>JAPXFY010000030.1:21860991-21893491 GCA_030674185.1 Monoplex corrugatus
TAGGAACTTCTGTATGATTTATATGTTATGGCTTTTGTAACATGACAACGCAGAGAAATACTGTGTTAAGTCATAGGAACTTCTGTATGATTTATATGTTATGGCTTTTGTAACATGACAACGCAGAGAAATACTGTGTTAAGTCATAGGAACTTCCGTATGATTTATATGTTATGGCTTTTGTAACATGACAACGCAGAGAAATACTGTGTTAAGTCATAGGAACTTCCGTATGATTTATATGTTATGGCTTTTGTAACATGACAACGCAGAGAAATACTGTGTTAAGTCATAGGAACTTCTGTATGATTTATATGTTATGGCTTTTGTAACATGACAACGCAGAGAAATACTGTGTTAAGTCATAGGAACTTCTGTATGATTTATACGTAAAAACCCTATACTGTTCAGACAGGAAAGGTCACATTCAGGAAATAATGTTTGACTTGGCTATTGATTTCGCTCGAGAATCTCAAAGTTTTAGAAACATACTAATTTTATGAGAGAAAAAAAAGGTTGCTCACTCATTCCAGGATAATTACCAGCAAGTCTGGAAGAGGACTTTGGAAACCAGAAGTAAATGCATATTATATCGAAATTTCAAAAACGAATTTGAAAAGTAAAAACGTTTAACACGGTTTCCAGACATTTTTTTGTTTTTCTTTGATTAAATTTCAATGCTGATGTCATAAGCTTGAGGTTGAATTAGGTAGACGCAAAAGGGGTAGATAGACAAAGCAGAATATATAAGTTTGTGATGACATGCCTCGGGCGATGAGTTTCACTTTATTTTCTTAACGTTGTAAATTCCGTTGATGACCAACAGAAGGTTATTTCACAAAAGAGTATCTGTCAGTCAAATCAGTGTTTTATAGAGTTTATTCATTTCTACAAGAAAAAGAGACAAACTGAAATTAGCAAAATGTGTCAAATTTTCTAAAATTGTGTAATTATCTTTTGAACATTTGAGAACTCTGTTGTAAGACAATTTCAAATATACTTTTTTCTGTTAAACTGATTTCTTTCTGCTTCATGTTACATGATAATCGCGTTGAGTTCTTATGTGTTGTTTGTTTGGTTATTGTTGTTTTTGTTTTTAAGATTATTGCACCCAGGGAGGTTACCTTTGCGCTCGCATTCTTTTTTCCCCCCATTTTTTGCGGCACCTTAATGGCCACAGAAGCTGGCAGTTTTGTTGTTGTTGTTGTTGTTGTTGTTGTTTTTTAATATGCGATGATGATGATGTGTTTGTTTGTTTGTTTGTTTTATTTGCTTTTATCTTCCATGCCTTAATTGAGGTTAAAGGACTTGTTCAATGCTCAATGTTTTTAGTGTGTGTGTGTGTGCAGGAAAGGTGGAAGGCTGGAAGAGAAAGAAGACATGACCTTTAAATTAAACAAATAGGAGAGAGGGGGAACTAGAAGAGGGAGGAGGTCAGAAGAAGAGACAAGCGCGCCCCCTGCAGGAAGCAATCAGCGCTAGAGAATAGGAGGGAGACGACCCACACAGCTGCTGTGACGTAGGCACACCTTGGTTACCCACGGCGCCGACAGTGCTCACTGATGACGCCGGGGTCTGCTCGTGACAACCGCTTACGGCAGCCAGTGTATATAAAGTGACCCTGCCGCTACGTCCGGCCTTGTTTTGACCTGAGCGGCCCTCTGTCTTTGTCTGTCTCTGTCCTCCGCCAACTTACAACCCTTCCTAGATTTGCTCTGTAGTTCTTGTGGCGCTTTGACGACGTTCTTTGAGGAGAGACGCCACAAGCTTGGCTACCCGTCAGTTTTCGCCAGCGCTGAAGATTTTCACACCAAGGTATGTTGTTGCTACTTTCTCTTCTGTCTTTTTTTACCATTTTATTGATGCAGTCACTGCTCAACATCCTGTTTCTATCTGTCTCTGTCTCTCTGTCTCTCTGTCTCGCTCTCCGTCTCCCCCTCTCTCTGTCTCTGTCTCTCTCTCTCTCTCTCTGTCTGTCTGTAAGGAGAGTTCTGATTTTTAAGTCTCATCAAATAAATAAATGAACAAATACATGGAGACATTGTAATCCACGTGAAGTCAAGTTGTACACGTTTGTGTTTATTATTTATTCATTTACTTTATGTTCCTTTCTTTTAGGATAAGATACACAGATACAGCTGTCAATTAAGATCATTCCAGTGATAGGCTGATACAATGCCAGTATGAAATATAGACGAGATAAAACATAGTATAGGTAGGGCCTCAGGACCTGGCCACATCATGGGTTTATGTGCAGGCTTAAGGCTAGTGCTATGGTCACCATGTATACACATGGCACCTTTGGCGTTAGTACATCTGGAATTCGTTCCGAGGTCGCGGAGACGTCGTCTTGAGAAACTGAAACTGAAGCTTATTTGTGGGTTTTTCTTTCTATCGGTGAAAAAACAAAAAAATACAAAAAAAACACAGGGAGTGTAGAGGGACGCACCATGACCATATGATGTGCTATCAGTAACAATGCAGTAAGATACAGGTTGGAGGAAGAATGATAAACAATATTCATTAAGCAGATGACACCGTAGCTAACTGCAGAAAATGAAAAAGATCTACAAAACCTTGTATATATTATAGAAATAAAAGCAAAAATAAAGGGCTGGAGCAAACAAGTAAGAAGACTGAAGTCAGGGTAATCAGTAAAAAAAAAAAAATTTAAAAAAAAGAAAGAAAAAAAGAAATCCCTTCCTGCAAAATAATAGCAAACAAATGGTACATCTTTGAAACAGGTTGATAAGATTAAATATCTGGCAACGATTATCTCTCCAGACGGCAGATGAACACCAGAAATAGCCGGCAGAATCGGCCGAGCCAAAACAGCATTCAAGAAGATGAAAAGCATTCTTACCAACAAATGCCCATCAGTTAACATCTTGGGTGTTATGTAGAACCGATACTGTTGTATGGTTGTGAGGCGTGGACAGTCAACACGCAAAGTCAGAACAAAATTGAGGCAACTGAAATTTGGTTTCTAAGAACAATGTTGAGAGTTCCATGGACATCAAAGAAAACAAACGAGACAGTCTTGAAGGAGGCAGACACAAGATGATCATTAATAAAGATTAGGAACAGACAAGCAATATTTCTAGGATATTTTATGAGGAAAGGGGAATTAGAGCACCTGGTCACAATAGAAAAGTTGGAGGGAAAAAAACGCCAGGTAGATCCGGGGAGAAAATACAGGACGGACTTGCAGGATGGCTGTGGACGGAGAGGGTGGGAGATGTACTTGCAGTGACAAAGGATAGATTCGTGTGGAGGGCCATGGTCGCCAACGTCATGCGGCAGGGCACATCATGATGATGAAGAACATTTTTCTGCCTGAAGAGCATAGTCATAAAGGGTTAAAAGCAAGTGTACCATGGTCACATAAAACAATTTCAGCTTGCCAGTGTAGATCATGGTCTTCAGCGTCATAAGGAATATGAAAAACAGGACTAGTTGACTAATGTAGATATTTCACGCCGCTACATGTACCTTTATGATACGACCAAAAGTATAATATCTTACGAAAACTTTGTTTTTTAAAAAACTATTTTTAATCCATTTTTTGATTCACAACAAATGGACATCAAACACACAATGTAGCAACGAAAAATGACCTAAAAATATACATATATGAAAAGACAATGTTGACATATGAACTCATATAGCATACAGAATATACGTAATGATATTTAATACCCTGGAAGTTTTAAAATGAACATCAAGATCTAAGCACCTGTCTACGTTTTTTTTTTTTTTTATGAATTTGTTTCACAAATGACATCCTTTTCTTTGTGTATGTTTGTGTGTGTGTATGTCTGTGTGTGCATGTGTGTGTATGTGTGTGTTTGTGTGTGTGTGTGTGTGTGTATGCATGTGTGTGTGTGTCTGTGTGTGTATTTGTGTGTTTGTGTCTGTGTGTTTGTGTGCGTGCGTGCGTGTTTTGCGTGCGTGTGTCCGTCTGTATGTCTGTCTGTCTGTTTGTCTGTCTGTGAATCAGTTTTAAAATAACTCAACATCTGTCATCGTTTTGCCCTCGGAAGGCCGCCTGACAGTGCTGCAGGAGACCAGTGTACAAGTCTGATGTGTAGGAAAGGCTTATTTCCATGCTTCTCATCACCCGTTCAGTGCTTATATTTTCCTCATGAGTGACATTTGTTTAAAACAAAGTAAACACGAACAGCATTGGAAAAACGTATTGTTATTGTTGTTTAAAGTGAACACGAACAACAAGAGAAGAACCTATTATTATTAGAACAACAAGAGAAGAACCTATTATTATTGAACAAGAAACTATTATATTGTTATTGTTGTTTAAAGCCTAGCCGACTGCGTAGAGCCATATCAGGGCTATAACCACTTCAAAACATACAAAACTTCAACAGAAAAAAAAAAAAAATTCAGTACACATAGCAATGCATTCGCGCATATGATCTAAGGACATGCCCCCGGCGTTGACTACTCAGTCCAATCTATCGCACAGGGGATTTAAAAAACCCACACCTGATTACAAATTTAAGCATACCTAAGGACAACAAACATTTATAAAAACGGGCATAGATTACCTAAAATTGCTTCCACTTATCTCACCTCCCTAGAGCCAAAATCACATTTAATACATGTACCCAATTATCACTCCTAAGAAAAAGTACGTACGATTTTATCGAACGCGTACAGGTGAATGGACCAGCAAGGCAGAAAATGATAGGAAGAAATGACAGAAAGCAAAGGAACAAGGCAGAAACAAAGAGAGTGAGAGAAAAGAGGAAATTTCTAGCACAGAATTTCCAGAAGGTGGGGATACCATTTATACTGAAAGAGCCCCCGGCATCCCCACCGGGGATGGAAGAACCTAACTAAATACTGAGGGAGATTTTCTTTTCTTTTGCTTATATCTAACAATCAAATTAAATTTTGATACATCATGTAGGATAATACTTCAATACAACAACGGAACAATGACTGAATTAGTTTCAACGTCAATGACAATTCAAAATGTGTGTAGGAGAATGATACCACTATCTCTGTATTGTCAATTTTTGAATAGAAATCAAATCGTGATGATCGAAGTCTATGACAATGTCTGGCATGGAAAATAGGCGACAATCAAAAGGTTTGTGGCAAGAATTCTAACTCTGTGTTTAGCACATACATACTCGGTACGACTGTGTTTGGTACATTCATACTTACTGTCTCTATGTAGTAAGTACATTTATACTTACTGCCACTGTCTTTCGTGCATTCATACTTACTATCTCTATGTAGTAAGTATATTCATACTTACTGCCAGTGTGTTTGGGTGCATTCATACTTACCTTCTGTGTGTTGTAAGTACATTCACACTACGAACTTTGTGACTACCTGTATATAGTAAAATACACACATACTACCACTCTGTTTGATGCATTCATGTTTAGTGTCCTCGTGTAGTAAGTACATGTGTGCCTTCACCCTGTTTTCAGTCTACATTTACATATTCACAAAGTCACGCCGAGATTTCAATACATGTCAGAGAAAATGGCTCCGTCATAACAGGTTGTGTAGGAATTCTCTCTTTCTCTTTTCTGTCTGTCTGTCTGTATGTATGTATGCATATTTGTATGTATGTATGTATGTATGTATGTATGTATGTATGTATGTATGTCTTTCTGTCTGTCTTTTCTGTCTTCTCTCTCATCTCTGTGTCTATCTGTCTCTCTTTCTCTCTTTTTTCTTTCTATATGTCTCTCTTTCTCTCTTTCTCTCTTTCTCTCTTTCTCTCTCTCTTCTCTCTTTCTCTCTCTCTCTCTCTCTCTCTCTCTCTCTCTCTCTCTCCTCTTCTCTCTCACACACACGCACATGCACACACACACATACACACATACTTGAGCACGCGCGCACACAGACACGAACACAAACACACACAGACAAACACAAACACACACACACACACACTCTCTCTCTCTCTCCCTCTCTCTCTCTCTTTGTCTGTCTGTCTGTCTGTCTGTCTGTCTCTCTCTCTCTCTCTCTCTCTCTCTCTCTCTCTCTCTCTCTCTCTCAAGGATTCAAAGTTTGTCTGTATATTTCAGTTAAAAAATTTAATTTCATAACAAATAACAAAACGATTTCCAGACCTTACACAGTGGAATTGTCATTGATGTCAGAGACGACATTTTCCTCCCAATTAGATGCTTTGGCCAAAACAAGAATAGTATCGTTTTAATGCTATATACAAGACATTTGCAATGCTATAGTCTGAAGACACCCCCGTGGGGATGCGGGGTGCTCTTTCAGTATGTATGTGAAAGGACCAGCGTGGCAGAAAATGATAGGAAGAAATGACAGAAAGGAAAGGAACAAGGATATTCTATGCTAGAAATTTCCTCTTTTCTGTCACTCTCTTTGTTTCTGTCCTATTCCTTTGCTTTCTGTCATTTCTTCCTATCATTTTCTGCCTTGTTGGTTCATTCACCTGTATCTGATCGATAAAGTCTTAGGTATTTTCTCTTGGGATTGATAATTGGGTACATGTAATAAATGCATTTTTGGTTCAAGGGAAGTGAGTATGCGGAAGGAATTTTAGGTCATTTGGGCATGTTTTTGTATATCATTTAGTGTCCTTAGTTATGTTTAAATTTGTCTTCAGGTATGTTTTTTGGTCAGCGCCAGAAGGGTTGTCCTTAGATTATGTGTGTGAATGCATTGATATGTGGACTTAATTTTCTTTTCCTTTTTATTTCTGTTGAAGTATTGTGTATGTTTTTGACTGATATGGCTCTACGCAGTCGGCTGGGCTTTAAACAAAAAAAAATAACAATAGTCTGGGGACATCAACATGGTTAGTCTAAAGGCAAGTGAACTGTCCATAGAATTTGTCAGGAATAAACTGCTGTCACAGATCATCTGGACAGCCCAAGCTAAAGTGTATTTCGTTTTCAACAAAATGTAAGGTGCATTTCCTTGCAAAGTGTGCGTTTGTTTTTGCTTTTGTTTTGTTTTTTTGGGTTTTGTTTTGTTTTGTTTTTTGTTTCGTTTTTGTTTTTTGTTTGGGTTTTTTTTGGGTGGGTTTTTGTTTTGGTTTTTAGTTTGTGTGTATGTGTGTTTTATGCTTATGTTTTCTCTTATACATTATTTGATAGTAAAAGATACTTTACATTCCAAAAGCTACTCTTAGCTAGTGCGTCATGGTTTTAATTTTAGCCCTGGACCCTCTTCAGGATATAACAATATTATTATGGCATAATGACTTTTCAAGTTACAGAATTCATCTCACTTCCGTTCTGACATCACATTTACTCACAAACAATTATGATGTCAATTTAGTCATTTTAGTCCTTTTCTCACACTGGACGGAGCAGCAGGGAAGTTTGAATCTTTTTCTCCTAATTTTGGTATCTGGTGTTTGTTCGTTTGTGATCTTACGTTTACGCTGACAAAGGCCAGTTGGCCAAAAAATTTTGCGCTTGTCTTGTCTGGTTGTATTAAACACGCGTTCTGATTTTTTTGTTTTGTTTTTCGTGTTGTGGTTTTATTTTTATCATTTTTGTGTGTGTTTGTTTGTTTTGTTTGTTTTGTTTGTTTTCTTTGTTGCTTTGTTGTTGTTGTTTTTTGTTTTGTTGTTTTTTTGTTTTGGGGGGGGGGGGGGTTCGTCCCGAGCAATATTTTCCCGGATGCTGTATGCACTTGTTTGCTCCACACACTGCGCAGCGTTATGCTACTGCTGCATAGTCTGCGTACTGTGTCTGGGTGGGTGTGCTGCCTGGGTATTTTGGTGTTTCCATAGCTACTGGTTATTGACAGAGTGTACAGAAGTCTTTTTCTCAAACTTGTTTTTAATTCCCTTTTGACAAGACACAAATAAGGACAATATTTGCTGAACATTATTACGATATTGAGAAAACTGAACAGGATTTCTGTATGATATCATTGAAAAAAACTCAAGATTTATATAGAATGAGTTGAGCAAAATTTACATACATACATATATCATATCTGCTAATTTGTTATGTTTTTAAACAATACAAAGTCATTTAATTTACACAGTTTCAGATTTTAGTTGGTGGTGGTGGTGGTGTTTTTGTTTTGTTTTGTTTTTCCTCAAATTTCTTTGTATTTAAATCCAATTTAAAAACCCACCTGTATTCCCAGCAGTGAATTCTACGACTACTTCTTTCCCTCAGTCTGTGCATTAAATATTGTAAGGTGGTCTTTGTCGATTGTATGTATATACCTGGTGCGTGAGTGCACTTCGATTTAAATTGTCGAGATTTGGCGCCGTATAAATACTGTAATTATCATTATAGTCTTCTTTTTCTTCTTCTTCATTATTATATTATTATTGTTGTTGTTGTTGTTATTATTATCATTATTATTTATTATTATTGTTATTTATTATCATTATTGTTATTGTTGTTATTCGTGTACAGAATTTTTATTGTACCACACGGAAGAGGGCATGAACTGACTGGTCTGCATATATATTGATCTGGAAGAATGGAAAATATTCCAGTTGAACTCCGAACTTTACAATCGAAAGTCCAATTTACTGAGCGTTTGGCTATCGCGCCTATCAGCTTGTGTTTTGTTGATCTTTGACATTCAACTGTCATTTGCGTTTATGGGACCGTTCCAGTTTTTCCAACAACAGTCCAGCGAACAAAGCTTTTTTTTTCTGGGTAGGAGCCGGCGGAATAGAGCCGAAAAATGCCACAATGATTTTTGAAGGGATTGATGGGGATTCGAACTCACAACCTTCCAGTCGGTGGTCCGTTGTGCTAACCGCTACACCACGGCGACTTGTGCGAACAATGCTTTTGGCGACGTAAAAACAAAGTGATTGATTCTGCCCTTGATTCAGTCACATACGGCCAAATCCGACTTTAAACAAACCTGATCAGGCTGTGCACATATATTTACCATGTTCATCAAATTATAACGTGCGAATAATCTTGAGCGGAAACTTAATAATTATTTCATATCTATAGCGCAAACGGTCCATGTTGAAAGCAGCTCATTGAACTTGACATGGTGATAGAGAATACGAGTTACAAATGCTAATCCAAAACAAGTGTGACTGTCCGCGTTCAAGCAAACAGGAACCAGAAAAAAAACACGAAAGAAGAATAAGAACGCCTATTTAATACAACGAGACAAGACAGACGCAAATTTTTGGCCAACTGGCCTTTGTCAAGCGTAAGATTACAAACAAATCAAACACCAGATACAAAAATTATTAGAAAAAGACTGAAACTTCCCTGCTGCTGTGTCCAATGTGAGAAAAGGAATGACAAAATCGTGAAATATATGTCAGTGCTACTAGTCGTGAAAAACACATAAGGGTATAGGCCTAAGAGGGGAAAATGATAATCATCATCATCTTGTTATTGTTATTCTTCATACTCATTTGGACGTTGTCTACTGCGCATTACACAGGTTACAAAACACGGGTGCAATGTATATCTTGTCTTGGTGAAAAAAGATATGAATATGAATTTGAATGGAGGGAGAGGGGATGGGCGCCGCCCTCTGGTGCTGGCCCCGGGAAAAGTTGAGGTCTCTGCCACCTCACTCCCTTACGACCCCAGGTTATGGAACTATCTAGGTAGGACCTGGCCAGCTCGTGGGTTTATGTGCAGACTGAAGTCTTGTGCCATGATCATTCTGGACCTTTTCCATCACATGGCACCTGTGACGTTAGTGCATATGGAATTAATTCCGAGCGTGGAGACGTCATCTTGAGAAACTGAAACTGAAACTGAAACATTAAGCCTGACCACTGTCGCGGCCGTTCAAACATCCCCTATGGTTGAAGTAAGACAACGTTGGGAGCTTCCAATTGCTAACTGTCGAGACTACAATATCATTAAAGGAAAAGGTGCTGACGGCTACGTGAACTGGTGGCAGGGCGGGCTGCCTGAAAGAGAGAGGAAGACCAAAGAAATCGCTGAATTTGTTTGTGAGGCACTTGTATTTCTTTCTTCCAAATTTCCTTCTCGGTTCAATTTCTTTCCCTGTTCCTGGAATTTTTCTTACTTTCTTGCGTAAGTTCTTCTAAATCTTATTTTCGTTAGGTAAAAAAAACACCTCTGTAAGTGATATTGTCTGGACTTTCGATGGCTAAAAGATGATGTCTATGTGACCCTATCTTTCATATTTGTCCCCACGTTTACTTTCTATCCCACCTTTATATGAGTATTTCAGCTGTCCAGCCTTCATAAAACTTCAATTGTTCTCATCTTCATAGATAATTTCAATTTTCTCATCTTTATAGACAATTTCAGTTGTCCCATCTTCATAGATCATTTCAATTGGTCCATCTCAATCTTGTTCTTCTTTCAGCCATCGAAAGTTCGTTGTTGGACGTAGGTCTTCCCCAGCTGCTTCCATTCACTTCGTCCCAGCGCTTTTCCTCTCCAGTTCTTGTCAAATCCGTCTAGGTCGTCTCTCCATTTAGTTTTTGTTTCCTATATTGAGAGTGCCGTCTCTTGGTATCCAGAAGGTGGTTTTTGTTGTCCAACGATTGTCCATTTCAATTTTCTCATCTCTGTGGACCATTTCAATTTTCTAATCTCTGTGGACCATTTCAATTTTCTCATCTCTGTAGACCATTTCAATTCTCATCTCTGTGACCTTTTCAATTTTCTCATCTCTGTAGACCATTTCAATTGTTCATCTTCATAACCTTCTCATTTCAACTGTCCTGTCTGTACAGACGAGTTATAAAGTGTCCCACCTTTATGGGACCTCATGTCAATTGTCACACATTGATAAGACAGTTTCAGTTGTTAACAAGGTCATTGGAATTGTCCCAGCAAAGCCATTTTAGTGTCTTCTGTCTGCCTTTCGTGGTTCATTGTGAATTACCTCCCCTAGTATTGGACTATTTCCCCTCTCGGCAGAAAAAGAATTTTCCACTCTGTTGGACTTTCCAGACCCCTTAGTTAACCATGGCACTACATAAACATTCCACACTCTTTGTTTACGCGAAGAAACGCGCCCACGCGCGCCGCGCACACACACACACACACACACACACACACTATATATATATATATATATAATATATATATATATATATCATACAAATAATGGACGTTCCAGACCCCTTTGTTAACTATGGCAGTATATACACGTTTCACACTCTTTGTTTCTACGAGGAAAGACACCGCACACACAGGCACATACATACACACAACATACGACACAAAAACGCACACAACACACACACACACACAACACACAAACCACAACACACACACACACGCCCGCGCGCGCGAACAGGCACACACAACAACAAAACACACACACATGCGCGCGAACACACAACAACACACACACAAACACACACACACACACACACACACACACACACACACATCACCACCACACACACCATACACACACACACACAACACAGACACAACACACACACACACACACACACACACACACACACACACACACACACACACAACCATACACAGACATCACACGTGTGTAAAAAACACACAAGAGCGCGCAAACAAACACACACACACACACACACACACACACACACACACACACACACACACACACACACACACACACACGCACACGCTCTCTCCATACAGTAGACGCGTGTAAAGTTGCCAATATGCATTCAACAGACATGGGCGGTCTGTGATAAAGAACAAAGACAGGCCAAGAAAATGGCGGCAACTGCCTGTTAAAATGGATCCCGAAAACGAGAACGGGCCGGCGAAAGCCTCGTACCTAATCCGACAATTCCTCAAAATGACCCAGTGTCAATTCGCTCTCAGAAAGTGTAATCCACTATGCACGGCCTCCGTTACCTGGGAGAACATTTCTTGACTGCGTTCCCGTTTACACCCACTCGCCCACCCAATCCCCCACACCCCTCCCCCTTCCCCACTCTTGTCCATCCAATGAAAGAGTCTGATTGAGAAGGCTTTATTAGAAGTGTGATGAAGACTTTATAATCGCTGACTGGGTCTGATCCTGTTGTGTGAAATTGGAAGATTACTTTCACGTCTGCTTGTTCCTTTCTTTTTCGTCTTTGTTGTTGTTGTACTTCGTCGTTGCCAACGCCTTTGTCCTTGCGTTGTTCTTGCTTTTTCTGGTTTAGGCGGGACGTTGTCTTTGTGTTGTGTATTGGTGTTGAAACCGACAATCAGTCTAACTGACTAAACCGACAATCAGTCTATGATTTGGTCATTCCAGAATAACATAATCACATAATAGTATAATAAGAATAATCATAACACACTATTTCTGTGGCGCTTTGCTGTACGTAAACTCATTTGTATACACACAAGTATCTGATGTAATACTCATTCAATACCTCACAGAACACTTACCTCTCCCCCCCTCTCAGGTACAACAAGAAGGGACAGCAGAACTTCAGTAGCCAATTTCGATTTCAGTTTCAGTTTCTCAAGATGACGTCTCCGCGCTCGGAATGAATTCCACATGCACTAACGTCACAAGTGCCATGTGATGGAGAAGACCCAGAATGATCACAGGGACAAGCCTTAACCCTGCACACAAACCCACGAGCTGCCAGGTCCTGAGGTCTTACCTAGATAGTTCCGTAACTCTGTGGTCGTAGGGGAGTGAGGTGGCAGAGACCTCAATTTTTCCCGGGGCCAGCACCACAAGGGCGGCGCCCATCCCCTCTCCCTCGCTTCAAATTCATATTCATATCCCCTTTTTTTTCTCAAGACAAGATTTGTCAAATCAATTTTCATTGCACTTCCAAAGAAAGCAGGGGTTATGAAATACGAACTCCATCGTACAATCATCTTGATGAGTCATGTAACAAAGATTCAGTAAGGAATAATCATGATGAGAACAAGGAACAGAATCAAAAGAGAAATAGCAGAAGAACAGTGTGGATTTGTCAAAGGGAAAGGAACTGTTGATACCATGTACATCGTAAGAACTCTCATAGAAGGTCAATCGAGTTGAATAAGGCATTTGTATTTATGCTTTGTTGATTATACGGAGGCTTTTGATCGGGTAAGACACGATGAATTGATCAACCAATAGAAAGTCTCAATGTTGATGGAAAGGATCCAAGAATAATAAGGAATATGAATTGGGAACAAGCAGCAGCAATGAGAATAGAAAACTGTATAAGCTCTTCCAAGATCTAAAAAGAATAGTTAGGCAGGGATGTGTTCTGTCACCAGATTTGTTTTCACTTTACAGCGAAACCATCATGAGAAACCTAGAAGAATGCCCTGGGATAAAGTTTGGAGGAAAAATGAAAAATAATCTTCGTTACGCAGATGACACCATTCCATTGCAGAAAATGAAAAATACCTACAAAATCCTGTGAATATAATAGATATAGAAAGCAGAAATAAAGAGCTGGAGCTAAATACCAAGAAGACTGAAGTCATGGTAATTAGTAAAAAAATTCTCCCATGCAAAATAACAGCAAATGGCACAACACTGAGACAGGTTGATAAATTTAAATGTCTGGAAACCGTCATTTCACCCGACGGCAGACGCACAGAATCGGCCAAACTAAAACAGCATTCAAGAAAATGTCTATCAATTAACAACAGGAAGAGAGTTCTTCAGTGTTATACAGAACCGATACTGTTGCACAGATGTGAAGTGTGGACACTCAACACACAAAGTGAGGACAAGATTGAGACAGCTGAAATGTGGTTTCTAAGAAGAATGCTGAGAGTTTCATAGACAGGAAAAAAAACCCAAACGAGACAGTCTTGAAGGAGGCAGACACAAAAAGAACATTAATGAAGAAGGTTAAGAAAAATACAAGCAACATTTATAGGACATTTTATGAGGAAAGAGAAATTAGACCACCTGGTCACAATTGGAAAGCTGAAGGGAAAAAAAGCGCAAAGTGGACCCACGGACTTGCAAAGTGGCTGAGGACGGAGAGGGATAGATTCATATGGGAGGACCATGATCGCCAACGCCATGCGACAAGGCACATGATGATGATGAGGAGGAGGTTACAGTTGAACGAATCAATCCTAGAACAGTATGAACACGATTTCAACCACAGTTAGTAGACGTAATACCTGACAGTACACACAATAATGAGATCTTTGGTCTTGCCCTATTAACAAGGTATCTGATACGATTGTTCCAATGTGATTGGTTATGAACACTTCTGTAAAGGAATGTTACCTGTTTACTTGGGTATAAAACAGTGCTGTTAATATCAATTGTAACTGTCTTGGGTATAAAACAGTGCGTTAATATCAATTTAACTGTCTTGGTATAAAACAGTGCTGTTATATCATTTTGTAACTGTCTTGGTATAAACAGTGCTGTTAATATCAATTGTAACTGTCTTGGGTATAAAACAGTGCTGTTAATATCAATTGTCACTGTCTTCCTGCCTTCAAATTCCATTAGTTTCTTCCTGACTGTTATACAGACGTGTTTTGTTTTTCTTTTGTTGTTGTTGGTGTTGTTTTGTTTTGTTTTTGCTTTTTACCGTCCATTAAGAAATTCACTTTCTTTCATAAAACGAACAATTCTATTCATTGCTTCTTGACACTGAGCAGCAGCAATTTTATTTCTTTTAACTTTCTGCTCGATAAGACATGTTTCTCCAAATGGCTATATCATCACTATCGGTAACCATTGTGTCGTCGTTCGTATCAAGCTCTATATATAATGACGATGATAACATAATAATAATAATAATTATGATATGATGATGATTGATGGTGATGGTGATAAACGACGATGATGATAACATTAATGATAAGAATGATAATGATAGTTTACCTTTTTATAATAATAGACGATGATGATAACATGAATGATAAGAATGATAATATACTTTACTTTTATATATTAATAATAATGATAATGATAATATAGATATAATAAAACTAATATAACAGTAGTAGTAGTAATGATAATAATTTAAAAAATAGCAATAACAATTATAATAATGATAATTTTATTTATTATTAAACAATTAAAAGGCCGACGCTAAAAAGACCCTAAGTTTATGCACAGACTGAAGAAACTGCTCACAGGAAAAAGACATGCATATCAATTGGTTGCTTAAAACCAAAAGATGGTACGATTATTATGGAAAAAGACAAAACATTAGATAGATGGGGAAAGTACATTGAAGCCTTTTTGACGATGACTTAAGGGAGGAACACATAATAGAAAAACCTTCGAAAGACTACCAATAATAAAAGATGAAGTTAGAGCAGCAATGAAAAAGATGAAACGGGGAAAAAGCCCCAGGGACCAGATAGTATTACTAAAAATGATTGAGGCTCTGGATGATTTTGGTATCCTAAATGAAATTCATGACACCAGAAAAATCCTTAAAGATGTGTCAAAGTCAATTTTCATTGCACATGCAAAGTAAACAAAGGCTATAGAATGCAAACTCCATTGTACAATCAGATTGATGAGTCATCCGACAAAGATTCTGTTAAGAATAATCATGATTAGGACAAGAAATGGAATCAAACCAGAAATAGCAGAAGAACAATGCAGATTCGTTGGAGGGAAAGGAACTGTTAATGCCATATGTGTTCTAAGAACTCTCACAGAAAGATCGACTGAGTTTATTTAGGTCATATTCATGGTTTGTTGATTACACCAATGCTTTTGATCAAGTAAGACACGAAAGAATTGATCAACCAACTGGAAAAACTGATGCTGCAGGATAATGAACTGTGTGATCTCCTTTGTTTTCTGTACGTGTGTAATCGGACGAAAGTTGTTGTACACACATATACACGCACACACAAGTATGTGGGCGAATTTCACAGAAAGATATATAACTGACATTTAATTAAAAGATGAGATACTATTTACAACTCAAGTATGTAGACCTAGAGACACACAGCAAATAGAATGAAAAGACATATCTAATATACAAACCAAATGAAGCGAAAATTACTACCCAACTGGCCCTTGTTAACCGTATGTAAAAGATAGCAAATATATAAAATAGATATATGTAATATAGATATATGTATATATATATATATATATATATATAATATGTATATGTATATATAAGCTTACACAAAACTTGTGGAACAAACAGCAGAATCCAAATCAAGTGTGACTGCCAGCGTTCAAGCAAACAGGAACCAGAAAAAACACGAAAGATGAATATGAATGCGTATTTGATACAACAAGACAAGACAGGCACAAATTTTCGGCCAACTGGCCTTTGTCAAGCGCAAGATTACAAACAAACAAACACCAAATACAAAAATTATGAGAATTTTCTCACATTGGACACAGCAGCAGGGAAGTTTAAGTCTTTTTCTCATAATTTTTGTATCTGGTGTTTGTTTGTTTGTAATCTTGCGCTTGACAAAGGCCAGTTGGCAAAACAGATGTGCCTGTCTTGTCTTGTTGTATTAAATACACGTTCCTATTCTTCTTTCGAGTTTTTTTCTGGTTCCAAACAGGAGCAAGACTGGAAAAAAAAAACTTGATATAAAAATCCACCATTTTCACCTGCTCAAGCAAATATCAGGAAAGTCTTGTATCTAATCTGTAGAGTGTTAGACATCATGAGAAACCTAGAGGGAGACCCTGGAATGAAGATTGGAGGAAAAGTGATAAACAACATTCGATACGCAGATGACACCGTGCTAATTGCAGAAAATGAAAGGGACCTACAAAAACTTGTGAATATAATAGAAATAGAAAGCAAAGTTAGGGGTTGGAACTAAACAGCAAGAAGACTGAAGTCATGGTGATCAGTAAAAAAAAAGATGAAATCCCCTCATGTAAAATAACAGCAAACGGCACAACTTGAGACAGGTTGATAAGTTTAAATATCTGGGAACGATCATTTCGCCAGACGGCAGGTGCACATCAGAAATAGCCAGCAGAATCGGCCATGCCAAAACAGCATTCAAGAAGATGAAAAGCATTCTTACCAACAAATGCCTTTAAATAACATCAGGAAGAGAATTCTTGAATGTTCTATGGAACCGATACTAATATACGGTTATGAGGCGTGGACAGTCAACAAGCAAAGCCAGAACAAAATTGAGGCAACGGAAATGTGGTTTCTAAGAAGAATGTTGAGAGTTCCATGGACAGCAAAGAAAACAAATGAGACAGTCTTGATGGAGGCAGACACAAGAAGATCATTCATAAGGAAGATTAGGAAAAGACAGGCAACATATGTAAGACATTTATGGTGAAAGGGGAATTAGAGCACCTGGTCACAACAGGAAAGTTGGAGGATAAGAAAGCGCCAGGTAGACCCAGGACTAGAATATTGGACGGACTTGCAGAATGGCTAAAGACAAAGAGGGTGGATGATGTGCTTGCGGCAACAAGGGTTAGAAACAGATGGAAGTCCATGATCGCCAACGCCATGTGGCAAGGCACATGATGATGATGATGATGATGATAATGAGAGTGTCATTTGTATACGTTCGACAAAGGCCATGTGGCCAAACATTTCCTCCTGTCCTGTTTTGTACTTTAACCCTTTGACTCCTGTACACTGTCTACCAGCATCATGCTTTGTCAACCTTGCTAGCAAAGCAAAAACTTAACCCTTTGACTTCCTCACCCAATCCACCAGCTTCCCGCAGGAAACGGGGAAAAAAGCCCAGGACTGGATAATATTACAATAGAAATGATTGAGGTTCTAGATGATTTTGGTACTGAAAAAACAGCACTCCTCCTTCCTGCAGGAAGCTGGTGGATAGGATGAAGGAGTCAGAGGGTTAAGTTTTTGTGGTTGGTGGATAGCGTGCGGGAGTGAAGGGGTTAAACACAGGTTCTCATTCTTTTTTTGTGTGTGTCCCTCGTTCCTGTTTACTTCAACGCTGGCAGTCATTTTGAATTAGGTTCCTTTTTTTTTTAATTTAGGTCTAACTGATGACACCTGTTATCCCCAGCGGACAGTTGTTTTTTGTAATCATGCAAATTTCTTACCTGCTTGCTTACCTACTTTCTTACTTACCTACTTTCTTACTTACTTACTTACTTACTTACTTACTTACTTACTTACTTGATTACTTACTTACTTATTTACTTACTCACTCACTCACTCACTTACCTACTTACTCACCTACTTACTCACCTTACTTACTTACCTTACTTATTTACTTCCTTTACTTACTTATTTACTTACCTATTGTACTTACTTATTTACTTATTTACTTACTTATTTCTTACTACTTATCTATGATTAAGAAAAACTACTGGCTTCACCTAGTTGATGAATGGCTGAGCATTAGGGGCATTGACAACGGGGGGGGGGGGGGGGGGGGATCTGTCATGTGAGAGGAGTTAATACAGAATAGCTAGTTGTGTTGTGATTCAGACCTTTAATTATTTATTTATTTACTTCATATATACGTTCCTTTCTTGAAGGTAAGATGCACACATACACGTGTCATTTACATGTAACCAAGATTATTCCAGTGGTAGGCTGATAAAAAAAAAAAACTAAGAATATAGACCAGGAAAAACATAGTCTAGGTAGGGCCTCAAGACCTGGCCAGCTCATGGGTTTATGTGCAGGCTTAAGGCATGTGCCACAGTCACCATACACGTGGCACCTGTGACGTTAGTGCATATGGAATTCATTCCGAGCGCGGAGACGTCATCTTGAGAAACTAAAATTGAAACAGAATTTCTTTTCTGACTGAACGTTCATCTCTCTGTACAGGTCAATGGTCATGCAGTTTAATTATTCGTGTCTTTGAAGTTCACACACACTCTCTCTCTCTATCTCGCTTGCCTCCCCCCCCCTCCTTCCCCTAACCCCCACCACCCTCTTTCTTTCGTCCCCTTGCTCCCCACAAAGCCCAACTAAGTATTTTCATCTGACGGACACAGTAGACAACAAACCAGAAGCTGTGTGAGGCGGCCTTGTTACCCAGCAAATTACATGGCATTACTCCCCTTGGCCACTTAACTGGGCCACACCAAGCGTGATGAAGGCAGCTGACTTGCAGTCTGGTGACCTACTCCACCCCCAGCCCCTACCCTCCTTCCCCCCCCCCCTCTCCCAAGGAAAACCACTAATCAGTGGATTCGGCCGGAAGGTCATACCCCGCCGCTGTCGATGACCCGGAACAAATCAGCGAGATAACTGTTTTGCTTTTTTTTTATGTTCGTCTTTTGTCTTGTCTGTCTGTCTGTCTGTCTGTCCTGTTTGTCTTGTCTCTCTGTCTTGTCTGTCTGTCTTTCTCTCTGTCTCTCTCTCTCTGTGTCTCTGTCTCTCTGTCTCTGTCTCTGTCTTTCTTCTCTCTCTCTCTCTCTCTCTCTCTCTCTCTCTGTCTCTATCTCACTCTACCTGTCTGCCTGTCTGCCTGACTGTTTGTATGTCTGTCTGTCTCTCTCTCTCTCTGTCCCCCTCTCTCTTTCTCTCTCTCTCTCTCTCTCTCTCTCTCTCTCTCTCTCTCTCTCTCTTGTCTTTTTATCTTAACCGGGTTGTTTTTGACGTGGTGTTATGGTTCTTGTAGTCTGCTGGGATATAAGCAATACGAACTCTCTCCCTCTGTCTCTGTCTCTATCTCTGTCTGTCTGTCTGTCTGTCTGTCTGTCTCTTCTCTCTCTCTCTCTTTCGTTGCGGTTTTCACAGTACCAGCCCTGAACATAAAAAAAAGCAAAGACATTGAGCTATGCTTCATATCTAACTTTGTATTTAAATGTATGTCGTGTGTGTGTGTGTGTGTGTGTGTGTGTGTGTGTGTGTGTGTAGTTTAACTGCCGCATGGTGTTGGCGATCTCGGCCCTCCACATGAATATATACCCTGTCGCCGCAAGTACATCTCACACCTTCTCTGTCCTCAGCCACCCTGCAAGTCCGTCCAATATTTTCTCCCTGGGTCTACCTGGTGTTCTCTTTCCCTCCAGCTTTCCTGTTGTGACCAGGTGTTCTAATTCCCCTTTCCTCATAAATGTCCTATAAATATTGCTTGTCTTTTCCTAATCTTCTTTATTAATGATTTTCTTGTGTCTGCCTCCTTCAAAACTGTCTCGTTTGTTTTCTTTGCTGTCCATGGAACTCTCAACATTCTTCTCAGAAACCACATTTCAGTTGCCTCAATTTTTTGTTCTGACTTTGCGTGTTGACTGTCCACGCATCACAATCGTACAACAGTATCGGTTTTATATAACATTCCAGAACTCTCTTCGTGATGTTAATTGAAGGGCATTTGTTGGTAAGAATGCTTGTCATCTTCTTGAATGCTGTTTTGGCTTGGCCGATTCTGCTGGCTATTTCTGATGTGCATCTACCGTCTTGTGAGATGACCGTTACCAGATATTTAAACTTACCAGCTTTTATCAGTTACGATTGAAGAAACTTCTTCAATACAGTCAAAAAGAAAAAAGTCAGGTATGGGATCACAGTTGCAGGATTTTTAGGCGTCTGGATTGAGTGTTGAAATTATCTAAATGGGATGCCAAAACAAGTGTGACTGCCCGCGTTCAAGCAAACAGGAACCAGAAAAAAACACGAAAAAAGAATAAGAACGCGTGTTTAATACAAGACAAGACAGGCGCAAATTGTCGACCAACTGGCCTTTGTCAAGCGTAAGATCACAAACAAACAAACACCAGATACAAAAATTAGGAGAAAAAGACTGAAACTTCCCTGCTGCTCCTTCCAGTGTGAGAAAAGGAATATACTGACTAAAATGACATCATAATATCTTTGAGTAAATATGATGTCAGGGGAACGATTTGTAATGTTATGTGTGACTACAGGTGCATGGATGTCATGTAGATTGCTGAGCTGAAAGTTGTAATGGTCAAAAAGATCTGAAGAATCTGATCGTGCACACGCAAGAGCTGAGACGAGGTCAGCCTTGAAAATAAAAGTCTTTAAATTTCTTATGTTACGTGATTTGATTTCTTTAAATCCAAAACAAGTGTGACAGCCCGCGTTCAAGCAAACAGGAACCAGGAAAAAAAACCGAAAAAAATCAAACCGTGTATTTGATACAACCAGACAAGACAGGCGCAAATTTTCGGCGAACTGACCTTAAAAAATCCAAAACAAGTGTGACGGCCGCGTTCAAGCAAACAGGAACCAGAAAAAAAACACGAAAAAAGAATCAGAACGCGAATTAAATACAACCAGACAAGACAGGCGCAAATTTTCGGCCAACTGGCCTTTGTCAAGCGTAAGATCACAAACAAACAGACGCGTTCTGATTTTTTCGCGTTTTTAGTAGATCTCGATTTCTTCAATTGTTCTTCATGGTTTGTTAATGGAGACTATCTCTAACTTAGTTAATATGTTTGTACATTTAGTCGTTGAATCTTTAACAATTCTTGTTGTTATATTATGCAATCATGAAAAACACAAATGATATTGAAAATCAGTCTTTGTGACCTTGTATAAACTTTAGTCATCATCATCATCAAGTGCCTTGTCACATTGCGTTGGCAATAATGGCCCTCCATATGCATCTGTCCCTTGTTGCCGCAAGCACATCTTCCACATTCTCTGTCCTCAGCCACTCTGCAAGTCCGTCCAATATTTTTTTCTCTGGGTCTACCTGGTGCTGCCTTTCCCTCCAGCTTTCCTGTGAAACTTTAGTACGATGATGATATAGTAGACCGTCGTAACGGTGAAAACTGAAATGAAATATCGTCAGAAATCCCTGAGAAAGTCTAGACACACATGGTATTTTAAGTGCTAATTTTAGGCACAATTTGCGGTAGCTGTGACTTTAACCTAGGTGCCTTAAAATCCAAATTTATGCTTTCGCGAGTCCTGAACAGTCGGCGTGGACTGTTTGATGTGGTAGAGATCTGCGCATGAGCTGAGAAAATGTCCTTCACACATTTTCCTCATAGAGAGGCTTTAATAAGGCAGATTAATAATAAAAAAAATAAAATAAAAAATACCCTGGCCTGCTTCCTGCCCATTTACGCTCCAGTCAGTCTGACAGTGTTAATCTCATCATCATCATGTGCCCTGCCACGTGGCGTTGGCGATCATGACCGTCCACATCAATCTATACCTTGTCGCTGCAAGCATATCTCCCACCCTCTCTGTCTTCAGTCACCCTGCAAGTCCGTCCAATATTTTCTCCCTGGGTCTACCTGGTGTTCTCTTTCCCTCCAGCTTTTCTGTTGTGACCAGGTGCTCTAATTCCCCTTTCGTCATAAAATGTCTTATAAATATTGCTTTGTCTTTTCCTAATCTTTTGTTGTTGTTGTTGTTGTTGTTGTTGTGTTTTTGTTGTTTAATGATCTACTTGTGTCTGCCTCCTTCAAGACTGTCTCGTTTGTTTACTTTGTTGTCCATGGATCTCTCAACATTCTTCTTGGAAACCATATTTCAGTTGACTCAATTTTGTTCTGACATTGCGTGTTGACTGTCCACGTCTCACAACTGTGCAATAGTATCGGTTTTACCTAACATTCAAGAATTCTCTTGCTGACGTTAATTAATGGATTTTGTTGGTAAGAACGCTTTTCATCTTCTTGAATGCTCTTTTGGCATGGTTGATTATGCTGGCTATTTCAGATTTTTACATTTAATTATGATATAACTTTCCATTCCGGTTGCAGATCATAAAAATTATACATTGTTGATTTATCTATTTCCTTTCACATGACAAAGAACGAGACAATTTACAACCTGCAACCCCTTACGCCTGAACGCCAGGAAATTATGTGAAACTTGAGATTTCCTTTCACATGATTTAAAGTTTCACGCGTCTGCTGGTGGTCATATAAATACAAAATCAGAAACATAAAAGGCAAAATAGAAACGCGCACTTGCTGGCATATTTGTTTCGTCACTGAAACGTGCATTCATTAATTTCTCTTCATACTCTTTCTGATTTCTGGTGTTTCAAGTTTTCACTTTCGTTAGTTCGTTAACTAGACGCGCTTTTTTCGTTGTGTTAAAACTATTATTGTTTTGTTGTATGCAATGTAACTGTATTGATTCCGAAAGATTTTGAATTCTATTTACTTTTTTTTTTTAATTTATTTTGTTTATTTATTTATTTATTTATTTATTTATTTATTTATTTATTTGTTTATTCATTCATTCATTCATTTATTTGTTTACTTATTTATTAATTTGTTTGTTTGTTTCTTGTATATTATTTTTGTTTGTTTGTTTTTTTTAGTTGGCTGGTTGGTTAGTTGGTTGGTTGGTTGGTTGGTTTTTGTTTGGTTGCTTGCTTGCTTTTGTGTGTGTGTGTGTGTGTGTGTGTGTGTTGTGTGTGTGTGTGTGTGTGTGTGTGTGTGTGTGTGTGTGTGTGTGTGTATGTGTGTGTGTGTGTGTGTGTGTGTGTGTGTGTGTGTGTGTGTGTGTGTGTGTGTAATTCTTCATTTCAATTCGTCTTGTTCCGTTCTGTTGCAGAACAGCACCCACACCAACAGACAAGATGCATAAAGCTTTACTGTCAGTCTTGCTAGTCGTCTCCCTTGTGATGGTAGAGTCACGTGCCAGGAAGCCATGTTGGCCCCTCCAGACAGGCCACGGGAGTTCAGGAGTCCCGGGGAGCTCCGGCGCTACCTCAAGGCTCTCAATGAATACTACGCCATCGTCGGTCGGCCCAGGTAGAACATATGGGTTTTTGATGTTCTCTGTCTGTCTGTCTGTCTGTCTGTGTCTGTCTGTCTGTCTCTGTCTGTCTGTCTGTCTGTCTCTCTGTCTCTCTTTCTGTCTGTCTGTCTCTCTCTCTTTGTCTCTGTCTCCGTATCTCTCTGTCTCTGTCTATCTCTCTGTCTCTCTCTGTGTCTCTCTCTGTCTCTCTCTCCTCTCTCTCTCTCCTCTCTCTCTCTCTCTCTCTCTCGCTCGTTCTCTCTCGCTCGCTCTTTCTTTCTCTGTCTCTCTCTTTCTTTCTATCTGTCTGTTTCTCTCTCTCTCTCTCTCTCTCTCTCTTGTCTTTTCTTGTCTCGCTTCTCTCTGTCTCTCTGCCTCCCCCCTCTCTCTCTCTGTCGTTCGTTCGCTCTCTCTCTCTCTCTCTCTCTCTCTCTCTCTCTCTGTCTCTCTCTATCTCTCTCTATGTCCATCTAGCTCTCTCTTTCCCTTTCTCACTCTCTCTGTTCCTCCTTCTTTCTCCCCCTCTCTCTCTCTCTTTTCCTCTATATCTCTCTTTCTCTCTCTTGTTTTCTCTTTCTCTTTCTCTCTCTCTCTTCCTCCCTTCCGCCCCCCCCCTCTCTGTCTGTCTATAATATATATATATATATATATATATATATCGCTCTCTCTTTCTTTCTTTCTCTCTCTCTCTCGCTGTCTCTCTCTTTCTCTCCTCCCACTCTCTCTGTGTCTCTCTTTCTCTGTCTGTCTGTCTGTCTATCTGTCTGTCTGTCTCTCTCTCTCTCTCATCCTAAAGTCACATAGATATAGATGTATAGGCATATGCATATAGATTCGGACTGTCCACAGAATCCGCGCAGCAAATGAGAATGTTACCGATAATCTGTGTAGCTTGTGTGGAGAACACAAACGATAACACTGAACATTTTTATGGAGGTGTCATCGTATACCTTTTGCAAAGTTCTCAAAGAAAAGAAAACAAACGAGACAGTCTTGATGGAGGCAGACACAAGTAGATCATTCATAAGGAAGATTAGGAAAAGGCAGGCAACATTCATAGGCCATTTTATGAGGAAAGGAGAATTGGAACACCTGGTCACAACGGGAAAGCTGGAGGGAAGGAGAGTACCGGGTAGACCCAGGGAGAAGATACTAGACGGACTTGCAGAGTGGCTGAAGACAAGGAGGGTGGAAGAGATGCTTGAGGCAACAAGTGATAGACACAGATGGAAGTCCATGATCGCCAAGCCATGCGGCAAGGCACCTGATGATGATGATGTCTCATAGCGTTGAACTTTCCTTCTGTTTTCGGTCACTGGGTGTTCTTGGGTCTTCTCTTCTTCTGTCTTCCTTCTGGTGTCCGATGAAATACAGTCAAAGTGATGTCATCATTCTCTCTTCAGATGATGTGCCCAATCCATCTCCATCATTTTTTCTTGATGATATTGTCCATACTCTCTTGATAGCTATCGGGAGAGTGGTTGTGAGTTGCAGACACTGAATACAGAATCCATCTGATGGCAAGGAATATTAGGTACTTTAGTCCCGTTTTCATATGTTTTAGTGTCGTTAGGTATGCTTAAATTTGTATTCAGGTATGTTTTTTAAATCCCCTGTTCGATAAATTGGACGGAATGGTCGACGCTGGTAGCATGTCCTTAGCTTACGTGCGCGAATGCATTGATATGTGTACTATATTTTCTTTTCTTTTCTTTTTTCCTGTTGAAGTTTTGTATGTTTTGAAACTGTTATAGCCTGATATGGCTCTATGCAGTTGGCTGAGTTTTAAACAACAATAACAATAACAATATATTAGGTATTATAAATACGTATATATATATATATATTTATACATATATACTACACGTCATTATTTAAGGGCCAGGAACGTTTTTGAGTCAATTTTTGAAAGGAGAAATAACCTATTTTCTCTTACTCTTTTCTCCAATTCGTTGCCGTAACTGAATGGATAAGAGCTCAGACAACATTGCAGTTTCCTTTTGGCACGTGTTTGGGGATTTGCCGATTTGCAATGGGCGGCCCAAGGAAGACAATTTTCACACGAAATTGTCGAATCTTCAGCAGGGTCTCTCTGACGACGCAGGCAAGGTAGCGACAAAATTCGCTTTGCACGTGCAAGGCAAGCCCTTTTTGAACACTACTCCAGCCAAAGTTGCCCGCAGACGAGGATAAAAAGGACCCGTTCTTGGTTCGTTTTAACCATGCTTGCAAGACGACGGATGACGGATGAGCAGCGGGGGAGAGCCCTCGCTCTGCTTGATGAAGGCCTAGCGCCGCGGGAAGTTGCTAGACGACTTGAAGTGTCGCATTCCACAATCCAGAGACTGCTGGAGCGCTTCAATGAGACTGGAGCAGTCCAGGAAAGGCGTCACACGGGTCGACCCAGAGTAACGACAAGACAGCAAGACCGCTACCTTGCCCTCTCCGTCCTGAGGGAAAGGGCATCCACTGCGGTGACCTTGAGGGGTCAGCTGAGGGACGCAACAGGTGCTAACATCAGCTGCAGCACGGTGAGAAGACGGCTACATGAGGCAAACTTGAGGTCACGGAGACCGGCCGTCCGACCCGTGCTGTCACCGGTCAACAGAGTGCGCCGCATGACCTGGGCCAGGGAGCACGTGACCTGGACAAGGCAACAGTGGGCCCGGGTCTTGTTTTCGGATGAGTCCAGGTTCACCCTGACCTTTAACGATGGCCGGGCTCGGGTGTGGCGACGTCAAGGGGAGAGGTTCGCTGACGCCACTGTCCAAGAGCATAACCGGTACGGCGGCGGGTCGGTGATGGTGTGGGGTGGCATGAGCCGTGGTACCCGGACCCCCCTGCTCCCCATTGACGGCATCCTGAACGGGGTCCGGTACCGGGACGAGGTTCTGGCGGCCGTGGCACTGCCTGCGCTTGTGGACCTTGGTCAAGGCGCCATCTTCCAGGACGACAATGCACCTGCGCATCGAGCACGCCTTGTGACCGACTTCCTGGAGCAGCATGAAGTCGTCCGTATGGCCTGGCCAGCGTGCTCACCTGACCTGAACCCAATTGAACACCTCTGGGATGTGCTCGGGAGGCGCATCAGGGACAACCACCCCCCACCGGGCACCCTGGCCAGGCTGGTCGACATCCTGCAGATCGAGTGGGCGGCCATCCCTCAGGACACAGTCCGTACCCTTGTGGGGTCGATGCATCGGCGCTGTGAAGCATGCATCCAGGCTCGGGGCGGACACACGCGATATTGAAAACAGATTGGCCAAATCTGACACTTTCTGTTTTTTGAAAAGGGGGGGATGTTCCTTTAAATGCATGTGCTGTTCACTAATGGGTCATTGTGCTAATTTCTTTTTCCAAAACAGGTGTGGAAATGATGAAATAAAACATAGAATCAATTCTAAACATTGTCAATTATTTCAACTTAAAATTAGAGAGGAAGGAAGAAGTGGCCCTTAAATTATGATTAGGAGTATATATACATATATATATATATATATATATATATGTATGTGTGTTGTGCGTGCTGTGCGTGTGTGTGCGTGTGCGTGTGTGTGTGTGTGTGTGTGTGTGTGTATGTGTGTGTGTGCGCTTGCTTGCTTGCGCGCATGTGTGTGAAGGAAAGCAGATATGTGCAAGTGACTTAGTAGATAAGTAGGAGACGGGTGAAGCTAGTCACAAAGAGAACAGGTACCCACGAGAGCCAATAAACTGATACCAGTGTGCCAATGTTGACGCAATAGTCTCTATGAATGATTTTAGAATATTAGCTGCCCCGTTATGTCACCTGAGGTAAGTTGCTGACTTCGAACAGAATCAAATTAACCTTTTGACTCCCACACCGTATTCACCCATTGCAAAAAAACAACCCTTTAGCTCCCTCACCCTATCCACCAGTTTTGTGTAGGAAGCTGGTGGATAGGGTGAGGGAGTCAAAGGGTTAGGTTTCTGCTTTGCTGGCATGGTTGACGATACAGGATGCTGGTGGACAGGGTGCGGGAGTCAAAGGGTTGATGAGTCATTTCGCTGTTTGTCTTTATTATCTCCCTTTTGTTCCTTCCTTTAACCCTCTGTTCTCGTGTCCCTCCTCACTAACTCACCTCATCACAAACACTGGCTTTCTCCACCCCCACCCACCCCCACACCCCACCCCCACCCCAACGTCCATCCAGCTTTCACCAGTCATATTCTGTGGCGATGTGTCCCTTGACTGCAATTGACACGGGCTTTTGCCGCCTCTATCATCCAATCACACTCCGAGGTCATGCATATACATTAATGCAGAAAACTCTCCCGAAAATCAACACATTTCCCGCCTTCTTGCACGGAGAGTATTTGGCTTCTCACGTTTTCCAGACGTTGAAAATGAACAGGGGACTCGTAAAATGGGTCAGATTGACAATGTCACTGTCACAGAATGCTAAAAAAAAAATAATAATAAAAATTTTAAAAAAACGAAAAAAAACAAACAACAAAACGGATCAATAAATCAACAGAAAACAAAACGGCGAAATGCAAGGACAACAACAAAATGGTGGTTAAACCATACAAAATTATCTCCCTTTTAAAGTCAGTTCATACGCCTCTTACATCAAACTTACTTATATCATTATATCTTGGTATGTGGAGAAGCGACGAAGATCCTCCACTCAACCAGTCACCGTCTCGTGGTGCAGTGGGTCGTGCAACGGGCTACCGACTGGAAGGTTGTGGGTTAGAATCCCCCATCAGTCCTTTCAGAAATAGTTGTGGGATTTTTCGGCTCCAACTGGCTTCCGCCCAGAGCTGAACGTGCTATGGGCTCATTGAGAAGGCTGGAACCAATATTTACTTCACGGATGCGTCATTTGCTCAGATCATCTGATTAACACTGCAGGTGTCTGAATCTCGTGGGCCTGGTTGACATCTGAATATATTATGATAGTAAGCAAAGAGTACAGCAATCTCACGTACTGTCAATCTTAGATGGAGCATCTTGATTACCATTCTCATCTTCATCATCGTCAATGCATTATAAAAACTGTGATCATAAAGGTGAGGTAGAAAATGGGACAAAAAGGTGACACTAAGGAAACCTTCCTAAGTGCAATGATCTTTTAAAAAGAATCCTCCATTCGTATCTGTTCCGAGCCAAGCTCTGTATGTAAACCCAGTAGGTCTCAAAACAGCATTCAAGAAGATGAAAAGCATTCTTACCAACAAATGCCTATCAATTAACATCAGGAAGAGAGTTCTTGAATGTTATATAACCAATACTGTTATACGGTTGTGAGGCGTGGACAGTCAACAAGCAAAGCCAGAACAAGATTGAGGCAGCCGAGATGTGGTTTCTAAGAAGAATATTGAGAGTTCCATGAACAGCAAAGAAAACAAACGAGACAGTCTTGATGGAGGCAGACAGAAGTAGATCATTGATGAGGAAGATTAGGAAAAGACAGGTAACATTTATAGGCCATTTTATGAGGAAAGGGGAATTGGAGCACCTGGTCACAACGGGAAAGCTGGAGGGAAAGAGAGCACCAGGTAGACCCAGGGAGAAGATACTAGACGGACTTGCAGAGTGGCTGGGGACAAAGAGGGTGGAAGAGGTGCTTGAGGCAACAAGAGATAGAGACAGATGGAAGTCCATAATTGCCAACGCCATGCGGCAAGGCACCTGATGATGATGATGACTAAACATCAGATACACTGATCATATCACCTATGAACAAGCTGGCCAAAGCATCCAGCAGCACACTGGACCGTATTGGTACGGTCATGTAATAAGATCCAGTGGTGTTGCAAAATCGATCCTCCATGATGTTGAGGGAGGGAAGACGGAGGGTAAGACAGAGAAAAAACAACGATGGCGTGACAACATTGAGGAAAAAAACAACAACAAACCATTTGCAGAGAAACCCAGGCTTTGACGCACAACCAACAGAACTGGAGGAATCTGTTGAATACTTCTGTGGTGTGGCGTCTGTGATGTGACTCTTCACAGAGTTGAGGCAGAGGAACAGGATAGATAGATAGACAGACAGACAGACAGATAGACAGTTAGATAGATAGACATAAATATGTATGTATGTATACAGTTTATTCATTTCCTTCTCATTTATTCATCATTCAGTCATCTATTTATCTTTCTATGAATACAACAAGCAGCGTGTGTGTGTGTGTGTGTGTGTGTGTGTGTGTGTGTGTGTGTGTGTGTGTGTGTGTGTGTGTGTGTGTGTGTGTCTGTCTGTCTGTCTGTCGGTGTGTGTGCGTGTGCATGTGTGTGTGTATGTGTGTGTGTGTGTGTGTGTGTGTGTGTGTGTGTGTGTGTGTGTGTGTGTGTGTGTGTGTATGTATGTATGTGTGTCTGTGTGTGTGTTTCAGGTTCGGGCGCAGCGTCAACACCAACAAAAGATCAGTGGAGAGCTTGACAGACCTGAAGTCTGATGGTCAGTCTGTCCTACTTTAACAAATTACTCTGTCTTACCTTAACAACCATTCTGTAGGGCTAGTTGGTAGAGCCATGGACTCAAGATTTGATATTTTAACCAGTCACCGTGGTGTAGTGGTTAACGCAACTGACTGCCGACTGGAAGGTTGTGGGTTCGAATTCCCATCAGTCCCTTAAAAAAATCATCGCGGGATATTTCGGCTCTAACCGGCTCCTACCCAGAGTTGGGCGTGCTATGGGCTCATTGGAAAGACTGGGACCACACAGTCGAGTCTCATCCACTTCACGGATGAGTCATAAAGGGTGTTGCTCAAATCTCCTGACCATCACCGCAGGTGTCTGTATTTCTCAGGCCTGGTTGGTGCCAGGATACATTGTGATGGTAAGCGTAGAGTACAGCCCTGTCACGCAGTCTCAATCCTAGATGGAACTCCATAGCATCATGATTATCATCGTCATCGACACCATCTCATCGCATTGTAAAAAAAATGCACCGGCTTCTGTGTGGCCATTAAGGTGGCGTAGAAAATGGGACCAAAAAAAAATCTGACATCTTGAATTCAGTCCCAGCCTGCAACATCAAAAACTGGCCTGTTTGCTGCCCATTTTAATATTCCCATCATTCTGGTGGTGTCAGCTTAGTGTTTGATAGGTCCTTTCTAATCTTTCCCCCGTTTCAAGACCTTGCCAGCACGTTGGGTTTGTGCTGGGCTCAGAAAATCTGTTCGATAATTGCTGGCAGATTTGGGTGGAGCGCATATGGAGTTGTCTGAGCGCAGCGAATCGCTCTTGAGATAACTCCAATAACTTCCAGGTCTGTCTTACCTAGACAACCACTCTCTCCTACCTTGATAATCACTGTCCCATCTTGACAACCATTTTTTCCTACCTTGACAACCCCTCTGTTCTACCTTGACAACCCCTCTGTTCTACCTTGACAATCCCTCTGTTCTATCTTGATAATCCACTGTCCTACCTTGACAACCACTCTGTTCTTCCTTGATAATCCACTGTCCTACCTTGACAACCACTCTGTCCTACCTTGACAACCACTCTGTTCTACCTTGACAACCACTGTGTCCTACCTTGACAACCACTGTGTTCTACCTTGACAACCCCTCTGTTCTACCTTGATAATCCACTGTCCTACCTTGACAACCACTCTGTCTTACCTTGACAACCACTCTGTTCTACCTTGACAACCACTCTGTTCTACCTTGACAACCCATCTGTTCTACCTTGATAATCCACTGTCCTACCTTGACAACCACTGTTCTACCTTGACAACCACTCTGTCCTATCTTGACAACCACTCTGTTCTACCTTGACAACCACTCTGTCCTACCTTGACAACCACTCTGTTCTACCTTGACAACCACTCTGTTCTACCTTGACAACCACTCTGTCCTACCTTGACAACCACTCTGTCCTACCTTGACAACCACTGTCCTACCTTGACAACCACTCTGTTCTACCTTGACAACCACTCTGTTCTACCTTGACAACCACTCTGTTCTACCTTGACAACCACTCTGTTCTACCTTGACAACCACTCTGTTCTACCTTGACAACCACTCTGTCCTACCTTGACAACCACTCTGTTCTACCTTGACAACCACTCTGTCCTACCTTGACAACCACTCTGTTCTACCTTGACAACCATAATGTCCTACCTTGACAACCACTCTGTTCTACTTTGACAACCATAATGTCCTACCTTGACAACCATAATGTCCTACCTTGACAACCACTCTGTTCTACTTTGACAACCATAATGTCCTACCTTGACAACCATAATGTCCTACCTTGACAACCTTAATGTCCTACCTTGACAACCATAATGTCCTACCTTGACAACCACTCTGTTCTACCTTGACAACCATAATGTCCTTCCTTGACAACCATAATGTCCTACCTTGACAACCATAACGTCCTACCTTGACAACCATAATGTCCTACCTTGACAACCCTAATGTCCTACCTTGAAAACCACTCTGTTCTACCTTGACAGCCACTCTGTTCTACCTTGACAACCACTGTGTCCTACCTTGACAACTATTCTGTCCTACCTTGACAACCACTCTGTCCTACCTTGACAACCACTCTGTTCTACCTTGACAACCACTCTGTCCTACCTTGACAACCACTCTGTCCTACCTTGACAACCACTCTGTCCTACCTTGACAACCATTGTCCTACCTTGACAACCATTCTGTCCTACCTTGACAACCACTCTGTTCTACCTTGACAACCACTGTGTCCTACCTTGACAACCATTCTGTCCTGCCTTGACAACCATTCTGTCCTACCTTGACAACCACTCTGTTCTACCATGACAACCATTCTGTTCTACCTTGACAACCACTCTGTTCTACCTTGACAACCACTCTGTTCTACCTTGACAACCACTCTGTCCTACCTTGATACCACTCTGTTCTACCTTGACAACCACTGTGTTCTACCTTGACAACCACTCTGTCCTACCTTGACAACCACTCTGTTCTATCTTGACAACCATTCTGTCCTACCTTGACAACCACTCTGTCCTACCTTGACAA
>JAPXFY010000030.1:21898491-21980991 GCA_030674185.1 Monoplex corrugatus
GTACCATTTCGATCTACATTTACATGTATACATAATAAATCTTTTTTCTGTGGAATGGGAATTCTGTCGTGCCTGGTGCAACACAAGAGAAGTAAATCACTAAACATTTGAAATGCTTCAATAAAAGATAATACAACAAGCTCCATTTCTCCCCCTTTATTTTGTCCTATTCATTTTGCTTTGTTTGCTAGTTTGTTTTCGATCCCTAAAGCTTTTCATTGAAACTTGTTATTAAATTCTCTGCTAATTCTTATCAGTGACATTTTCTGTTGGAAAGCTGACGAAATCTACACTTAAGCTGTATTGAATCGAAATAAATCTTTCGAACCTATCTGTTTGTCGTCTGTGAGTGTGTGTGTGTGTGTGTGTGTGTGTGTGTGTGTGTGTGTGTGTGTGTGTGTGTGTGTGTGAGTGTGTGTGTGTGTGTGTGAAGTGAAAGCACGTGCGTATATTTATTTCAAGTATTCTTCAGGGAAATAACTGCGCCAAATGTTCGTGTGAAGTTGATGTATTGTTCACATGTATATATATATATACACATTTGTGTGCGTGTTTGTGTGTGTGTGTCTATCGATGTATGTGTGTATACTTTCACCACTGTACCTCTGCGTTCGTCACCAACAAACACACGCACATGTACCATTACCACCATCGATTTACAAAAACACAATCAGTCATCGCTGATACAATCAATCGCTAACTGGCCAAATAAGCAATCAGCCCGTAATACAATCAATCACCAACTTATCAATTAAATAATCAATCATCATTGATACAATCAATCACTGATTTACCAAATAGACAGCAAACCATCATTGATGCAATCAATCACTGATTTACCAAATAGACAGCAAACCATCATTGATGCAATCAATCACTGATTTACCAAATATACAAGAAACCATCATTGACATAATCAATCACTGATTTACCAAATAGTCAACAAACCATCATTGATGCAATCAATCACTGATTTACCAAATAGCAAACCATCATTGATACAATCAATCACTGATTTACCAAATAGACAACAAACCATCATTGATACAATTAATCAATGATTTACCAAATCGACAACGTATCATCATTGATACAATCAATCACTGATTTACCAAATAGACAACAAACCATCATTAATACAATCAATCACTGATTTACCAAATAGACAACGTATCATCATTGATACAATCAATCACTGCTTTACCAAATAGACAGCAAACTATCATTGATACAATCAATCACTGATTTACCAAATAGACAACAAACCATCATTGATACAATTAATCAATGATTTACCAAATAGACAACGTTAATCAATGATTTACCAAATAGACAACATTGATACAATCAATCACTGATTTACCAAATAGACAACAAACCATCATTGATACAATCAATCACTGATTTACCAAATAATAAACCATCATTGATGGAATCAGTAACTGATTTACCAAATAGACAACGTATCATCATTAATACAATCAGTCACTGATTTACCAAATAGACAACGTATCATCATTGATACAATCAGTCACTGATTTACCAAATAGACAACGAATCGTCATTGATACAATCAATCACTGATTTACCAAATAGACAACGTATCATCATTAATACAATCAGTCACTGATTTACCAAATAGACAACGAATCGTCATTGATACAATCAATCACTGATTTACCAAATAGACAACAAACCATCATTGATACAATTAATCACTGATTTACCAAATGATCAATAAACCATCATTGATGGAATCAGTACTGATTTACCAAATAGACAACGAATCATCATTGACACAATCAGTAACTGATTTACCAAATAGACAACGAATCGTCATTGATATAATCAGTCTTTGATTAACTGAATTAAAACGTATCGTTGTTAATACAATCAATCACTGATTAGCCAAATAAACAATCAATCATGACTGATACAATCGATCACTGATTTACCGATTAAAAAATCAAGCATAACAACAGGTAAAGCGTATGACTGATTACTGAATAAAAAAAAATTAAATCATCATTGGTTCAATCAAATCAGCGATTTACCGGATAAACAACCAGCCATTCATCACCATCACCATCATCATCATCATCATCATCATCATCATCATCATATCATCATCATCATCATCATCATCATCATGTGTCCTGTCCCATGGCGTTGGCGATCATGATCCGCCATACGAATGTATCTTTTGTCGCTGCAATTTCATCTCCCACCCTCTCTGTCCTCAGCCATCCTGCAAGTCCGTCCAATATTACTTCTCTGGGTCCGCCTGGTGTTCTTTTTACCTCCAGCTTTCTTGTTGTTACAGACAGAAACATAAAATTGTCTATAAACGCTGCTTGTCTTTTCATAATTTTCTTCATTAACGTTCTCTTTGTGTTTGCCTCCTTCAAGACTGTGTCGTTTGTTTTCTTTGTTGTCTACGGAACTCATAACATTCTTCTTAGAAACCACATTCCAACTGCCTCAATCTTGTTCTGACATTTCGTGTTGACTGTCCACGCTTCACAACCGTACAACAATATCAGTGTTATATAATATTCAAGAACTCTTGTCTCTCTTCTTGATGTAAACTGAAGGACATTTGTCGGTAAGAACGCTTTTCATTTTCATGAATGTTGTTTTAACCTGGCCTGTTCTGTTGGCTATTTCTAATGTGCATCTGCCGTCTGGCGAGATGACTGTTCCCAGATATTTAAACTTATCAACTTGTCTCAATGTTGTGCCATTTGCCATTATTTTGCATGAGGGGATTTCTTGAGTCTTCTTGCTATTTAGCTCCAACCCTGTATTTCTGCTTTATTTTTCTATTATATTCACAAGATTTTGTAAGTCTTTTTTGTTCTCTACAATTAGAACTGTGTCATATGCAATAACGAAGATTGTTTAACATTTCCTCTCCAACCTTTATCCCAGGGCATTCTTCTAGGTTTCTCATGATGGTGACAGAACACATCCGTGCCCAACCCTCTTTTGATATTTTGGAAAGACCTTATATCATTTTCTACTCTCATTATTGCTGTTTGTTCCCAATACATATTCCTTATTATTTTTAGATCCTTTCCATCAACACTGAGCCTTTCTAGTTGGTTAATTAATTGTTGGTGTCTCACCCGATCAAAAGCCTTGGTATAATATTAATTGTTGTTGTTATTGTTGTTGTTGTTGTTGCTGTTGTTGTTGTTGAACCAACTGTTATTGATAGAATGAATTACTGATCTGCTGAATAAACAACCAAACATCACCGAGTCAATCGGTCACTGATTTGCCATCATGGATAATCATCAAACACTCGCTTCAGACAATCAACCACCCAATCAACCGACCTACCAACAAATCATTAATTTGATCAATCAATCGATCAGTGAAATTAACTATGAAATAAACCAAACGGTGAGTCAATTAGTCGGCCATCCACAGACAATTTGTAATTTAACCAAACAATTCGCTAACCTATCGCCCTTCACTCTGTCAGATTGACGGATCAATCAAGATGGTGCCATTGTGGGATTTTTCGGCTCCAACAGGCACCTGCCCAGAATTGGCCGTGCTATGGGCTTATTGGGAAGACTGGGATCACACAGTCGAGTTCATTCACTTCATAGATGCGTTATTGAGGATGTTGCTCAAATCTTCTGACCAGCACCGCAGGTGTATCTCTCGGGCCTGGTTGACGCCAGGATATATTATGATAGTAAGCGTAGAGTACAGTCCTGACATGAGGTCTCAATCCTCGATGGAACTCCATAGCATCATGATTATCATCCTCATCGACATCATCATCATCGCGTAAAAAAAACTGTGCCAGCCTCTGTGGCCATTGGGGTGGCGTAGAAAATGGGACGACAAAAAAAAAAAAAAAAAGGTAACCTCCCTCAGTGCGATGATCCTTAAAAAAAATATTTTAAAAAAAGGTGATGAAGAAGGCGACGGTGAAGCCAGAATATCCTTGGTTTTATATATAATTCGTATTTACCTTGTCGAAAACTTCACATCGTGAAACTGTTTCCTGTTGAGAGATATGTATTTTATATTTTTCAACTACGACTACAATGCTACAATGCTTGTTCACATTTGTATAGAAACAAAAGTAACAAAGTACATATAAGTTAAAATATAAGACACAAGAAGATTAGGAAAAGACAAGCTACGTTTATGGGACGTTTTATGAGGAAAGAGAAATTAGAGCACCTGGTCACAACAGGGATGGGGACTACACACTCAGGTCTCATCCTCTATACGTATCCGTCAGTAAAAGTGCTACTCTCATTTCAGGACTTACACCGCAAGCGTCTGTCGTCTTTCAGGCCTGTTAACATCAGGGTATGTTAGGATAGTATGAGAAGAGTACGCCCTGTTCTAGATGAAACTGCACAGCACCATGATCATCATCCTCATCATCATGCTATATGGTCGACTATCGTGGTTGACAAAGTCCAGCCTAGCACTTGTTGGCGCTAGGTGCCATGCGCATATGTAAGTTGCTGTTGTTTGCGAGGAGCCTCAGCAAACTCTCTCCACCTGCCTCCACAAGTCAAGGGCAAACCGAGGTAAGACAGCTGTTCTCATAGGAGACACAGACGACTGAACAGTAGATGGCAAGTCGCATCATATGGCCAGAACCACAAGCAGTGCTCTGTGGCAATGCCCTTTATGCAGTATTCGGCTGCTGGATTTTCTGTCTGGGTTTACTCCCATAGCCTTTCCCCACCCAAGGGGTAGGCTAACCCACAAGGCAGCGGAGACAGACGCAGTCGTACAGTCTACTGTCATACGGTAGCAGAAACTTAGTCTGACCTGACATCATCATGAAATCATCAGTTATTATTATCATCATCATCATCAAGTGCCCCGCCGCATGGCGTTGGCGTTCATGGCCCTCCATATGTATCTGTCCCTTGCTGCCACAAGCACATCTTCCACCTTCTCTGCCCTCACCACCCTGCAAGTCCGTCCAACAATTTCTCCCTGGGTCTAACTGGTGTTCTCGTAAAAACTCAGATTCTTTTACCCTTCATGTCCTGGTCGCACGGTGAGCAGACTTTTTTTTTTTTCTTTACCGCTTAAATAAAATCAATGCAGCAGAAATGTGGCTCTTTAGACGCCTTCTCAGAGTCAGATGGACAGAAGAACAAACGATGGCGTGTTAAAGGAACTGAATGTCATGCGCCATCTGCTGACACAGATCAACAAAACAAAGATGAAATACGTAGGCCATACGATCATCATCATCATCAAATGCCCTGCCACATGGCGTTGGTGATTACGGCCCTCTATAATTCCTTGTTGCCGCAAGCACATCTTCCACTCTCTCTGTCCTCAGCCTCTCTGCAAGTCCGCCCAATATTTTTCTCTGGGTCTACCTGGTGCTCTCTTTCCCTCCTCCACCTTTCCTGTTGTGACCAGGTGCTCTAATTCCCCTTTCCTCATAAAATGGCCTATAGATGTTGCCTGTCTTTTCCTACCGGACAAAGGTGCTCCTTAGGAGCCCCTACTTACGTTGTTATCCTCCTTTTTCTTGTTTTGTTTGGCCATGAATTTGCTGGGAAAAGTACGATGTGGTTTCCCGTTGCCTTCCATCGGTTTGTGTACTGTCTCTCCGATAGCCTTTGTCGTTCCCACGACATTCTATAAGACAGTAGGGGTGATTTTTTTTTCAGGGTTTATTCCCTTAGCAATGCGATCAGAAACACCAAGACAGATCTCGCTGTGCGCGCACCACGTTCTGTCAGTCCTCTTCCCTCCCTCAGCACATTATGGGTCCTATTTGTTAATGTAATTTATGGGATGGCCTCGCATTCTTCTCAAAATATTTGAACAAAACATAACAGAATGGAATTTGAAAGCTTTATCTAATCAACGAAACAAGACAACAGTACTCACAATGTTCTTTAGTTTGTTAATTGATTTATCCGCCCTCTTTGGTGTGTGTCTGTGTGTGAGTGTGTGAGTGTGTGAGTGTGTGTGTGTACGTGTGTGTGTGTGTGTGTGTGTGCGTGCGTGCGTGCGTGTGTGTGTGTATGTGTGTGTGTGTGTGTGTGTGTGTGTGGTGTGTGTGCGAGTGTGTGTATGTGTGTGTGTGTATGTGTGTGTTGTGTTGTTGGTGTGCATGCGAGTGCGTGCGTGCGTGCGCGTGCGTGTATGTGTGTGTATGTGTGTGTGTATGTTGTGTGTGTTGTGTCATGTTGTGTTGTGCTGTGCTGTGTTGCATTATGTTGCGTTACGTTGCGTAATGTTGCGTTGAGTTGGTTGGGTTGGTTGCGTTGCGTGGTTGCGTTGCGTTTCGTTGCTTTGCGTTGTGCTGTGCTGTGCTGTGCTGTGCTGTGCTGTGTTGTGTTGTGTGTATTATGTTGTGTTGTGTTGTGTTGTGTTGTGTTGTGTTGTGTTGTGTTGTGTTGTTGTGTTGTGTTGTGCTGTGCTGTGTGTGCTGTGTTGTGTTGTGTTGTATTATGTTGTGTTGTGTTGTGTTGTGTTGTGTTGTGTTGTGTTGTGTTGTGTTGTGTTGTGTTGTGCTGTGCTGTGCTGTGCTGTGCTGTGCTGTGTTGTGTTGTGTTGTGCTGTGCTGTGCTGTGTTGTGTTGTGCTGTGCTGTGCTGTGCTGTGTTGTGTTGTGTTGTGTTGTGCTGTGCGTGCTGTGCTGTGTTGTGTTGTGTTGTGTTGTGTTGTGTTGTGTTGTGTTGTGTTGTGTTGTGTTGTGTTGTGTTGTGTTGTGCTGTGCTGTGCTGTGCTGTGTTGTGTTGTGTTGTGTTGTGTTGTGTTGTGTTGTGTTGTGCTGTGCTGTGCTGTGCTGTGTTGTGCTGTGCTGTGCTGTGCTGTGCTGTGTTGTTCTGTGTTGTGTTGTCTTGTGTGCATCTGCCAGACAGAAACAGAATGTGAACAGAAGAAAACAGGGGTGGTAGCCTATTCGACTTGTTATTGCACTGGTAAGTCAACGTAAAACAGTTAAAAGACGGAAGTTATAACAACCACAGCACTGTTGTTGCTGGAAGCTCAGTGTAGTATATTTAACAGTACGAAGTTATTCGTCTCTGTAAGTGTGTATCAGTACCACTTCCTTGTTGTTGTATTGGTAACTCAAAGTGTGATGCTTCATAGCCATAAATTTCAAGTTACATTTACATTAGCCCTACGAGCAAATATCAGTAACATTACCCTGACATTGCACAGCGAACTAAACGTGGGGTTAGGTCTTTGATGAGGTTAATTAATATGCAAAAGTTCAGAGGCTGTGTACTTACCTCTTTTTAGAGTGTACCAGTACCACGATTTTATTGTTGCACTAGTAATTCTGGACACAGTTATCAGGAAGTTAATCCTAAATCGTGATTTTGGACTCGTGGTTTTGATAATGTGAACGCTAGTAAGTAGAATGCTTCCATAGCGTCATATTATTTCGTGTCGTTTTACGTAAAGTGTATGTGGGTGTTGGCAAACTGTGTATATTTTGTCAACCGTCATATCATAATAATAATAATTACATGTGAACTTGTTTGTTTGTTGTTTGTTGTTTTTGTTTTTGTTTCTGTTTTTGTTGTTTTGTTGTGTGTGTGTGTGTGTGTGTGTGTGTGTGTGTGTGTGTGTGTGTGTGTGTGTGTGTGCGTGTGCGTGGTGTGTGTGTGTGTGTGTGTGTGTGTGTGTGTGTGGTGTGTGTGTGTGTGCGCGTGTGTGTGTGTGTGTGTGTGTGTGTGGATTGTGAGTAGCTGGCTGCGGAAAGATCCTGGGAGAGTGGGGTTTTTCTTTGGGGTGGTTTGACAATCATCATCATCATCATGTGCCCTGCTGCATGGCGTTGGCGATCATGGCCTTCCATACAAATCTATCCCTTGTCGCTGCAAGTACATCTCCCACCCTCACTGTCCTCAACCACTCTGCAAGTCCATCCAAAATTTTCTCCCTGGGTCTACCTGGTGTTCTTTTCCCTGAGCTTTCCTGTTGTGACCAGGTGCTTTAATTCCCGTTTCTTCATAAAATGTCCTGAAAATGTTTTGATCGTCTTACTGGAACGAATTATGACTGATGCTCTAGAAGATCATGCAGAAACAGCCCGTTTGGCGGCAAGATACCAAGGGAGAAAATATTGGACGGACTTGTAGGGTAGCTGTTGACAGAGAGGGTGGGAGATGTACTTGCAGCCACAAGGGGTAGATTTGTATGGAGGGCCGTGACTGCCAACGCCATGCGGCAGAGCACATGATGATGATGACGATTGTCAAATCACCAACTTACGTTTTGCCGATGACATTGATGTCTTGGATCGAAATAAACAGGAATTAGTCAAACCGGTGCGATGCCTCGATGGCGAATCAGCAGCCGCCTGCGGAATGAAGATCAGTGCCCAGAACATCAAAGTGATGACCAAACACCACCATGGCGTCAGCTGAGATGACATAGAGATGACTTACGGACCATCCCGGTCACGCCAGAGGTCCAAACTGGAAAAGAATCCAACAGAGAGGATTAGCCTACTCTGCTCATAGAAAACCTCACTCACAAATTGCAAACTGACATCAAGATCAGGTAACAACATATGGAAAAAGTGCACCGCTTCAAATACTTAATTAAACCAATATCATTATCATCATCATGTGCCCTGCCGCATGGCGTTGGCAGTCACGGCCCTCCATACAAATCTATCCTTTGTCGTTGCAAGTACATCTCCCACCCTCTCCATCCTCAGCCACCCCGCAAGTCCGTCCAGTATTTTCACCCTGGGTCTACCTGGTGTTCTCTTTCCCTCCAGCTTTCCTGTTGTGACCAGATGTTCTAATTTCTCTTTCCTCATAAAAAGTCCGATAAATGTAGCTTATTTTGATGTCTTTGGAGCAGGTTGCATCATCAGTTTTTACAAAGCCAGGATATTTGAAATCCATGACATTTTCCAAAGGAACTTTGTTACTTGAGATGTCATGATTGTTTTCAGTGTCTACAGTTAGATGGAACAATCAGAAATATGAATTCTTCAACATCCACAGGGGAATCAGACAAGGTTGCATCCTCTTACCATATCTCTTTGTTAACATCTACACGCAACAAGTCATGAGAGATGCTGACATAGAAGGCATGGGCATAAAGATGGGAGGAAAAAATCTTACAAACCTGCGCTATGCAGATGATACTGTGCTGTTAGCAGACAACATTACCAGCATAAAAAGAACTCTATTGCAATGTAGATGCAGCAGGAAAAAGGCTGGTCTAAACTTGAACGTCAAGAAAACAAAAGTGCTACATATCAAAGGCAAAGACACTGAAAACAATCATGACATCTTAAGTAACAAAGTTCCTTTGGAAAATGTTAAGGAGTTTAAATATCTTGGTTCTGTAAAAACTGATGATGGAACCTGCTCCAAAGACATCAAAATAAGAATTGGAATGGCAAAGCAAAACAGGTCCAATTCAACAATATCTGGAAAGACAGAGTTTACCAAATGGCCTGACTTTTAAAATGTTTGATCTGGCCAGTCATGATTTTATGGCTGCGAAGCCTGGACTCGCAGAAAAAACGATTGCACAAGAATTGAGGCAGCAGAGATGTGGTTTTATCCGAGACTGCTACGTGTCAAATGGACAGATAGAAGAACTAATGAAAGTGTCCTGGAAGAACTTGATACCACCAGAAAACTACTAGCAGACTTCAACAACAGAAGACTAAAATACATTAACCATGTGTCAGGCAACAAGAACACAGACCTCATCACAACCATCTTTCAAGGAAAACTAGTGGCAAAAAGGAAGAAAGGCAGCCTCCCATCTCATACATGGAGAATGTGGCCTAAATATTCAAGAAACTGACCGCAAAAGTCAAGACAGAGCGGCCTGGAGGGAGATAGTGGCGTCCAGGTGTGCAGCGGCCAACACCGAACCCGGTGACGCCGACAGGTGAGACAGGTGAGGTGAGTTTTAGACAGATGGAGCACAGGCTCAACAATGGCAGACAGTAACTGGTCACCCCAGGAGAGCGGTCATGCTGGGCAAAGGACTATGGATGTCCATTTGCATGACGTCCATCCGTCTGGAACCGTTCCGCATGAATCCAGACAGTGTACTTTCAGCGACTGACAATCAAACGGCCATTCATCGCCTAGCCAAGCTACTCGAGCACGGGATTATAGGTTGCTTATGGCAGCCACTCGTGAATATGAACATGACAATAATGAAAATGGAGATGCAGATGGAACCACACTTAGTGTGATCCCTACCCCTTGATCTGTACAAAATGGGTAACCTTATCAGGAGCATCAATTCAGACAGTAAATATATGTCCAGTTTATTTCATAGGTTATTAGTAACCCTATTTCATAGGTTATTAATAACCCTATTTCATAGGTTATTAGTAACCCTACTAGGAGCATCAATTTAAACAGTAAATGTATGTCTAGTTCATTTCATAGGTTATTAGTAACCCTACCTGTGGCATCAATTTAAACAGTAAATATATGTCCAGTTCATTTCATAGGTTATTAGTAACCCCACCAGGAGCATCAATTCAGACTGTAAATATATGTCCAGTTCATTTCATAGGTTATCAGTAACCCTACCAGGAACATCAATTTAAACAGTAAATATATGTCCAGTTCATCTCATAGGTTATCAGTAACCCCACCAGGAGCATCAATTTAAACAGTAAATATATGTCCAGTTCATCTCATAGGTTATCAGTAACCCCACCAGGAGCATCAATTTAAACAGTAAATATATGTCCAGTTCATTACATAGGTTATTAGTAACCCTAACAGGAGCATCATTTAAACAGTAAATATATGTCCAGTTCATTTCATAGGTTATTAGTAACCCTAACAGGAGCATCATTTAAACAGTAAATATATGTCCAGTTCATTACATAGGTTATTAGTAACCCTACCAGGAGCATCATTTAAACAGTAAATATATGTCCAGTTCATTTCACAGGTTATTAGTAACCCTACCAGGAACATCATTTAAACAGTAAATATATGTCCAGTTCATTTCACAGGTTATTAGTAACCCTACCAGGAACATCAATTTAAACAGTAAATATATGTCCAGTTCATTTCACAGGTTATTAGTAACCCTACCAGGAACATCATTTAAACAGTAAATATATGTCCAGTTCATTTCACAGGTTATTAGTAACCCTACCAGGAACATCATTTAAACAGTAAATATATGTCCAGTTCATTTCACAGGTTATTAGCAACCCTACCAGGAACATCATTTAAACAGTAAATATATGTCCAGTTCATTTCACAGGTTATTAATAACCCTACCAGGAACATCAATTTAAACAGTAAATATATGTCCAGTTCATTTCACAGGTTATTAGTAACCCTACCAGGAACATCAATTTAAACAGTAAATATATGTCCAGTTCATTTCACAGGTTATTAGTAACCCTACCAGGAACATCAATTTAAACAGTAGATATATGTCCAGTTCATTTCATAGGTTATTAATAACCCTACCAGGAACATCATTTAAACAGTAAATATATGTCCAGTTCATTTCACAGGTTATTAGTAACCCTAACAGGAACATCAATTTAAACAGTAAATATATGTCCAGTTCATTTCACAGGTTATTAGTAACCCTACCAGGAGCATCAATTCAGACAGTAAATATATGTTTTTCCATCGTACCTCACAGAGCCCAAGGACGTTCCATCGGTATCTCTTCATTTCATGTGTTAGTTCTGCAACTTTTCCTGCTGCTCTCAGCGATCTCACATTCCAGATGCCGATGTACGATGGAAAAACCTCGGAGAAACGTCTACTCCAGAAGGCCACAAACTCTACTTCAGTGGCAGTGAAGACAAACATGAACATGGAGTTGGATTCCTCATTCACAAAGACACTGTGAATGCCATTATGGGATGCCGACCAATCTCTAGCAGACTCATTACTATTCGGCTTAAGGCTTCACCTTTTAACATCATCGTCATCCAACCTTATGCCCCAACAACTGACTATGATGACGAGGCTGTCGAAGATTTCTATGATCAACTGCAGGAAATCGTAGATCAGACGCCAAAGAAAGACATCATTATAGTGCAGGGCGACTGGAATGCGAAGATTGGAGAGGATGAACACAATAACTGGAAAGGGATATGTGGCCAATACTGCAACCCTGAGACCAACGAAAGAGGTTTGAGGCTCCTAGAATTCGCCAGTTACAATGACCTGAAGGTGGTGAACACGTTCGGTCCACACAAACCATCTAGACGCTGGACATGGCACAGCGCAGGAGAAAAATACCACAGTCAGATCGACTACATCATGGTTAAAAGACGCTTCCAGTCAAGTGTTAACATCGCAAAGACCAGGAGCTTTCCAGGAGCCGACATTGGAAGCGATCATGAGCTTGTAATGATGACCTTCAAACTCCGCCTCCAGAGGATGAAGAAACAGGGCAACATAAGAATTAAGTTCAATCTTGAGAAGCTCAAAGATCCCAACATAGTTAAAAACTTCCAAGCAACGATAGGAGGGAAGTTTGCCCCTCTCCTCGTCCTTGACAATGGGGACACCGAAGTAGACACTCTGATCAACAACTTCAACACTGCCGAGTACGCCAAGGATGCCTGCTCTCCCCCACTCTCTTTAACATCTTCTTAGAGAGAATAATGGCTGACGCACTTGAAGACCACGAGGGAACAGTCAGCATCGGAGGTAGAACAATCACAAACTTGCGTTTTGCCGACGACATTGACGGACTAGCTGGGCAAGAGCAAGAGCTAGTCAGCTTGATAAAACATCTTGATGAGGCCTCCACAGCATATGGCATACAGATCAGTGCAGAGAAAACCCAGTTGATGACAAATAATACCAATGGCATCAGCACTGACATTACCATAGACAACAAGAAACTGGAGACCGTCCATAGATTTAAATATCTGGGAGCTATAGTATCAGATGAAGGATCAAAGCCCGAAGTACTTTCCAGGATTGCCCAGACCACAGCTGCAATGACCAAGCTAAAAGTCATCTGGAACGACAAGAATATCGCAATCGGCTCCAAGATCAGACTGATGCGTTCCCTGGTCATGTCAATATTTTTGTATGCATGCGAAACATGGACCATAACAGCAGACATTGAAAGAAGGATACAGGCAATAGAGATGAGATGCTTCCGCAAACTCCTTGGTATCTCGTACAAAGATCATATAACCAATAAGGAAGTGAAAACCCGATTCGAAAACGCCATCGGGCCGTATGAAGACCTCCTGACCTCAGTGAAAAGACGCAAATTGAGGTGGTACGGGCACGTCACACGATCATCTGGACTGGCCAAGACCGTCTTGCAGGGAACAGTTCAGGGAGGGAGACGAAGAGGCAGACAGAGAAAAAGATGGGAAGACAATATCAGAGAGTGGACTGGCCTTGAATGGAATATCATTCTGCGGAAAGCTGAGGACCGTGAGGAGTGGAGGAAGTTGGTTGCAAAATCTTCAGTGGTGCCCAACGGTCAACCAGACTACGGGACTGATGATGATGATGAAATATATGTCCAGTTCATTGTGTCAAAATCATAACCAACGAAGACACAAAGTTCTAAACCACTCATCCCCGTTGGCATAACTCAAAGGATACTACTCTCTAGCTGATCACGACATGGTGGTAATCCCCCCTGGGAAGCCATGAGAACGGAAACAAGTTTTCACGCTTGTTTGCCTTTGGTTGACCAACACAGATGTTTTGTATCAATGAGGAATGCAGTTCTAGACGCAGAAACAATGCTCTGAATTTATCATTCTTTTTTCTTTTGACATAAAAACTTGTCTTGAAACTTCGAGCAGCTGATGTTATTGGTTTCCCTCCTTCAAGTTTTTGTACTTCTCGCCAAAGTGCATCCTTTGACATATAGCCTGGGGGGGGGGGGGGGGTGCAAATCTAATATTAAAGTTAGTTAGCGCCATGTAAATGGTCACTAACTCCACAGTGAAAGTCTTTCGTTAAGGCAATTTAAGTTGGGGGTTTTTTTGTGTCCATGTTGAAGGCTGGGATACAGAAGGCTGCCCCTGCCCCGCTTCATCGTCTACTCACCCATCTATGTCAGTATACACACAGGAAGGCCTGAAAAGTATTGGAGATGTAGTCTCTGGCTACCATCTATATGTTCGTACATAGGACGACCACTTTCACAGAGTCCGGCCATGTCCAGTTCTATTGTGCCGTCTCCATCAACCGAGAGGGACAAGGATGGAAGGGTCTAATGGCCACCTTAGTACCCTCTGTCACAGCCGACCTAGTGATATGCTTAATTAACCCTTTGACTCCCGCACACTCTCCACCAGCATCCTGCATTGTCAACCATGCTAACAAAGCAAAAAAACTTAACCCTTTGACTTCCTCATCCTATCCACCAGCTTCCTGCAGGGTGAGGGAGTCAAAGAATTACGTTTTTTCAGTTGGTAGACAGGGTGCGGGAGTCAAAGGGTTAAGAAGTCGAGAAGTGCAGACAAACGGACCTGAGCAGGACCTCAAATTCTTTAGTGAGTTCCTGTGTCGTAGAATTTGACACAGTTTGTGCAAGTGTATTTGACACATAGCAGTTTGATGATATATTTCTGGGAGAGAAAGCCTTCATTCCTGTACACCTGGTAATTTGAAGTGGTTCCAGGGAGGCCTAACGTCTCTTTGAGTGCTGTACGCACCCGCCTACCTCCATAAAGTGAACCAGTCAAGGGGAAGCATCATGAAAAACCTCCAGTACTTTTCTTTTCTTTTTTCTTTTTTTTTCTTTTTTTTATATAGGGTCTCTCGACTGCCTCATGTCACGATAAGTCCCGGTCTCCCATATGAATCTTTATTATTGTTATCATCATCATTATTGTCATCATCATCATCAGATCATCATGATTATTATCATTATGACGATGATGATAATAAACTTTTTTTAACTTCTGGTCCAGATCCATCTGGAGCTCTTTTCCGTTGCTTCTGCCATTGCCTTTAGGGCTCTGGTCCTCTCTCTCTCCCTCCCGGAAATCGAGACCTGTTTCACGAAATCATAGGTTGATGTAACTATCAACCCCCTTGCTCCAACCTCCATGGCGAAGACTTTGGCTTGAAAGCCAGATGTCCTCAAGTTGCTGGCTAGACTGGCATATTTTTCAGTCTTTTAGATATGGGTTTCCTCCATTCTACTTTCATACCATACTTTCTACTTTCATAGCCAGCAGAATCAGCCAAGCCAAAACAGCATTCAAGAAGATGAAAAGCATTCTTATCAACAAATACCTATCAGTTAACATCAGGAAGAGAGTTCTTGAATGTTATATAGAACCGATAATGTTATACGGTTGTGAGGAGTGGACAGTCAACAAGCAAAGCCAGAACAAGATTGAGGCAGCCGAGATGTGGTATCTAAGAAGAATGTTGAGAGTTCCATGGACAGCAAAGAAAACAAACGAGACAGTCTTGATGGAGGCAGACACAGGAGATCATTCAAAGGAAGATTAGGAAAAGGCAGGCAACATTCATAGGCCATTTTATTAGGAAAGGGGAATTGGAACACCTGGTCACAACAGGAAAGCTGGAGGGAAAGAGAGCACCAGGTAGACCCAGGGAAAAAATAATGGACGGACTTGCAGAGTGGCTGGAGACAGAAAGTGTGTGGAAGAGGTGCTCGCGGCAACAAGGGATGGAAGCAGATGGAAGGCCATGATCGCCAACGCCATGTGGCAAGGCACTTGATGATGATGATGGCTTTCATACGGTACAGTGAGCTCGATCAGAATCACTTGTTTGGATGAATGGGAGTGGAGAACTATGTCCGGTCTCATGCCACTCTTGCTGATGATGTCTGAGTGTTTTTCCCCGTTGTGGAAGGCCTGCTTTGCGCTCCCAGTCGTCCGCTTCATCCAGCAAGACTCTGGTGTTTTTATGTTCCTATCACAGGGCCCCCCTCTAGGGGGAAGAAACATTCCTTCGACTGACTTGGGAGACGAGTTAATGAGGTGGGTGTGCTGCAGATTAGGCCATCCATAACTCAACTGGTCACTCAGTTATTTCCATTCGGACAAGGTCTAGCGCCCACGTGGTTCTCATCCATCTTTAGTGGGCACAAAGGGCCGATGGCCTGAATTACCAACATTCCTTTGACCGACTCGGTAGATGAGTTAATGAGGTGGGCGCACTGGAGATCACGCCATCCATAATTCAATTTGTCACTCAGCAATTTCCATTCAAACGGGACTGCGGAATGACGACCATGGCCGCTATGTCAATATCGCCATCACTGTCCAAGAAAATTTATAGGTAGGTTGAATGACGACCAAGGCAGCTATGCCAGGATCGCCAAGTTCCCCAAATTTGAAATGCCCAGTTTTATTGATATCAACAGCTAGAGGGCAGCTGGGAATGTTTGTAGCTGAGACAAAGACCGGTAAATGGGAATCGCACTGTATATAGGCTAGCAGTCAGTCGTTAGGAGTCACTTACTAGAGTGGGAGACTTACTAGTGGGAGAGACAGAAGAGTGGGAGAGTCAGCACTGAGTCGGCACCCAGTGTGACAGTGAGTCAGTGAACGAGAGAAGTCTCCAACCTATCTTAAAGGTATGTGACTACGTTTCATCTTATACTTTTGTTAGGGTAGGGATAGAAGTAGGTAGTATGTTTTCTTTGCCATGAAGCAGAGAGAGAGAGAGAGGGAATAGAGTAGGAATTATGGAAGTGCTCAGTATTTCAGTGATAAGTAAGTTAGTGAAGATTCGTAGTGCATCTTAGGGTTTTAGGACTATTAGGATTCATGGCACACACGCTTGGTGAATTACGCTTTTTCTTAATTGAATAAAGGCTTTGTAGTTATCAATTTATGTGTGGACTGCTTTGAGAATCATGTATTTCTTCTCGTCACTCTCCTTTCTGGTTGTATGTGATGTTTGAGACAGAGTGACCCTAAATTCTCCTATGATAAAAAGAGACTAAATTCTTTCCCTGATAGATGGCAAGACCAAATCCTCCTTGAAATACATCAAAGCAGAGAAACAATTTTTCATGCTCACCCCCAACTCTTCTTAATCATCCCCAATTTTTCATTCTCATCCCCAATCCCCAAACGTATCCCCCTTGCGATGCATGGTGGACCCAAAACTCATTCATCCTGCGATATTCCCATAACCCAGCCACTGATGTAATGGACAGGATCTTTAACGTGCATATTTGATGTTCTAAATGAGTATAGGAGATGCACTCGAAGGGGGTTTACGTACTGGTAGGGGTTATGTCTCGATATGTCTCAGGTTTGATATGTCCCAGGTTTGATATGTCCCAAGGTCTGACCGTACACAGACTGTATCTGTAAATGGCTTGCCCTCACCTCCCTCAGCCCTCAGATATGGCGTTCCTCAAGGATCCGTCCTGGGTCCAGTTCTCTTTGTTTTGTACACGCAGCCTCTCGCAAATATTATTCTCCGCCATTCTGTATCACATCATAGCTTCTCAGATGACAATCAAATTTACAATTCTGGTCCCATCTCTAATGTAAACAACATCGTACAAACCACTAAAGCCTGCATTTCCGACGTGAAAGACTGGATGACTTGCAACAAATTACAACTAAACCAAGACAAAACTGAAATGATTTTCATTACTCCTAAAAAACTTCTCAACTGTGACTTAATTCCATCTTCCATATCACTGAATGGGACAGACATCACCCTCTCCCAAAAAGTTAAGAATCTAGGTGTCACCATCGACAACACTCTTAACTTTCAGCAGCATGTCTCAAACATCTGTCGTGTCTGTTACCTTGAACTTCGTAGAATAGGTTCCATCCGTCATCTCCTTACTCTCGAAGCTACTAAAATATTAGTTTGTGCTTTCGTTCTTTCTCGTCTTGACTATTGTAATTCCCTTCTGTCTGGTTCCCCAAAACAGCTCCTCGACAAACTTCAGAAAGTACAGAACCATGCCGCTCGGCTAGTATTTCGGTCTTCCAAATTTCAGCATGTCTCTCCTCTTCTCCAAGACTTGCATTGGTTACCTGTGTTGAAAAGGATCCAACATAAAATTGCTGTTCAGTGCTTCAGATACTTCGACAATTCTATTCCCTCTTACCTGTCTGAATATCTTCAACTATACGTTCCATCTCGTCATCTTCGTACCTCAGCCGATACCCGCTTATTTCGAATCCCAACTTTTCGAACAAAATCATATGGTGAGCGATCCTTTTCTTTTCAAGCCCCTTCCTCATGGAATTCACTTCCCTACCCGCTGAGGCACAAAACAAGTCTTCAGTCATTTAAATCTGGCTTGAAAACGCATCTCTTTCCTCTCTGAAATTTATTAACCTAAAAGAGCTATGCTGTCTGCGCGCTAGCGTGCTTCTGTGTATGTTATTGCTGTGCGCCTATAGATATGTCTCGGGGTGGGAGGAGGATATGTGTGTGTGTGCCAGAGAGTAGGTACTAATATTTGATATTATTAACGGTGTGTATGTGCTTGTGGGATGGAGTGACAGAGGTCCGCCATGTATGATGAAAATTATATTAGGCCTATGTTTCTATGTTCGATGTAATGTGTATTGTACAGTTTGTAAGCGCTTAGGGCTTTCCAGAAAGATTAGGCGCTCTAAATGCCCTTAATAATAATAATATGTCCCAGGTTCGATACGTCCAAGGTTCGATATGTCCCAGGTTTGATATGTCCCAGGTTCGATACGTCCCAGGTTCGATACGTCCCAGGTTTGATATGTCCCAGGTTTGATATGTCCCAGGTTCGATACGTCCCAGGTTCGATATGTCCCAGGTTCGACATGTCCCAGGTTTGATATGTCCCAGGTTTGATATGTCCCAGGTGCGATACGTCTCAGGTACAAAAAATCGTTGTGTGCATGTGTCGCGTATTTTTATCGCGTGAGCGCCGTGTGCGACGGGCGCGTGCGTGCATGTGTAAAAGAGAGCGAGAGAGAGAGAGAGGGATGAACATAGAAAGAATGCTCATGTTCTTCATCTTTCAGTAGCCTACCGACCATCTGCCGTGTAATATCTACCACCCATGTTCCCACACAATGTTTCCCGAGTTTGTCTTCTCCTGGTTTCACATCCAGTGACATACCTAAGTACGGAACTCGCTCCACATTTCGCAGTCGAAACTCGGCCCTGCCGTTTACTTCGTCGAAACTTATTTGATTTTTGTGCGTGTGTTTGGTGTGCTCTCGCGCATGCACGGGTAGTAATGTGTGTGTGTGTGTGTGTGTGTGTGTGTGTGTGTGTGTGTGTGTGTGTGTGTGTGTGTGTGTGTGTGTGTGTGTGTGTGTGTGTGTGTGTGTGTGTGTGTGTAAGAGAGAGAGAGAGAGAGCATCGACAATGTGATATCACAAGAAACAAGGAAGGAAAGATATTTATTCAGCACTGTCGTACTAACACAAGAAAATTTTCTTTTTCACATCGAGTAGCCCCTTTGTGGAATAAACTCCCAACTAAAATAAAATTTGCACAAGATACTAACAAATTCAAGAATTTTTTGGACGAAATTCCAAAATTCAAAGAACTTTTCGTTGATTATGATGATTAAAGGCCTGATTAAGCTTTATGTAAACAAAAAGTAAGTGTGCATTTTAACACTTGTATTAAAAATATTTGAGAAAGGTTAAAGGTTAAAGGTTAAAGGTCCCATGGTCAATATGGCCGTAGGGGCGGTGAACTGTTAAAGATTCACCGTGTCTAGGGCACGGCATTATGAAAGGCGGAGCCCATCCCTCTCCTTTCGCCGCCTTTTTTAAACCTCCCCCGACCGAAGTCAGGTACCCATTCACTGCTGGGTGGACAGAGGGAGTTTTCAGGCCGGAAAAATCGAACCAGCGTTTAGCGGATTCGAACCACCGACCTTCCGCACCGCAGACGAGCGCTCTAACCACTCGACTACAGGCCCCCCCAAAAAAATGTTCCCAAGCGGATTTGAGAAAGAGGGGACGTAAATAGGCCGCAAGGCCTAGGCCATTGAAAGCCAGTCCCTATTACTACTACTACTACTACTATTGAGACGTATCGAACCTGGGAAGCAAGGAACCTGGGACGTATCGAACCTGGGAAGCAAGGAACCTGGGACGTATCGAACCTGGGACGTATCGAACCTAGGACGCATCGAAACGTCCCTTTGTAGGTCTGCACACGCTGACCTGAGAGATTGGAAAAAAATCGATCTCCACTTTTTACGCACCAGGTGGAGGTGTCCAGGAAGATCAAATAACTTTTTTCGACATTTAGTAATGTTATTATTACAGTTATGACGGTTAAAGCTTAAAATTCAAGCGTAGTAGCACAAGTTTCAACGATCAGATTGAATGATGGTGCCGTAAAGAAAATCAGTAAACTAATAGATAAAGTACCACATGGATTTCTTATCATCATCTTCACCCTCCTCCTTCCAATAAACCTTTTTTTTTTCTTTTTTTTCTTTTTTTTATAACGGTGCCTGTGTTTTTTTCACTCTCTGCCTCGAATTTACATATTATGATCTTTTGAAGGGTCACGACCTTCACCTAATTTCTGCTGTTTGCGGGAGTTGTCGCTCTTTAAGAAGCCGCCATTGTTGATCATCTCTATTTTGGTAAACATTGCACAAACAGGTTTTTTTTTTCGTGACGTCTTACTCAGTTTCGAGCAATGATTCGCACCCCTGACAGGTACGAGTGTTGAGATTTTTGTCGCTAACGTTTGTGCATGATTGCGATGGTATAGTAAGATAAAGATTCGTGTTTACTTTGAGCGTTGCCATCGGACTGATTCAGTGTTTGCAACAATTACAATGAATGAATGATGCCTCGTTTGGTTTCAAGCACGAGCATTGGCTGCTGTGGCTGCTGCATTGCAAAAGTTGATTCACAGTGCGAATAGAATATGGCCTAATTGTTGCTTGTGTGGGTGCGTGCGTGTCAGATAATGCCATGCAGAGTGTAGGTTTACAGAATATCTGTTGGGAAGATGTCGACCTGTGAAAGTGACCAGTTTGCCATTTGGCATTTGCAGTAGGCTTTGTTGAAAGTCCGAGATTGTCAAGTCAGAGGTTGTTCTCAGCTACTGGTAATCATGTATGATGTAACCCAGTACTGCCTGCCGCATGTGGGGAAATGAACCCCCCCCCCCCCAAAAAAAATCAAATCGGGTAAGTGGTGGTTCCGCTAGATCCACTTTGCTCAACATGAAAGACAAGTGCTAGTAGTGGGTACAGAGAGAGAGAGAGAGAGAGAGAGAGACCTACGGGATCAGTTAAAATCTAGTTCTCCAAGGAAAGGACTGCACTATCTGTTGCGTTTCACCAGGGCAGACATGAAAAATGTGCTGCAAAATATCTCTGGAACGAACATCATCAGTTTCATCATCTGGAACATAAGAACATGGACCATAAGAATGTAAGAACACTGAGGAAGGAAAATGAAGAGAATTTGCCCATGAGATAGACATATCTAGTACTCCTGGTGCATCCTCAGCCCTCTGCAATCTCAGATGGCAAAACAGTGGAGAAGTGCAGACAGAAGAAGGCCATGCCTTATACAACATTGGAGAAGAAAAAAAAAACATGCACTTGGGTTGGGGGTTTTAGTAAACAGAAACATCAGCAGAGCTGTATTGGGATGCTGCACTCTTTTGAGCAGGATCATGGCCGTTCGCCAGTGAGTGAAACTGTTCAACATCACGGTAGTGCAAATATATGCTCCAACATCAGATTATGATGATGATCAGATTGAAGAATTTTACACTTAGCTTCAAATGGTCATCAACAAAGTTGAAGAGAAAGACATGGGTCCTCATTGTTAATTATGACCAGAACACGGAGGTTGGTTAGTATAGGTGCCCAAGAAGACTGGAAGAATTTCTGTGGCCCTTACTGTAACAAGATTACCAATGAGGGGATTGTACCTGCTAAAATTTGTCAGTGATAATGACTTGGTTCATGCTGTCTCAGTGAAATAAGCATCCTGAAGATGGACATTGCACTCCTGAGATGGTCAGTATCACACAGGTCTTTAACATTCTTCCTAAGAATAGGAACACATCTGGTATCATCAAGACTAAAGCAAGGACATTTCCAGGAGATACCTTGGCAGTGACCATGACCTTGTCATGATGAGTTTTTAGATTTAAAATACAGTTAAAGATCAACAAGAGAATGAAAAACAGCCTTCACAAATTTAATCATGATAAACTGAAAGATCCTGATATTGCTGAGCAATTCCAAGTGAGTATTGGAGGAAAATTCACCCTAACTACTAGTGCTCAAAGTGAAGAAGACTTTAAGCCCTCACAAACAATTTCAACCAAGTAATCACTGTAATGACTGAAACAGCAAAAGAGGTCTTTGGGATACTTACTTTACTTACTTTACTTTATCCGTCCTCTTATACCATCTTGGGCGTCGAGGGGAGAAAGAGCTTTCTGTCTGCAGCAAGTTTGAAGGCCTGGTTGAGTGGGATGTTGTGGGTCTTCAGTGTTTCTTTCACACCCTCGATCCAGGTCTTCCTCGGTCTACCCCTTGCCTTGTACCCTGACACCTTTGTGTTGTAAGCTTTACTGGCAAGCTGGTGAGGTGCCATGCGTGTCAGGTGCCTGAACCAACCTGGTTCTCTGCTGTTGGATGTAGTGGAGAATTGGTGTTGTTCCAATCATTTCTCTGATCTTGATGTTCTTGATCTTATCATGTCTGGTTTTGTTGACTGCTCTCCTTAGACATCTCATCTCGCAGGTGGTGATCTTTCTTTCAAGACTTTTGGTAAGGGTCCATGTCTGACACTGGTAGGTCAAGGTTGGTCTAAATATGGACTCGATGAGTTTGGCTTTGGTCTCGATGGGGATGTTGGGGTGTCTTAGGAGTGGGGCAAGCTGGTAGCTGACGCTGTTGGCCTTTTGAACTCTTGTCTCGATCTCTCTGTTGAGACGTCCATCTTCTGTGAAGATACTTCCAAGATACTTGAACTCGCTGACTTGTTTCAGTGCTGTCCCTCGATGTTGATGTTGAGGCGGCCAGGTGTTCTACTGACTTTCAGTGTCTCGGTTTTGCTGATACTGATTTTCATGCCGAAGTTCTCACATTGTGTGTTCAGGTTGTTCGTGTGCTCCTGGAGTTCCCCTTCTTTTTCATGTGCAAGGCTTTGATCATCTGCAAACAGCATCTCGTTCAGATCTTCAGGGTTGGGATTTGCTTCATTCGTGATTTTGTCCATATATACAATGAACAGCAGTGGTGATAGAACACACCCCTGCCTCACTCCCGACGTCACCCCAAACCATTCCGTGAGTCCATCTTGGGTGCGTACTGCACTCATGCTGTTGGTATAGATGGCTCTTATATTGTCTAGAAGTTGCCCCCTAACGTCATATTCTTCTAACGTTTTCCACAACTTGTTTCTATTTACTCTGTCGAAGGCCTTTTCTTGATCCACGAACACGAAGTTCGCGAATAAGCGGATAAGCTGATGGAAATCCAAGCCATGGGCAGAGTTGGATAATAACTTCTTTCCTGACTCGCTTTGGGGGCAAGTAGTTAAAATTTTTACTTACCCCCCAGGCAACTACTTGCTTCTGAGTCAGTGACAGTTTTGTTAAACAGAAAAAATATATCTTGTAATTGTTGTAATGTATGTATACTTTTGTATAACATGTATGTATGTATGTATAATGTGTGTGTGTACATATATTATGTGCTGGTATGGTTTTTGTAACTTATGTATGTATGCAGACCAGTTTGCACTTGGGAATGGGAGTGTGGAGTTCATCACATCCAGACAATTCTGTATGCACTCCATCCAGATCTGTCAGCATTTATCTGGCAGACTTCTGAACCTGTGCAAAACTTTACGCCCTGGCAAGGTTTTGAAATGGGAAGAAGGAGAGGGAAATATTGAACACTAAGCCAATAGAAACATTAAGATGGCCTGCTTTTATTGTTGCAGGCTGAGATTGAATGTGAGAGGTCAGATTTAAGTTCCATGGCTCTATCAAAAACAAAAAACAAAAACAAACTAAAGTAAAAACAACCAACCAGCCTGTATTATAGTGTATGTCGGCAAAATATAGATTAGTTCCAGATTCTGCATCTTAAACAGAGAGTATCAGTATTGTTTATGTATCAGTTACCCGGATCAGGCAAAGCAGACCAGTAAGGTTGCCAGCAAAATTTGTTTGATTGCTTCATATCAGTGTTTGTATATGGTAACTCTATTGGAGGATGGTAAAATGCCCAATAAAAATGTTTATATCTTATTTATATTACTTGCAGTTTGTGATGTTGTATTTATGTTCAATTTCTGTGGATCTGCCTGCTCAGTGACCATCACGAAACAAGCTATACGTGGGATGAAACAGGTGGGGGCGCAGGCAAAAGAACAAAGATTTCCCATCCCTCCTCTCACTCACAAGCCATGACATCGTGGGATATTGACGGCGGCCTGGCAGCTGACTTTGATGGCTCACTGTCAGGTCTGGGCACAGAGCTGGGGACTGCCAGCTATAATATGAGGTAGATGTCTGCCCTTACAAGGTGGAGGGTGGGTGGGCGGGAATGTGATACGTTCTCTTTTTTTGGGGATTGATTTTGTCTGTGTGTATTTTTGTTAGTTTGCTTTTTGTTTTTTCATGTTTGGTTTTTATTAGCTGGGTCTTTATGATTAGTAAATTGTTTACTTAGATTGTGGTTGGCTCATCAGTTAAATTTACTCTCTCTCTCTCTCTCTCTCTCTCTCTCTCTCTCTCTCTCTCTCTCTCTCTCTCTCTCTCTCTCTCTCTCTCCTCTCTCTCTCTCTCTCTCCTCTCGCTCGCTCTCTGTGTATCTGTCTGTCTCCCCACCTTCTCTCTCTTCTTTCTGTCTCTCTCTTTCTCTCTCTATGTGTGTGTCTCTCTCTCTGTGCCCCTCCCTCACACACACACTCAACACAAACACACACACACACACACACAACACACACACACACACACACTACACACACACACACACACACATCACACACACACACACACACACAGTGGCACACACACACACACACACACACACACACACACACACACACACACACACACACACACACACACACACACACACACACACACACACACACACACACACACACAAGAGAACAGCAGTGAATGAAACCTGTATCAAATCATGTTGATGCATGGAAGACCATTGCTACACCCAGAATACCAACAGGCCAAACCCCATATCCAGAACAACCACATTCTGTATCTTCAGACATCAAAAAACAAACTCAGTTGTTTGAGCAGATCAGATGAAATAGTATCTTTCACTGTAGTGTTAAAAAGTTTGATAACCAGATTCAGTGAACAGGACTTTGTATTACTACGTGATTTGAACATTTGATATATTTTGTGCTTTAGACATTTTTACCAAATAAATTTTGACTTCAGCGTTCACTTTGATAATTTTCGTGTCTTCCATTCTCCTGCAGTCAAACTGTCTAAACATGACGATCTTCTAGTGGTGTGGTCGTAGTTGTAAGACAATTGTTATGTCATCTTCTAGTGGTGTGGTCGTAGTCGTAAGACAATTGTTATGTCATGTATTGATAAATTACAAGTATATTGTCTAGTGGTGTGGTTGTGGTCATAAGACAAACTGTAATGTATTGATAAATTACAAGTATATTGTCTAGTGGTGTGGTTGTGGTCATAAGACAAATGTACTGTATTGATAAATTACAAGTATATTGTCTAGTGGTGTGGTGTGGTCATAAGACAAACTGTAATGTATTGATAAATTACAAGTATATTGTCTAGTGTTGTGGTTGTAATCATAAGACAAACTGTTGTCATATTGATAAATTGCAAGTATATTGTCTAGTGGTGTGGTTGTAGTCATAAGACATTGTGTTATGTCATGTATTGATAAATGACAAGTGTGTCGTCTAGTGGTGTGGTTGTAGTCATAAGACAAACCGTTATGTCATGTATTGATAAATTACAGGTATATCGTCTAGTGGTGTGGTTGTATTTGTGCCACTGATACCATCTGTTATTTCTTTTCAGTGAGGCACTTCTGGCTCTACCAGTCTTCAAACAAGAAAACTTAGAAAATGGGTAAGATAACAAAAGGTGTTTTCTATGGATTGTTTGTTTTTAACAGAAAAACGTGTTTTATGCTATGACGAGAGATTACAACAGGAATAGTGTTATTTTATAAAACTGGTTTAATTAAGTGTGGACATGGTTGTATTTTGTGGAATAATTTTCATATCGTTTCAAAGATATTAAAGACCTCTGTTCTGGTTTAAGTTTTCAGCTTTAGGAAAAGAGAATGGGCTTGAAATGAATTGGAGCATATACATGTGTGTATCGTTGTGGGTGTTGTTTGTTCAGCAAGCCTTTAGTTTGCAGGTTTTTGTTTTGTTGTCACATGACCATTTAACAGATTGAAGTAGATATCTCATCATAAGTCCTATTTACTGCTGCCTTGATATCGTGTGTATTAACTGCTGTAGTTCGTCTGTCTTTGTCACAGCAGTAAAGCAATTTTAGGTAATTTAGGCACGTTTTTATGTATGTTTTAGTGTCCTTAATTATGTTTAATTTTGTATTCAGGTATGTTTTTTAAACCCCCTGTGTGATAAATTGGACAGAATGGTCAACACCAGGGCTATTCTCCTTAGATTATCTGTGTGAATGCATTAATATGTGGACTTCATTTTCTTTTCCTTTTTCTTTTCCTCTTGAAGTATTGTATATGTTTTGAAACAGTTATAGCCCTGATATGGCTGTAAGCAGTTGGCTGGGCTTTAAACAGAAAATGGCAATAACAGCAGCAGTAAAGGTTGATATGTGTTTGCTTTATGTATGTTGCCTTTGTCTCTCAAGCTTTTGTGAAGCATTTAGGACTTTTATGAGATGAGATGCTCTACAAGAGATGAGGTGCTCTACAAGAAATAATTATTGTTATACATGTTTCACTATTTTTTTGTTGTTGTTGTTGTTGCATTTTTTAGGATCATCACACTCAGGGAGGTTACCTTTGAGCTCACCTTTTTTTCGCCCTTTTCTACGCCACTTTACTGGCCTCAGAAGCTGGGGCAGTTTTTAATTTAACAATACAATGATGATGTCGATGAGGATGATAATCATGATGCTATGGAGTTCCATCTAGGATTGAGACTGCATGACAGGGCTGTACTCTACGCTTACTGTCATAATATATCCTGGCGTCAGCCAGGCCTGAGAGGTACAGACACCTGCGATGCTGGTCAGAAGATTTGAACAACACCCTCAATGATGCATCCGTGAAGAGGATGAGACTCGACTGTGTGGTCCCAAGTCTTCTCAGTGAGCCCATAACATGCCCAACTCTGGGTAGGAGAGGGTTAGAATTGAAAAATCCCACAGTGATTTTGAAGGGACTGATGGGGATTCGAACCCACAACCTTCCAGTTGGTAGTCCATTGCGTTAATCATTACACCTTGGCGACCTGGTATGTTTCACTACATATAGTATATCTTCATTCAAATGTCTGCTGCATGAAGTATTATATGTCTTCTTTCAAAAAGTTTTCAGCATTAGTGATGCCATGTCTTCATTCAGAATGTCTACTGCATTAAATATAATAGTGTGTTTTTGTTCAGTTTTCAGTATATCCTTGGGGCAGCAACTTCACCAGCAGTAAAAATAAATGAGGAGACCTTGACCTACCTAAACCAAGGTTAGATCTTACATATGACTGTAATTAGACTCATTTTAAGTTAGAGAGTAATTTATGATCATTTTCAAAACTAAAGTTTCCTATCATTAACAGTATTCTTGGACATGAGATGTACTTTTGTGTTGGGTGGTTTGAATTTGAGTATTTCATTATGAAAGATATTTACTAGTCAAGGCTCTTGTCCTTATATTTCTTTCTGTATGGATTATGTACTGTAAACTTTATGCAAGGTGAGTTAGTTTGACTGTGGGATTTTGTTTCCAAGAATTCTGTCAGGATTCTGGATCATGACAGATTTGAGAGACCTGCGTCTGTTTGCTTCTGTTTCGTTGAAGGACAGCTTTGTCAAAGTGAATCTGTATAAGTTGACTCGCACCACTGAGTGTTACTCGGACATTAAGAATTGGATGACACACAATAGACTTCAGCTTAATGACGACAAGACAGAAGCTATCCTCATTGGCACCTGTCAGAAACTTTCCCAGCTGCCTCCTCTTTCTCTCCCATTATGTAACACATCAGTCCCAATTTCTGATTCAGCTAAAAACCTTGGTGTCTGCATTGACTCTACCCTGTCCATGAACAACTTTGTTTCTCAAACAGCCAGATCTTGCTACTATCATCTCCATCATATAAGTCTGATCAGGAAGTATCTCTCTGTCGAAACAACTGCAAAACACGTTCTCTCCTTCATAATGTCTCGCATTGACTATTGCAATTCACTCCTGTCTGGTCTTCCTGCCTCCACCATTCACATCCTACAGCGCATTCAAAACAATGCTGTACGCCTTGTACTCAAAAAGAAAAAAGCTGACCACATATCTCCTCTCCTGGCACAACTTCACTGGCTCCCTGTATCAAAGCGCATACAGTACAAACTAGACACCATGTGCTACAAAAGCCTCAATAATACAGCCCCCGATTACCTGTCAAGCCTACTTGAGATCTATGTTCCCTCACGTACCCTCCGCTCTGCCTCCGATCCTCTGACTTTTCGCTTTCCACGCACTAAGCTCAATACCTATGGTCCACGAGCCTTCTCTGTTTCTGGTCCACTCTCCTGGAACAAACTTCCTCTCTCAGTCCGTCAGCAACCTACTTTTGCCTCCTTCAAGTCCGCTCTCAAAACTCACCTTTTCTCCTCTGCATAAAATCCTAACCTCACTCTACCCCCCTCTGCAGCCTGTCTCCGCTCGGAGGGGAATCACTTTGTTTTAATATATAATTGTATATGATGTGCTCTCTGTGGTTTTCCATTGGTTTTATTCTTGCTTTTATTGCTTTTATTCTTTTCTCCCCATTTGTGGCCATGCATTGTGTGTGTGTGTGTGTGTGTGTGTGTGTGTGTGTGCGTGTGCGTGCGTGCGTGTGTGCGTGTGTGTCTTTTTGGCGCTTGGATTTGATTTTGTCGAGATTTGCGCTATATAAATATTGTAATTATTATGTATGCATGTGCGTACGTATGTATGTATGTATGTATGTATGTATACGCTTAGATTTATGTATGTATGCATGTATGCGCTCAGCTTAGATTTATGTATGTAAGTATGTAGGCATGTGTGTATGCATGTATACGCTCATATGTATGTAGGTATGTATGCATGTATACGCTCAGCGCTTAGATTTGATTTTATCAAGATTTTGCGCTATATAAATAAAATATATTATTATTATTATTATTATAAGTATGGGCTTGTGGTGGTAATAGTAACTTACTTTCAGGTTTCCAGCTCACCATTTTCATAAAAGTCTTGAGTTTCAGTTTCAGTTTCTCAAAGTGATGTTTCCACCCTTGGAATGATTCCATATGCACTAACGTCATAGATGCCATGTGGTGGAGAAGATCCAGAATGATCACAGCACAAACTTTAAGCCTGCACATAAACCGATGAGCTGGCCAGGTCCTGAGGTCCTACCTAGATAGTTCCATAACCCTAAGGTCATAGGGGAGTGAGGTGGCAGAAACTCCAACTTTTCCTTGGGCCAGCACCACGAGGGCGGTGCCCATCCCATCTCCCTCGTTGCAAATTCATATTCATATTCGCCTTTTTTTTAAACCATGACTTCAGAAAGGCAAGAAGGCTAATGTTTCAAGGGGTGGGAAATCAACCTGTCTCTTCAATGTTTTATACTAAGGCAGTCGTGCAATGCCCTGCTCTTCACGATTTTCAACTCCCATGAGATCTTTAGCGTAAGTAGCCAGAAGGCACCTGGGTTTGACTCGTTTTTCGTCCCCTTCCGAAGGACTAGACATTCAGTTCAATTTTCCAGTCAAACTGAGGAGAAAAGTTGAGGCCTTTACTGGGAGCGAACCCTGGAACCTCGAGTTAAGTTATTGGCAGGTGAATGTCTGAACTAATCTACCACTCTTCTCCCTTTTTTAAAGGGACATTGCCTGCCGTCTTTGATGTAGCAGTTGAATGGCTTAAATGAGGTGTTAACACAGTCATGTGTGTGCCAGCTTTGGATAAGCAATTCTTCATACAACATCTTGATGTCTTCGGAGATAAGGGTCCCACCAGGGGATAATGAATTTAGTTTCAGACCTTCATAATGCTTCTGAATGCTTGAGGTGATGCTTCTGAATGCTTGAGGTATGCCTGTAGGTAGGAAACGAGGCAGGTGTGTCTGTCAGGTGGATAGGCTGTGAAGAAGAGTCCCAGTCTTACATTTAACCTCTTTTACGTCAAGACATAAATATCCGTCAGCCAGACAGTCTGATTGCATTATCCCATTATCAACAGACATAGTTTGCTCAACAGGGTTACAGATGTGGTTTTGAATTGAACTGGAAAACTGTTTGCACTTAACTAGACATTACAGTGTTTTTATTTGCAGGTCAGTCATATGAGATCAAAGTGAAGAAACTGGGAGATTTATCAGAGTATCACGGCAAGTGTTTGAGGGTAAGTTTTTATATTGTTTTGGAACTTAACAGAGAAACTAATCAACTCAAAATGTGAAAATATCTTCAGCATCAAAATCATGCGAGACATAGTGTCGTTCTGTGTTGATCAAAATGTAAAAACAGATAGAGTATTTGATCTTATAATAATGCTTGCAAAATCATTTGTACATAAATGCAAGGTAGACAGATGTGTTCCAAATATACATACACTCCAAAGAATGCAAAATCAAGAGATTCAAAAGTGAAGAATACAGTGCCAAAATAAACTTTCACTTGCCCATTTTTAATTCTCAGTGGAACAACTATAGGCCAATTTTCTCCCTGTAGAAAACAGATTTTCTTTATGACATGCTCTTGAATCTTGATGTACATAATAAAACCATCATCACGGCGCACAGATCCAAGATACTTTAGTTGGCCACTTTCTGCCGGCTATTAATAGCGTGCCCCTTCCCTTCCACTCCCCACATCCTTTTTACCCGTCCCTGGGAAAATGCAGCCGTGTCATTGATGAGAATATTGTCTTATATGTTTTGTAAGTTATAGGTTGTTTCTGTGTGAACAATACTTGTCTTACATGTATAAAGTTACATCATTTCTGTTATCACATTCTTCGTTGATGCTTTATTATCGTTCAGCAAAGGGATGTGGTTGTGAAACGGGTTCATAGGGGAAATGTTGACCTGTGCTGAGATCTTGATCATTTTTAAACTTCCAGTGTTAAAATATTGTGTATATTGTGTATTCTCTATGGAGTTCATATGTCGACATTGTCTTTTTATATGTGATAATTTTTTGTGTGTGTTTGTCATTTGTTGCTTTTTCCTCCTTACATCAGATCACCAGGTCGTTCATATGTGATAATTTTTTGTGTGGTGTTTGTCATTTGTTGCTTTTTCCTCCTTACATCAGATCATCAGGTCGTTCATATGTGATAATTTTTTGTGTGTGTTTGTCATTTGTTGCTTTTTCCTCCTTACATCAGATCACCAGGTCGTTCATATGTGATAATTTTTTTGTGTGTGTTTGTCATTTGTTGCTTTTTTTCCTCCTTACATCAGATCACCAGGTCGTTCATATGTGATAATTTTTTGTGTGTGTTTGTCATTTGTTGCTTTTTCCTCCTTACATCAGATCATCAGGTCGTTCATGTACAGAGCAACTCTGATATCCCTAGTAGCTGAGATATCAAGTTGTTGATAAAGAAAAGCAAGAGAGAAGGGAAGAGGAGCCCACCCTGTGGAACTCTGTGGCACTGAATGATTTTTTTTTTGCTGGGTCGTGGTAGGCCTTCATCCACTGATACATGTTGCTGGAAAATGCCTGCCCTCTGCAGTTTGGCAAGAAGTTAATCAGTCGAGACCTTGTCAAATACTTTTTGTAGATCTATCCAGGTTAAAGGAGAAAACATGTGACATCAGGCATGGCTCCTACCGCCGATCCCAGTGAGGGAGAGAGGTGAGGTGGTGATCAAGGTTAAAGAGTAAGTTTTTATATCTGGAAAGCATCTGAAATCTCTTGTGAACATACATCATCTGATCTTCAATGCTGCGGCATTGTCTGAATCCTGCTTACATGTTTGCAAGGAGGGGTTTTTTTTCCACATACCACCAGAGGCTCTTGTTGAAAACGTTTGTTTCCATGGTCTTCACCATGGAATGGGCCAGGCCAGCTGGGGAGTAGCTGGGAGTCTGCTCTGGGTTCTTTCTACTCTTGAAGATAGGTACCAAGCCTGCTTCTCTCCCTGTTTGTAGCAGTGACCCTTCTTTCCAGCTTTATTGAAGAAGATTTCTTGAAGTTTGTATACCTCTGCTGCAGCTGCCAAGGTGATGTCTTGGTTGTGAGACAAACAGTGTTGGCAAGGAAAACCTGACTTATAAATAGAATTTTTGAAGAGTGTATATGTACGTATAAAAAAAGGATTTTTTAAGAGTGTATGTTATAGTATGCGTGTTCATTCATTATTTCTTTCAACATATATTCCAGAGCCTGGAATTCGTCGCGGAAACGAGGATTTCCGCGGAAATCAAAATCGAAAATCGCGCAAAAAAATATTTTTCCGTTAAAAAAAAATCGACGACCATACTTAAAAAAAACTTTTGATGAATATGTCTGTGTATGAACACACTGAAACGATCTGCTGTGTATGATGGATCCTGATCTTGTGCCCAATGTTTATTAAATACTCTTTTGACTGATATTCATTGTGATTTTCAGTGTGTTAGATGCCTTTAAATTTGTCTCCAGAATGCCTCAGAATGCACAGATTTTAGTCTTGATTTTAAACATTTTCCGGGGGAGCATGCCACCGGACCCCCCTAGAAGTTTCCTCTTTTTTTTTTCTTAGCAATTCCAGGCTCTGATATTCACATAAGTGTTTTTAGATATAAAAGCTTGTGTGTGTGTGTGTGTGTGTGTGTGTGTGTGTGTGTGTGTTGTTTATCACACACAGAGTTTGGTGAGAGTACAGTTCCATGAACGGAGACTACAGTACATGGAAAAGGAACAGATGGACCAATGGAAACAGAACAGACCTGGAGAGAGAATTCTGGACGTGGGTGAGTAGTGTTTATGCTGAGTTTGAGTTCATAATTCATAGGTGAGTGTATTTGGTGTTTGTGCCACATTGTGAGTTAAAAATCATAGGTGAGTGGATCTGGTGTTTCTGCCACATTTTGAATTTGCAACTCGGAGATTCTTATATCTTCAGTGGTAAGATTGTGTCCAGGATGTCATGATCTGTGCTTAGCGTTGTGTTGAGATTGTGTGAATATTCATACTTGACAACTCAAACACATTGTGCAAAGGTCTTAATGATTTATTTGATTTTTAAATCAGGATGCTGATTTGTCTTGTGTTTTTGTTAACTGCCAGAGTAAAATGGGAGAAAATCTTCATCAGCGTGTCTTATGAATGGTACCACTTACTGAAAGATAAAAATCGAAACTATCACTTGCTGACAGATGTACCACTTACGGAAAGATAAAAATTGAAACTGTCACTTGCTGACAGTTGTACCACTTACTGAAAGATAAAAATTGAAACTATCACTTGCTGACAGATGAAAATTGAAAATACATTCTATCAAAAGTCTTTGAATAACAATGTATGATCCTAACAGGTATGACTCTTATCTTTTCATCGTCTGCGCCATTTGGTTGGTTGGTTCAAACGTTTTGTTTTCTCGATTTAGCTTGTTACTTGTCATTACTAGAAAAATTCATTTTGGTTGCTTCAGACATTTTTTTTTTTTTCGCCATTTAGGTTGTTATTTGTCATTACTGGAAAAATTTTGGTTGCTTCAGACATTTTTCTTTTCTCCATTTACTTGTTATTTGTCATTACTGGAGAAATTATATTGGTTGGTTCATTTTTCATTTCTCCATTTTAGCTTTGTATTTGGCATTACTGGAGAAATCAGTTTGGTTGGTTCAGACATTTTTCTTTCCTCCATTTAGTTGTTATTTGTCATTACAGGAGAAATCATTTCTTGCTTTTTTAACTCCCATTCTCCCTGTAGACATTCCCTTGTCGTATGGTGTTGTGGACGTTGTACTGGATCCATCCAAGATTAACCAGGCAGATTTTGTGTGGGACCCTACCAAGGAGACAGGACTCTACTTCAAGGTTTGTGTGTATTTCTTCTTTTAAGTGTGTAGAGGTTTGTGTGTGATTGTATGAAAGTGTGCACCTGTTGTTTAGAGGACTGGACAACTCCAGCATGGATCCCCTTTCCCTCTGTCTCCATAGATCAAGACCTGCTGGACCTTTTTCAGTACATTTGAAATGTTCTGACCTTTTTCAGTACCAGAAAAATCAAAAAAAGAATAAGAATGCATATTTAATACAACCAGACAAGACAGGCGCAAATTTTCGACCGTGTTTTTTTCTTGTTCCTGTTTGCTTGAATTCGGGCAGTCACACTTCTTTTGGATTTCTTCTTTCAGTGTGTTTGAAACGTGCCTGACCTTCTTTCAGTGTTTTGAAACATGCCTGACCTTCTTTCAGTATGTTTGAAACGTGCCTGACCTTCTTCCAGTGCAGATGAAACCACCTTGACTTTGTGTCAGTGCAGATTTAACCTGCTTGTCCTTCTTCAAGTGCAGTTTAAACCTGCCTGACCTACCTTCAATACAGATAAAACCTGCCTGACCTACCTTTGATACAGATAAAACCAGCCTGAGCTATCTTTAACTTGCGCATGAAATACCAGGTCATAGAATCATATTCCTCACGTATCCTAGATGTAGGTCAATGCACATAGCTGATGATTGCCACAGACAGGAAATCAGATGTACAGCTATAGGTGTAAAAGGTCTTGTGGCAAAAAGCATATTTTCTGCGGAGGGTTTCCATTCACATCACCCTGTATTTCTCCTGGTCTCATTTCTCTCAGTGGCTAAGTACTCTTGTGGCCTTCACTAGTTCTGCTGAGATTTCAGTCAGTTGTGTTACTTTAACAGTTTTTCCCATGAGGCAAAGTCCCAAGTCTCTTTGCCTCCCATAGTCCAATCCCCTGTCCTCCTCAGTTTCAGTTTCAGTTTCAATTTCTCAAGATGACATCACCAAGATCGGAATTTGGAGTGAATTCCATATGCACTATCATCACAGGTGCCATGAGATGGAGAAAGTCCAGAATGATCACTGCACAAGCCTTAAGCCTGCATATAATCCCATGACCTAGCCAGGGCCTGAGGTCCTACCTAGATAGTTCCATAACCTTGAGGTCATGGGCAGCGAGGTGACAGAGACCTCAACTTTTCTCAGGACCAGCATTATGAGGGCGGTGCCCGTCCCCTCTCCCTCGTTTCAAACTTATATTCATATTCACTTTTTTTTTTTACCAAGACTTCAATAAGGCAAGAAGGCTAATTGGTTTTCAAGGGGTGGGACCTGGGAAATCAACCTATCTCTCCTGTGTTTTTTTTTTACCAAGGCAGCCAGGCAATGCCCTGCTCTTCACGATTTTCAACTGCCGTGGGATCTTTAGCCTGCACAGCCAGAAGGCACACGGGTCCGACTCGTTTTTCGTCCCCTCCTGGAGGACTAGATGTTAAGTTCGATTTTCCGGTCAAACTGAGGACAAAAGTCGAGGCCTCTGCGAGGAGCAAACCCTGGAACCTCCAGTTTAGTTATTGGCAGTTGAACGTCTGAACCATTCTGCCACTCTTCTCCCTCATGGGAGATGGAAACAGATCATCCAGCTGACAAGGTTTTGATGAGGCTGTGACAGGCCTAACATGCCTGTGTTGGATAAACAAGTTTCTCAACAAAACAAAATGAAAAGGAAAATGGATGAATCAAGACAGGAAATGGACTGCCATTGAAAAAAGGATATTAAATCAAGCCAGATTGACACCTGTAATGTCTGCAGCTGTGAAGAAAAAAGGATAGAATTCATGAAAAATAAATTTGAAAAAAAAAGTCATGGGAATATCAGTCTATAAAAGAAAAGACAGGAATAAAAGAAATTATTGCTGACTTTGTTCTCCTGGAGTGTTATGAACTTGGACTAGATGCCCATGTTGTAGGATTTCATCACGAGAGGATGTAGCAATAAATCTACTTGAAGCCAGCTTCATTTCTGAGAGAATGATATCACTAATAATAAGTTCACTTATATAGCTCCATATGGCCCATGTCAAATGCATGCCTGTTGAACTTTTCAGGAATACAACATATTTTCATATTTGGACATTGAAAGCAGAATGTGGCAATTTCATACACAGTTCTTGTACATTTATCTGTGGGAAAGACCTAGCTGAGGTTGAAAAATCAATGATCTAGTCTGATGATAGTTGAACATGAAACCTGACAATCAGCAATCTGTTGTGTGAACCATTGGTTTTTCATTCTTTGTGATTTTATTTATCTGCTATGCAGAAAATTATCCACATCATGGTTATCATAATTGTATCTCGGCCTTTATTTTCAGGTTCATGCCATCAGCACAGAGTTCACAGCCAAGAAGCACGGTGGTGAAAAGGGAGTCCCATTCCGTATACAGATAGAGACGTACTCCCACAGTGACGGGGAAGGGAAACTACTGCATGCTGCTTCTTGCCAGATCAAAGTGTTCAAGGTGAATAGTGTGTGTGTTTTGTGTGTGTGTATGTGTGTAGGGGGGTCTTATGTGTGTGTGTGTGGGGTGTGTGTTTTGTGGATGGGTGGGTGGGTGTTGTGTCTGTGCGTGTGCGTGCGTGCGTGCGTGCGTGTGTGTGTGTGTGTGTGTGTGCGCGCGCAAAATTTTCCAAGGTGAACATGTGTGTGTGTGTGTGTGTGCAAAGTTTTCAAGATGAACATGTGTTGTGTGTGTGTGTGTGTGTGTGTGTGTGTGTGTGTGTGTGTGAGAAGAACGGAAAGGGGGATATATTCGTTTTTGTTTGGAATACCATACAGTGGATACTTTGCAAGCAGATTTTATCCTGGTAAATACTCAATTATGATTGTTTTGTCAGTAATTTACGGTATTGAAGTATATCAAGCTAAGATCAGGAGCATAATGATTTGAACAGTTTTGTCATTATTTTATGGTTTCAAGTTGTTTTGATTTTGATGATTTTTTTTGCGGTTTTATGATTCTGCTCTATTTCCTGTTGGAGATCAAGGGATTAAATACTCATGATAGCATATGTGTGTGTATGAGAATTACATCAATATAATTTTCATTTTTGTCATATATGATGATAAACATCCTTAGGATAAGTGTAGATGAATGATTTTGGAGGAAGAAAGACCGCAGTGGTAGTGTATGATTGTTATGATTTAGTTCAGAAGTGTATGATGATATGATTATGTTCAGTAGTGTATAACTGTGTTTTGGGTCAGTTCAATTGTGATTACAGCCTAAGGGGGCCGATAGGAAGCAGAAAACAGACAGAGAAAAGAGGGAGAAAAGATCTGAAGCAGAGAAAGTAAGTTTTCAGATTTTTAATCAGTTGTTTTTTTTATAGCTACTCTGTGTGTGTGTTTGTGTGAGTGTGTGTGTGTGTAAGTTGTGTGTGCGCACATGCATGCATGTGTATGTGTGTGTGTGTGGCCTGCACACTTGCATGTATGTTTGTGTGTGTGTGTGTGTGTGTGTGTGTGTGTGTGTGTGTGAGAGAGAGAGAGAACAGGGTTGCCTCTGTTAATGGTTATATTGTATGCATGCATTGAATAACAATAAGTCTTAGACATGTAGCTAAATTAGACAAGCGTTAATCTTATTTTGTCATGTATAAAGTTTTGCAGTGTTTTTCCCAGGCTTGGAGTTTATTTAGTTCATTTACATTAACTCAATGATGCCGTGCCACTTCCGAAAAGTGGCCGTCTGTGACGTCATAAATGACGTTATTAATATTTCACTGTGTGAAGCGGCCTTGCTATTCAAGGGAAATCAACCAGTCATCAAGTTGAAACCTTCCTCTACACAGTCCCTTCCCTTAGACTGTCTGCCAACACTTTTCTTTGTCCTGAATCAGGCTTGTTTTCGCCGTACTGTAAGCGACTGTGACTGATAATCTTTTTATTTTGTGGCATAAGTGAGTATGAAAAGGATCAGACTGACTGAAATTTTGCTGTTCAAAGCTTCTTCTGCCATCATTTGACCCAAAAAGACACTAAAGGTAGGGAAATATTTGACAATGAACTGATTTTATTATGTTGCATGTGTGTAAATATGACTTCAGAACTTTTTTATTTTTTGCATTTACATGGCATTTTGACCTGACATTTTGGAAATTTTACCTGCATTACTCATACAAGTTGGTTTCATTTTTAAAAAGTAGACATAATGAGCTTTCTAAACATGTTTAACTTTGTCTTTATTGCAAATCGAAAGGGCTCAGAATTTTTGTAAAACTGCTAAAAAATAGTGCGTCACAGGAAATTTCCGGGGTCCATTTAGCCACGCCTTCATTGAGTTAATGACTAGAGGGCAATAGACCATGAGATCAGCTGTCATTTTGAACGTGATGTCAGCCCTGATATGACTTCCAGTCTCCTCCTCCAACATTGTGTCTAACACCTTCAGGTGGTCAGTGGCACCATTGTCACATCCATGCACTTGGCAGACAGGACAGGAAATCACACCCTCAATCCAATCATTGTATTTGCTTAAGACAGTATGGTAGAATGTATGATGCTAAAAGAGAAATTTCACTTACCATGTCCAACTCTTAGTCCCATGCAGTCATTTCCTTTATGGAATCTCCTAGTGATCTTTCCACAAGTCATGGAAAAAAGGAAGAGGAAGTGTGTTAATGCACAGCCTGGTATTTTGGTAGGGTACATGTGCATGGAGGTGTCTTCTTACTGATTTGTGTGTGTTTTTAGGTGGGTTATGGCCATGCTAGCAAAGTAAAAACTTTTAAAACCCTTTAACTCCCTTACCCTGTCCACCAGCTTCCTGCCCTAACCCAAACCCTTTCACTCTTAAATCCAAAACAAGTGTGACTGCCTGCGTTCAAACAGGAACCAGAAAAAACACGAAAAAAGAATAAGGATGCGTATTTAATACAACGCATATTTAATATTAACACGTATTTGTCTTGTGTTGTATTAAATATGTGTTCTTATTCTTTTTTCATGTTTTTTCTGGTTCCTTTCACTCTGAGGCAAAGGGAGTCAAAGGGTTAAGTTTTTGCAATTGGTGGATAGGGTATGGGAGTTAAAGGGTTAAGTCAGATATGCTAGGACTGTTGTAGCTTCAGCAGAACCCCATTGGCTGAATAATCTGTAGCCATTTCTCATGATGATTAGGGATTGACTAACCTGGTGTTTTTGTGATGTTGGAAGGAAGGAGTAGAATCTAGACCAAAATGAATAGATTGTAGATGAGCCGTTAATCTGCATTTTTGAACAGGAGTTGGAGGCACATCAGAATGCTGACTGCTCACTATTCCTTTTTTTTTTATTACTTTTTTATTTTTTAGGATTATTGGGCTCAGGGAAGTTACCGTTGTGCTCACCTTTTTTTCCCCATTTTCTTCGCCACCTTAATGGCCATGGAAGCTGGCACAGTTTTTACATTGCGATGATGATGATATCGATGAGGATGATAATCATGATTCTATGGAGTTCCAGCTAGGATTGAGACTGCGTGACAGGGCTGAACTCTATGCTTACTATCATAATATATCCTGGCGTCAACCAGGCCCGAGAGATACAAACACCTGCGGTGCTGGTCAGAATATTTCAGCAACGCTCTTAGTGACACGTCCGTGAAGTGGATGAGACTCAACTGTGTGGTCCCAGTCTTCCCAATGAGCCCATAGCATGCCAGGAGCCAGTTAGAGCAGAAAAATCCCACAGTGATATATTTTTGATGGGGATTCGAACCCACAGCCTTCCAGTCGGTATTCCATTGCATTAACCACTACACCACGGTTACTGGTGCTCACTGTTCCTACTGTAGGGTACTGTTTTGTATGTCTGGTGATGTGAGAGTTGGTAAATAAGTCATATTGACTTATCTGAATTTTTTGTTGTTATTGTTCTACTTTCCTTCTTGCTTTTATTCATGTGAATCATGTGTTTGAGGTTTTTTTTCTAGATTTTGTGCTTTTGACTGTAGTGGGTGTTCCTCATAGTCTGTCATTCTCTTTTTCAGGAGAAGTACCAACCATCGTATGAATGCACAGTCCTAACAGAAGTAAGTTTCTTTATTATGTTACCTTTGCAGTTCAAGTCCTTTGTCTGTTTAATAAAATTTAAGCGAAAGGATGTTATTGTTAGTGAGATGTAAGAGCCATTGCTTTATCATCATGGTTAGTGTAATAAAACTAATGATAGGTGTAAACTCCCTAAAATGTATACAGTCTTTATGGAAAATTATGTGTTCAAGACGTTGAGAAAATGGAAATTGTTATTTTTATTTGGGAAACGTTAGGAACTTTTTTTTCACTTGATGATTTGTATTTTAGTATCCAAACACTAATTTTTTAACCCTGAAAATGTTTACTGGTGCCTGATTCTTCCATAGCCGATGACTAAAAGATACGGTAGTTGCTTCCATTGCTTCCTACTATATATATATTGTCAGCCCTTTCACAATTAATGCTTCACGCTTCCCCCCTGGGGATGCCAAGGGCCGGGCTCTTTCAGTATAAATGGTATCCTCATCTTCTGGAAATTCTGTGCTAGAAATTTCCTTTTTTCTGTCACTCTCTTTGTTTCTGCCTTGTTGCTTTGCTTTTTGTCAATTCTTCCTGTTATTTCCTGCATTGCTGGTCCATTCACCTGTTTTTGTTTGATAAAATCTTACATACTTTCTCTTAGGATTGATAATTGGGTACATGTATTAAGTGCATTTTTGGCTCTAGGGAAACAAGATATGCGGAAGCAATTTTAGGTAATTTAGGCTCATTTTTAGATATGTTTTAGTGTCATTAGTTATGTTTAAATCTGTGTTCAGGTATGTTTTTTGAATCCCCTGTAAGATAAATTGGATGGAGTGGTCAGCGCTAGGGGCATCTGCTTAGATTATGTGAGCGAATGCATTGATATGTGTACTTGATTTTCTTTTCCTTTTTTTTTCCCCTGTTGAAATTTTGTATGTTTTGTAGTGGTTATAGCCCTGATATGGCTCTAAGTAGTCAGCTGGGCTTTAAGAAACAATAAGAATATAAAGTCATTGTGTGCAGACATGCCTATGCGTAAACCCCCTTTGTGTATTTACACATGCTTGCAGAATATTGAATCTATGTGTTAATTTAACCCATTGACTCCCACACCCTGTCCACCAGCATGGTGCATTGTCAACCATGCCAACAAAGCAAAAACTTAACCCTTTGAATCCATCACCCTGTCCACCAGCTTCCTACAGGAAGCTGTTGGATGGGGTGAGGGATTCAAAGGGTTAGTTTTTGCAGTTGGTGGATAGAGTGTGGGAGTTAAAGGGTTAAAGGTCTTGTAAGTTGTGTCAGTGTCTGCTGGCTTATGGAAACATGAAAACACCCAGAATGCACACCTACCAGAGATGAAGACTGTGCAACAACATAGAGGATTATGGTTAACTTACCTAACAGCCTTAGTTCTCTGTGCTCCACTGAATGTCTGATAAGGTGTAATGTGGAGTGAGTCCAGATGTGTTTGGAGAATAACACTGTATAAGAATGATTTATTATCTATGATAGAATAAAAAAAGTTCATGTTCCTAACTCTCTGTGATAGAATAAAAAAGTTCATGTTCGTAACTCCCCTTCACCTGGCATTTTACCTTGGCGCTCTGGGTCGCATCCACACCATTGTGGTGTTTCTTGTCAAAAATATTATTCATGATAGAATTTTAAAAAGTTCATGTACATAATTCCTCTTCACCTGGCATTTCATCTTGGTGCTCCGGGTCCCATCCAGACCGTCATGTTTCTTGTTATAAATATTATTCATGATAGAACAAAAAAAGTTCATGTATCGTCTAACATTTCATCTTTGTGCTCCAGGTCCCATCCACACCCTCGTGGTTTTGTTAAAAATATTGTTCATGATACAATTAAAAAAGTTCATGTACATTACTCCCCTTCACCTGGTATTTCACCTTGATGTCCTGGTGCTGTGAAAATTGCATGTATAAGGGGATGGTGCATTGGTGTGTCATGTCACAGAAGTGTGTGTCTTCTTCTGTTGTTGTTAATTATATTGGTTTTTAGTATCTGGCTGTTGTGGTGAGGTCCATAAACGTATGCATGGGCTACAGTAACCAGTTATATAACCAAAAAATGCTGGAACTTAATGCAAAACATAATATTTGGGCTGCTGTTATGCTCATAGTTAATTTAACAGGACAACTACTGTTTGTTTGTTTATGATTATAACCGTTTGTTGTTTGTCTGTAACTGTTGATTGTTTATTTAGAACCAGTCTTGTGCTATGTTGAAATATGGTTGCCCACTGAAAGGGCTGACACATGAGTGTCTGGTGAACATGAGTATTTGGGATGAGATTGTTGGTTTCAGGTTCCTCTTGAACAAGTGGTGCTGTCTCAGAACACCTTTGGCATGAAAGGCGCCTCCTCTTCCCTCACCACCAGCTTCTCTGAACTATCGTCAGTATTTTGTCTTCGTGTGTGTGTGTGTGTAGACTGTACTTGTCTGTGTATGTTATTTTGTGTGTTAGCTTAGACAGAACAGTGAGATGTTGTAAACAAATAATGCAATAATCTAATCACTGGTGCAGAACAAGCAATTTTAGGTACTTTATGTCTGTTTTTATATATGTTTTAGTGTCCTTAGGTGTGTTTTAAATCTCCTGTGCAATAAAATGGAAGGAGTGATCAGTGCAAGGGGCATGTCCTTAGATTATATCCGCAAATGCATTGATACGTGTACTTAAATTTTCTTTTCTTTTTTTTTCCCCTGTTGAAGTTCTGTATGTTTTGAAGCGGTTAGAGCCCTGATATGGCTCTAGGCAGTCGACTGAGCTTTAAACAACAATAACAATAACAATGACCTACTTCATGCACATAGACCCGTTAAGATGTGGGGGGTTTGCTTGGGTTGTGAACTTCAGGTCTTTAATGCAAATTGTTTTGCTCTGCTAATATTGTCTTTGTATCTTGCTAATGTTGTCTTTGTATCTTGCTAATGTTTGTCTTTGTATCTTGCTAATGTTGTCTTTGTATCTTGCTAATATTGTCTTTGTATCTTGCTAATGTTGTCTTTGTATCTTGCTAATGTTGTCTTTGTATCTTGCTAATATTGTCTTTGTATCTTGCTAATGTTGTCTTTGTATCTTGCTAATGTTGTCTTTGTCTTTGTATCTTGTTGAAACTGAATAAAAAAAATATATTTGAAAACAAATGGTGTAAATCAGGAGTTCCAAGTGTGCTGTGAACTTACGTGTAGTGTTTCCATTGTCTCAGATGTGGCACGGGCACAGGAGCTGGAGCAGCACCAGTGCCTTCCACCAGCAGCACCCCCCAACCCGCCACACCCTCCAGGCAGCTCTCTGACCCCTCCCCCAACACTCCACACACCTCCCATTCCCACACACCCCCCATCCCCCATCACCCTCATGCCCACTTGCAGCACTTGGTGGCAGGAGGGGCGGCCTCTGCAGCCGGTGATTCCAAGTCCTTTGTAGGTGTAAGTCTCAATCTGTGTTGCCGGTCTGAGAGCGGCTGAGCTTGTGTGGTGAATGACATTTTGGTTCCATGTTGATTAACCCTTTGACTCCCGCACCCTATATGCCTCCTGCAAAAACTTAACCCTTTGACACCCTCACCCTATCCACCAGCTTCATGCAGGAAGTTTGTGGATAGGGTGAGGGAATCAAAGGGTTATGTTTTTGCTTTGCTAGCATGGTTGGCAACGCAGAATGCTGATGGACAGGGTGCAGTGGTCAAAGGGTTAATTAAGTTGGAATCTATATTATGATACGAAAGGGGAAGTGGGGGTTAAGTATGCTGGTTGTGGTGTTGACCAGAGAAAGCAGTGCATATGTGTGTCAGTATATCTGTTACCAAACTGTACCAAAATTCCGTCAGCTGTTTCTGAGTGGATCGTAACAAATTCTGTTCAAAGGTTTGGACCATTGAGGAGTCGCCAGTGTATAAGTTTAGAGAACAAAACGGTGCATAAGTAGATTGGTCTGAGGTTGGGGATACAGGTCAGATGTAGAGACTGAGGTTGGAGGTCAGCTAAAAAAGATTTCAGTTTTCGATTTCAGTTTCTCAAGATGATGTCTTCACTCTTGGAATGAATTTCCATATGCACTAATGTCACAAGTGTCATGTGATGGAGAAGATCTAGAATGATCATGGCACAAACCTTAAGCCTGCACATAAACCCATGAGTTGGCCAGGTCCTGAGGTCCTACCTAGATAGTTCCATAACTCTGGGGTCGTAGGGGAGTGAGGTGGCAGAGACCTCAACTATTCCTGGGGCCAGCACCACAAGGGCAGTGCCCATCCCCTCTCCTTTACTTCAAATTCATATTCATATGCACAGTTTTTTTTAACCAAGACCTCAGAAAGGCAAGAAGGCTAATTGGTCTTCAAAGGGTAGGACCTGGGAAATCAACCTATCTCTCCAATGGTTTATACCAAGGCAGCCAGGCAGTGCCCTGCTCTTCACAATTTTCAACTGCCGTGGGATGTTCAGCATGCGTAACCATAAGGCACAGGGGTCCGACTCGTTTTTTGTCCCCTTCCAAAGGACTAGACGTTCAGTTCAATTTTCCAGTCAAACTGAGGAGAAAAGTCGAGACCTCTACAGGGAGCAGACCCTGGAACCTCGAGTTTTGTTATTAGCAGTTGAACGTCTGAGCCATTCTGCCACTCTTCTCTCAGCTAAAATAAAGAGATTATTCACACAAAAAACTGACTGCACTGAGAGCTGCAAGAAACAGTGCCCAGCGGAGAGCTAGACATCTACGCAAATGACTACTGGCAGACCCTGTATCATAACATCCATTCGCATACTGAATGTTTCAACATAAAAGGCATGTGTGAGGGGTTGAAGAAAGTCTTTGAACCTACTGCTAAAAGAATCCACTCAGCTGAGGTCCAAAGACCAGATCAGGCAGGTGGAGGGGTGACCAAACACTGCTAAAACCTGAAATCCACTGTGAAGGTTGTCACTGAGTCAGCTCATACCAACATTCCCACCTTGCCTGTCATCAGTGAGTTGAACACACATGAACAGAGGACGAACTCATCACAGCCTCCATGATTAGATCTTACAGAACCTATGTGCACCAAGAGCACCACCTTAGTTGGTCTTTTTTTTTTTTTCATGTAGTCATTTGCTTGCATTTGTAGTGAGTTAGGTCCTGAGTTCATTTTGTGAAGTTGTGTTTATTTGTTTCAGTGTGTATAATTGTTCATTTCATGTAATGTTTACAGCCTTGTTTCAGTGTGTATAATTGTTCATTTCATGTAGTTATGTTTACAGCCGTGTTTCAGTGTGTATAATTGTTCATGTCATGTAGTTATGTTTACAACCTTGTTTCAGTGTGTATAATTGTTCATGTCATGTAGTTATGTTTATAGCCTTGTTTCAGGTGTATAATTGTTCATGTCATGTAGTTAGTTTAAGCCTTGTTTCAGTGTGTATAATTGTTCATGTCATGTAGTTATGTTTATAGCCTTGTTTCAGTGTGTATAACTTGTTCATTTCATGTAGTTATGTTTACAGCCTTGTTTCAGTGTGTATAATTGTTCATGTCATGTAGTTATGTTTACAACCTTGTTTCAGTGTGTATAATTGTTCATTCATGTAGTTATGTTTATAGCCTTGTTTCAGTGTGTATAATTGTTCATTTCATACGTAGTTATGTTTACAACCTTGTTTCAGTGTGTATAATTGTTCATTTCATGTAGTTATGTTTACAGCCTTGTTTCAGTGTGTATAATTGTTATTTCATGTAGTTATGTTTAAAAACCTTGTTTCAGTGTGTATAATTGTTCATTTCATGTAGTTATGTTTACAACCTTGTTTCAGTGTGTATAATTGTTCATGTCATGTAGTTATGTTTACAGCCTTGTTTCAGTGTGTATAATTGTTCATTTCATGTAGTTATGTTTACAGCCTTGTTTCAGTGTTGTATAATTGTTCATTTCATGTAGTTATAGTTTACAGCCTTGTTTCAGTGTGTATAATTGTTCATGTCATGTAGTTATGTTTACAGCCATGTTTCAGTGTGTATAATTGTTCATTTCATGTAGTTATGTTTATAACCTTGTTTCAGTGTGTATAATTGTTCATGTCATGTAGTTATGTTTACAGCCTTGTTTCAGTGTGTATAATTGTTCATTTCATGTAGTTATGTTTACAGCCTTGTTTCAGTGTGTATAATTGTTCATGTCATGTAGTTATGTTTACAGCCTTGTTTCAGTGTGTATAATTGTTCATTTCATGTAGTTATGTTTAAGCTTGTTTCAGTGTGTATAATTGTTCATCATGTAGTTATGTTTAAACCTGTTTCAGTGGTATAATTGTTCACATGTAGTTATGTTACAGCCTTGTTTCAGTGTGTATAATTGTTCATGTCATGTAGTTATGTTTACAGCCTGTTTCAGTGTGTATAATTGTTCATGTCATGTAGTTATGTTTACAGCCATGTATTCAGTGTGTATAATTGTTCATTTCATGTAGTTATGTTTACAACCTTGTTCAGGTGTATAATTGTTCATGTCATGTAGTTATGTTTACACCTTGTTTCAGTGTGTATAATTGTTCATGTCATGTAGTTATGTTTACATGCCTTGTTTCAGTGTGTATAATTGTTCATGTCATGTAGTTATGTTACAGCCTTGTTTCAGTGTGTATAATTGTTCATTCATGTAGTTATGTTTACAGCCTTGTTTCAGTGTGTATAATTGTTCATGTTCATGTAGTTATGTTTACAGCCTTGTTTCAGTGTGTATAATTGTTCATGTCATGTAGTTATGTTTACAGCCTTGTTTCAGTGTGTATAATTGTTCATATTCATGTAGTTATGTTTACAGCCTTGTTTCAGTGTGTATAATTGTTCATTTCATGTAGTTATGTTTACAGCCTTGTTTCAGTGTGTATAATTGTTCATTTCATGTAGTTATGTTTACAACCTTGTTTCAGTGTGTATAATTGTTCATTTCATGTAGTTATGTTTACACCTTGTTTCAGTGTGTATAATTGTTCATGTCATGTAGTTATGTTTACAACCTTGTTTCAGTGTGTATAATTGTTCATGTCATGTAGTTATGTTTACAGCCTTGTTTCAGTGTGTATAATTGTTCATGTCATGTAGTTATGTTTACAGCCTTGTTTCAGTGTGTATAATTGTTCATTTCATGTAGTTATGTTTACAGCCTTGTTTCAGTGTGTATAATTGTTCATTTCATGTAGTTATGTTTACAACCTTGTTTCAGTGTGTATAATTGTTCATGTCATGTAGTTATGTTTACAACCTTGTTTCAGTGTGTATAATTGTTCATGTCATGTAGTTATGTTTACAGCCTTGTTTCAGTGTGTATAATTGTTCATGTCATGTAGTTATGTTTATAACCTTGTTTCAGTGTGTATAATTGTTCATTGTCATGTAGTTATGTTTACAACCTTGTTTCAGTGTGTATAATTGTTCATGTCATGTAGTTATGTTTACAGCCTTGTTTCAGTGTGTATAATTGTTCATTTCATGTAGTTATGTTTACAGCCTTGTTTCAGTGTGTATAATTGTTCATGTCATGTAGTAGTTATGTTTACAAGCCTTGTTTCAGTGTGTATAATTGTTCATGTTCATGTAGTTATGTTTACAGCCTTGTTTCAGTGTGTATAATTGTTCATTTCATGTAGTTATGTTTACAGCCTTGTTTCAGTGTGTATAATTGTTCATGTCATGTAGTTATGTTTACAGCCTTGTTTCAGTGTGTATAATTGTTCATGTCATGTAGTTATGTTTACAGCCTTGTTTCAGTGTGTATAATTGTTCATTTCATGTAGTTATGTTTACAACCTTGTTTCAGTGTGTATAATTGTTCATTTCATGTAGTTATGTTTACAGCCTTGTTTCAGTGTGTATAATTGTTCATTTCATGTAGTTATGTTTACAGCCTTGTTTCAGTGTGTATAATTGTTCATTCATGTAGTTATGTTTACAACCTTGTTTCAGTGTGTATAATTGTTCATTCATGTAGTTATGTTTACACCTTGTTTCAGTGTGTATAATTGTTCATTTCATGTAGTTATGTTTACAACCTTGTTTCAGTGTGTATAATTGTTCATGTCATGTAGTTATGTTTACAGCCTGTGTTTCAGTGTGTATAATTGTTCATGTTCATGTAGTTATGTTTACAGCCTTGTTTCAGTGTGTATAATTGTTCATGTCATGTAGTTATGTTTACAGCCTTGTTTCAGTGTGTATAATTGTTCATGTCATGTAGTTATGTTTACAGCCTTGTTTCAGTGTGTATAATTGTTCATGTCATGTAGTTATGTTTACAAGCCTTGTTTCAGTGTGTATAATTGTTCATTTCATGTAGTTATGTTTACAGCCTTGTTTCAGTGTGTATAATTGTTCATTTCATGTAGTTATGTTTACAACCTTGTTTCAGTGTGTATAATTGTTCATGTCATGTAGTTATGTTTACAGCCTTGTTTCAGTGTGTATAATTGTTCATGTTCATGTAGTTATGTTTACAACCTTGTTTCAGTGTGTATAATTGTTCATTTCATGTAGTTATGTTTACAGCCTTGTTTCAGTGTGTATAATTGTTCATTTCATGTAGTTTGTTTACACCTTGTTTCAGTGTGTATAATTGTTCATTTCATGTAGTTATGTTTACAACCTTGTTTCAGTGTGTATAATTGTTCATTGTCATGTAGTTATGTTTACAGCCTTGTTTCAGTGTGTATAATTGTTCATTTCATGTAGTTATGTTTACAGCCTTGTTTCAGTGTGTATAATTGTTCATTTCATGTAGTTATGTTTACAGCCTTGTTTCAGTGTGTATAATTGTTCATGTCATGTAGTTATGTTTACAACCTTGTTTCAGTGTGTATAATTGTTCATTCATGTAGTTATGTTTAAGCCTTGTTTCAGTGTGTATAATTGTTCATGTCATGTAGTTATGTTTACAGCCTTGTTTCAGTGTGTATAATTGTTCATTTCATGTAGTTATGTTTACAGCCTTGTTTCAGTGTGTATAATTGTTCATGTCATGTAGTTATGTTTACAGCCTTGTTTCAGTGTGTATAATTGTTCATTTCATGTAGTTATGTTTACAGCCTTGTTTCCAGTGTGTATAATTGTTCATTCATGTAGTTATGTTTATAACTTGTTTCAGTGTGTATATTGTTCATTTCATGTAGTTATGTTTACAGCCTTGTTTCAGTGTGTATAATTGTTCATTTCATGTAGTTATGTTTACAGCCATGTTTCAGTGTGTATAATTGTTCATTCATGTAGTTATGTTTATAACCTTGTTTCAGTGTGTATAATTGTTCATGTCATGTAGTTATGTTTACAACCTTGTTTCAGTGTGTATAATTGTTCATGTCATGTAGTTATGTTTACAGCCTTGTTTCAGTGTGTATAATTGTTCATGTCATGTAGTTATGTTTACAGCCTTGTTTCAGTGTGTATAATTGTTCATGTCATGTAGTTATGTTTACAACCTTGTTTCAGTGTGTATAATTGTTCATTTCATGTAGTTATGTTTACAGCCTGTTTCAGTGTGTATAATTGTTCATTCATGTAGTATGTTTACACCTGTTTCAGTGTGTATAATTGTTCATTCATGTAGTTATGTTTAAACCTTGTTTCAGTGTGTATAATTGTTCATGTCATGTAGTTATGTTACACCTTGTTTCAGTGTGTATAATTGTTCATTTCATGTAGTTATGTTTATAACCTTGTTTCAGTGTGTATAATTGTTCATGTCATGTAGTTATGTTTACACCTTGTTCAGTGTGATAATTGTTCATGTCATTATTATGTTTACAACCTGTTTCAGTGTGTAAATTTTCATTCATGTAGTTATGTTACACCTTGTTTCAGGTGTATAATTGTTCATGTCATGTAGGTTATGTTTACATCCTTGTTTCAGTGTGTATAATTGTTCATTCATTAGTTATGTTTACAGCCTTGTTTCAGTGTGTATAATTGTTCATTCATGTAGTTATGTTTACAGCCTGTTTCAGTGTGTATAATTGTTCATTCATGTAGTTATGTTTACACCTTGTTTCAGTGTGTATAATTGTTCATTCATGTAGTTATGTTACAGCCTTGTTTCAGTGTGTATAATTGTTCATGTCATGTATTATGTTTACAGCCTTGTTTCAGTGTGTATAATTGTTCATGTCATGTAGTTATGTTTACAGCCTTGTTTCAGTGTGTATAATTGTTCATGTCATGTAGTTATGTTTACAACCTTGTTTCAGTGTGTATAATTGTTCAGTCATGTAGTTTGTTTACAGCCTTTTCAGTGTGTATAATTGTTCATTCATGTAGTTATGTTTACAGCCTTGTTTCATGTGTATAATTGTTCATTCATGTAGTTATGTTTACACCTGTTCAGTGTGTATAATTTTCATGTCATGTAGTTAGTTTACAGCCTTGTTTCAGTGTGTATAATTGTTCAGTCATGTAGTTATTTTACACTTGTTTCAGTGTGTATAATGTTCATTCATGTAGTTATGTTACACCTTGTTTCAGTGTGTATAATTGTTCATTCATGTAGTTATGTTTACACCTTGTTCATGTGTTTAATTGTTCATTTCATGTAGTTATGTTTACAACCTTGTTTCAGTGTGTATAATTGTTCATTTCATGTAGTTATGTTTACAGCCTTGTTTCAGTGTGTATAATTGTTCATGTCATGTAGTTATGTTTACAACCTTGTTTCAGTGTGTATAATTGTTCATGTCATGTAGTTATGTTTACAAGCCTTGTTTCAGTGTGTAAAATTGTTCATGTCATGTAGTTATGTTTAACCTTGTTTCAGTGTGTATAATTGTTCATTCATGTAGTTATGTTTATAACCTTGTTTCAGTGTGTATAATTGTTCATGTCATGTAGTTATGTTTACAGCCTTGTTTCAGTGTGTATAATTGTTCATTCATGTAGTTATGTTTACACCTTGTTTCAGTGTGTATAATTGTTCATGTCATGTAGTTAGTTTACAGCCTTGTTTCATGTGTATAATTGTTCATGTCATGTAGTTATGTTTACAACCTTGTTTCAGTGTGTATAATTGTTCATGTCATGTAGTTATGTTTACATCCTTGTTTCAGTGTGTATAATTGTTCATGTCATGTAGTTATGTTTACAGCCTTGTTTCAGTGTGTATAATTGTTCATGTCATGTAGTTATGTTTACAGCCTTGTTCAGTGTGTATAATTGTTCATTCATGTAGTTATGTTTACAGCCTTGTTTCAGTGTGTATAATTGTTCATGTCATGTAGTTATGTTTACAGCCTTGTTTCAGTGTGTATAATTGTTCATGTCATGTAGTTATGTTTACAGCCTTGTTTCAGTGTGTATAATTGTTCATGTCATGTAGTTATGTTTACAACCTTGTTTCAGTGTGTATAATTGTTCATTTCATGTAGTTATGTTTACACCTTGTTTCAGTGTGTATAATTGTTCATTCATGTAGTTATGTTTACACCTTGTTTCAGTGTGTATAATTGTTCATGTCATGTAGTTATTTTAACCTGTTTCAGTGTGTATAATTGTTCATGTCATGTAGTTATGTTTACAACCTTGTTTCAGTGTGTATAATTGTTCATTCATGTAGTTATGTTTACAGCCTTGTTTCAGTGTGTATAATTGTTCATGTCATGTAGTTATGTTTACACCTTGTTTCAGTGTGTATAATTGTTCATGTCATGTAGTTATTTACACCTTGTTTCAGTGTGTATAATTGTTCATTCATGTAGTTATGTTTACACCTTGTTTCAGTGTGTATAATTGTTCATTCATGTAGTTATGTTTACAGCCTTGTTTCAGTGTGTATAATTGTTCATGTCATGTAGTTATGTTTACAGCCTTGTTTCAGTGTGTATAATTGTTCATGTCATGTAGTTATGTTTACACCTTGTTTCAGTGTGTATAATTGTTCATGTCATGTAGTTATGTTTACACCTGTTTCAGTGTGTATAATTGTCATGTCATGTAGTTATGTTTACAACCTTGTTTCAGTGTGTATAATTGTTCATGTCATGTAGTTAGTTTACAGCCTTGTTTCAGTGTGTATAATTGTTCATGTCATGTAGTTATGTTTACACCTTGTTTCAGTGTGTATAATTGTTCATTTCATGTAGTTATGTTTACAGCCTGTTTCAGTGTGTATAATTGTTCATTCATGTAGTTATGTTACAGCCTTGTTTCAGTGTGTATAATTGTCATGTCATGTAGTTATGTTACAGCCTTGTTTCAGTGTGTATAATTGTTCATGTCATGTAGTTATGTTTACAGCCTGTTTCATGTGTATAATTGTTCATTCATGTAGTTATGTTTACACCTTGTTTCAGTGTGTATAATTGTTCATTTCATGTAGTTATGTTTACAGCCTTGTTTCAGTGTGTATAATTGTTCATGTCATGTAGTTATGTTTACAGCCTTGTTTCAGTGTGTATAATTGTTCATGTCATGTAGTTATGTTTACAGCCTTGTTTCAGTGTGTATAATTGTTCATGTCATGTAGTTATGTTTACAGCCTTGTTTCAGTGTGTATAATTGTTCATGTCATGTAGTTATGTTTACAACCTTGTTTCAGTGTGTATAATTGTTCATGTCATGTAGTTATGTTTACAACCTTGTTTCAGTGTGTATAATTGTTCATGTCATGTAGTTATGTTTAAACCTTGTTTCAGTGTGTATAATTGTTTCATTTCATGTAGTTTATGTTTACAACCTTGTTTCAGTGTGTATAATTGTTCATGTCATGTAGTTATGTTTACAACCTTGTTTCAGTGTGTTAATTGTTCATTTCATGTAGTTATGTTTACAACCTTGTTTCAGTGTGTATAATTGTTCATGTCATGTAGTTATGTTTACAGCCTTGTTTCAGTGTGTATAATTGTTCATTTCATGTAGTTATGTTTACAACCTTGTTTCAGTGTGTATAATTGTTCATTTCATGTAGTTATGTTTACAGCCTTGTTTCAGTGTGTATAATTGTTCATTTCATGTAGTTATGTTTACAGCCTTGTTTCAGTGTGTATAATTGTTCATGTCATGTAGTTATGTTTACAGCCATTGTTTCAGTGTGTATAATTGTTCATGTCATGTAGTTATGTTTACAGCCTTGTTTCAGTGTGTATAATTGTTCATGTCATGTAGTTATGTTATACACCTTGTTTCAGTGTGTATAATTGTTCATTCATGTAGTTATGTTTACAGCCTTGTTTCAGTGTGTATAATTGTTCATGTCATGTAGTTATGTTTACAACCTTGTTTCAGTGTGTATAATTGTTCATTTCATGTAGTTATGTTTACAGCCTTGTTTCAGTGTGTATAATTGTTCATTTCATGTAGTTATGTTTACAGCCTTGTTTCAGTGTGTATAATTGTTCATTTCATGTATATGTTTACAGCCTTGTTTCAGTGTGTATAATTGTTCATTTCATGTAGTTATGTTTACAGCCATGTTTCAGTGTGTATAATTGTTCATTTCATGTAGTTATGTTTACAGCCATGTTTCAGTGTGTATAATTGTTCATTTCATGTAGTTATGTTTACAGCCTTGTTTCAGTGTGTATAATTGTTCATTTCATGTAGTTATGTTTACAGCCTTGTTTCAGTGTGTATAATTGTTCATTTCATGTAGTTATGTTTAAGCCTTGTTTCAGTGTGTATAATTGTTCATTTCATGTAGTTATGTTTACAGCCTTGTTTCAGTGTGTATAATTGTTCATTTCATGTAGTTATGTTTACAGCCTTGTTTCAGTGTGTATAATTGTTCATTTCATGTAGTTATGTTTACAGCCTTGTTTCAGTGTGTATAATTGTTCATTTCATGTAGTTATGTTTACAGCCTTGTTTCAGTGTGTATAATTGTTCATGTCATGTAGTTATGTTTACAGCCTTGTTTCAGTGTGTATAATTGTTCATGTCATGTAGTTATGTTTACAGCCTTGTTTCAGTGTGTATAATTGTTCATTTCATGTAGTTATGTTTACAACCTTGTTTCAGTGTGTATAATTGTTCATTTCATGTAGTTATGTTTACAACCTTGTTTCAGTGTGTATAATTGTTCATTTCATGTAGTTATGTTTACAGCCTTGTTTCAGTGTGTATAATTGTTCATTTCATGTAGTTATGTTTACAGCCTGTTTCAGTGTGTATAATTGTTCATGTCATAGTAGTTATGTTTTACATGCTTCAGATTTCATGCAGTGTGTATAATTGTTCATGTCATGTAGTTATGTTTACAGCCTTGTTTCAGTGTGTATAATTGTTCATTTCATGTAGTTATGTTTACAGCCTCTCTCTCCAGAAGCCACTGCAGCAGAAGTTCAAGGCTGGCTCAATTTTCATCGATTTTCCAACTACATGAGGGTTTTTCAACATTTCTCAGGTACGTTACTTATGTTTTTCTTTTTCCCCAGAAGTTGGATGAAACATCCATAAAAATATCAGCAATCTCATACATCCTCGTTTAAATCATTCACAGTCAGTTGGGCTTTAAACAATAATAATTCATCAAATTCCAGTCATATTGAGCAAGTCAAAATGGATAATATAAGTTCTACTCGCCAAAACATTTTTGTTAAGGATCATCACATTCGGGGAGGTTACCTTTGTGCTCATCTGGTTTTTTTTTCCATCCCATTTTCGACGCTACAGAAGCTGGCACAATTTTTTTTTTTTTTTCCTTTTTTTATTTTTTTAACAATGCGATGATAATAATGTCGATGAGGATATTAATCATGATGCTATGGAGTTCCATCTAGGATTGAAACAGCATGACAGGGCTGTACTCTGCGCTTACTATCATGATATATCCTGGTGTCGACCGGGCCCTAGAGAAACAGACACCTGCAGTGCTGGTCAAAAGATCTGAGCAACACCTTCAGTGATGCATCCACGAAGTGGATGAGACTCGACCGTGTGGTCCCAGTCTTTCCAATGAGCCCATAGCACACCCAACTCTGGGTAGGAGCCGTTAGAGCTGAAAAAACCCACAGTGATATATTTTTGAAGGGACTGATGGGGATTCGAACCCACAATCTTCAAGTCGGTAGTCCGTTGCGTTAACCACTACACCATGGCGACTGATAGAGGAACTCATAATTGAAAAGCATCTTAGATGGAATAGTGATCATTCCTGTCAGCCTCCATTGAGCTATTCAGAAAAGAGATGGCGCATATGTCGGAATACATTAAGTATTACACTTCAGATGTATAATACAGATGTGGTCGGTATGACTAGTCCAGTTGAAATTGCCAACATAATGACTGCAAATATAAAACTGAATAACTAGAAATATTTTTACATTTTGACACCCCCCGTGGGAATGCTGGGGACTCTTTCAGTAAATATAGTATGTCCATCTTCTGGAATTTCTGTGCTAGAAATTTCCTCTTTTCTGTCACTCTCTTTGTTTGTGCCTTGTTCTTTGTTTTGTGTCATTTCTTCCTATCATTTTCTGCCTTGCTGGTCCATTCACCTGTATGTGTTTGATAAAGTCTTGCGTACTTCTCTTAGAATTAATAATTGGATACATGTATTAAGTACAGTTTTTGCTCTAGGGAGTCGAGATATGCAGAAGCAATTTCAGGTAATTTATGCCTGTTTTTATGTGTTTTGGTGTCCTTAGATATGCTTAAATTTGTATTCAGATAAGTTTCTTACATCCCCTGAGTGATGAATTGGACAGAGTGGTCAACGCCAGGAGCATGTTCTTAGATTATGTGTACGAATGCATTGATATGTGTACTTAATTTTCTTTTCTTTCTTTTTCCTGTTTAAGTTTTGTACGTTTTGAAGTGGTTATAGCTCTGTGCAGTCAACTGGGCTTTAAACAACAATAACAATAGCAATAACCATTTTGACAGGCGCCGATTTACTACGACTGAACCGAGATGACTTGATACAAATCTGTGGTCTGGCAGATGGCATTCGCTTAAACAACGCTCTACAGTCCAAGTGAGTGAATCTGTCTGTCTGTGTAAGGAATCCCTGAGGCTGTGCCGAAGGTTCTTTCAGTATATATTGAACCTCCACCTTTTGGAAATTTCTCTGCCTTGCACCTTTGCTTTCTGTTATCTCTTCCTATCATTTTCTGCCTTTTCTGTCATTCACCTGTATGTGTGTAGCAAAGCCTTACATACTTCCTTTTAGGATTGATAATTGGCTATATGTATTAACTGCATTTTTGGTTCTTATGGAAATGTGAGGTGCAGAAGCAATTGTAGGTAATTTAAGCCAGTTTTTTTATGTTTTAGTGTAAAACATGTTTATAATAAACATTCGTATTCAGGTGTTGGGATGCTGGAGCTATTTCAATATAGATAGTATCCCCACCTTAATGCTAGAAATTCTCTCTTTTCTGTCACTTTCTTTGTCTTTTTCTTCCTCCTTTACGTTCTATCATTTCTTCTATCATTTTCTGCCTTGCTGGTCCATTCACCTGTATGTGTTCGATAAAGTTTTACGTACTTTCTCTTAGGATTGATAACTGGGTACATGTATTTAAGTGAATTTTTGGCTCTAGGGAAATGAGATATGCAGAAACAATTTTAGGTAGTTTAGGCCCATCTTTATGTATGTTTTAGTGCCCTTAGTTGTGTTTAGATTTGTATGCAAGTATATTTTTTAAATCCCCTATGCAATGAATTGGACAGAGTGGTCAACGCCAGGGGCATCTCCTTAGATTATGTGTGCGAATGCATTGATATGTGTGCTTAATTGTCTTTTCTTTTTTTTTCTCCTGGTGAAGTATTTTGTATGTTTTGAGACTGTTATAGCCCTGATATGGCTCTGTGCAATCATCTGGGCTTTAAACAGAAATGTCTGTAAAAATAACAGTTCTGAAAGTTTGAAAGTGTAATTTGTAAAAATTCATCAGTATGCATTGTGTGCTGTTCTCTGTTTAGGTCAGTTCGTCCTAGACTTACGATCTTCATCTGTCAAGAGCCGGAGTCAGGTATGTATTCACCTATAACAGTGTGTGTGTTTATGCATGCATTTGTCTGCATATGCATGGACCTGTGTATCCATAATAGAGTGATGTATTTGCTCTTCAGGGCTTTTTTGTGTTTATTTATTCATCATGATTTCTAGAGAGTAATTACAGTATGATTGGCTGTTGTCCTCACGCATAATTCAAGTAGATGGATGTAGTTTTCGGATTCTTGTGAATTGGAATACTCCATTTTAAAAATGGAAGTGGAAAAAGTCCTGATATGATGTGGATGTACCAGTACCCTTGACAGGGTAGATGACACATTATAAGGACATACTAATACATTCTCTTGGCACTGAAGAGGTAAATTTATGTTATACAAAAGCTGAAAACGGTACAGGTAAAAACGTAAGAGGGGAGCAGAAAATGAAACTTGATGAGTTCATATTCTGCAGAGCTCACATTCTGTAGCGTCAGCAGGCTTTGCACACAGAGTATTTTGTTGTGAAAAAGAAAGTATATCATATGTGCAATTTCAAGAATGTGTGTGTGCAGTGTATCACGCAGTGTACATGGACTGTGTGAATGTACAAGAACTGAAATGCAAGTTGGCATCATTGTTCGGCATCCAGGCTTCACATATTGGGGACATCTTCATGATCGGACCTTCTGCTATCCACATTTTGGTCACTGATGAGGTATGTTTGCATACAATCATCTCTTCTGCTTGTTGTTAACAGGGTTCTTCCACTTCTTCCTTATGTATTCTCTGTCTCTGTTTCTCTCTTTACTGAGCACAGTGAAAACTTTTTGAATTCAGAGATTTATGCAGTGTTGTCTGCATGTTATCAAGCCATTTCTTCCTCCACTTTCTACTTTGACCCAGAGTGCAGGAGACATTTTTGTTGACCACATGCGTTCAAGACTCGTGAGACTCGTAATCCCTCCCCCTTCTCTTTGTAGCCTAGGATTGAAATTGAGCTAATAAAAAGGCTGACAGCCTGGCCGAGAACATCACAAGGGAAAAGATGTCAGAATCTTCATTCATTACACAGATGCGAGGCATGGACAATGAAGAAAGAGGATGAAAGACGAGTGGAAGCAGCAGAGCTGTGGTTTTACCGAAGACTGCTGAGGGTCAAATGGACGGATAGGCGCTCAAATGAAAGCATACTGAATGAGTTGGGTACTACACGCAAGCTCCTAGTACTCATACAACGGAGGAAACTGAAATATGTTGGACACGCAATCCGTAATGAGAGAACAGACTTGATGTCCACTGTCCTCCAAGGTAAAGTGGAAGGAAAGAGAAACAGAGGACGGCCACCTGCATCACTTGCTAGAAACATCACAAACATCAGTGGCAAGAAACTCCAGGAGGTGGTCAGACTTAGCCAAGATCGAGAGTGCTGGAGGCAACTTGTGAGGACATCATGTGCAGCGGCCAACACTGTTCCCGGTGACGCCGACAGGTGAGACAGGTGAGGTGAGAAATCCAAAGTGAGAAATCTCTGGCAGGAGGATTGGAATAAGCAGACAGATAACAAACTTTTCCAAATCCACTCCAGTCTGAAAAAAATTATCCCATCTGCTGCAGGGAACCGTAAGAAACAGTGGTATGTAAGTTACACACAGGTCACACATCCTACACATATTCATACCTTTAAAAAAATAAAGCAGCACTGTGGTGTATACCATGTGATGAGCCATTAAGCATCAGACACCTTCTACTTGATTGCTGACTTGTAAGATGTGAAACATAAGCACCACACAGCGAGCTCCTTAAAGAAACTCTTCAGATATGTCTTTCCTGATGCAGTTTTCCAGTTTTTACAAGAGATCAATAGATTTCACCTGATATTATAGTTTTCTTTAATTGCATTTTAGACTTGAAAGGTTAACAGTGAGCATGGGTTTTAACTGTTGTCTTTTATCTTAACCTGGTTGTTGTTTTTGATATGGTGTTAGCCCTGATATGACTCTGGTAGTCGGCTGGGCTGTAAGCAGTATGAACCTGGATTTGTCAACATGACACCAGTCCAAAGCTAAATCTGAAAATGCAAGAGTGGTTCTAAGTAAAAATACCAAAAACCACTATCTGATACACTTTTAATAATAGGGCCTTGGCTTTCAACCACATCAGGCTTCCAGGGCTGGAAGAGAAATGGAAAAGTAATTCCCAATTCAAATTACATCAGCATTACAACCACTACAGGCTGACAGTGACATACACAACACCAGTATACACATAACAAACTGATGCAGCCAACCTCTGTCTGTGCAGCCAATACAACTTGAACATAATAACCAGAATCTCCCAGAAGCATTCACGTTCTGCACACAGCCACACTTCTTCCACTAGGGTAAACTACTATTCCCAACCAAGTTCTTACCTGTCTCACCTGCTGGCATCACCACGTTCAGTCTTGGCCGCTGCACTCTTTCACACCACCACCTCCCTCCAGGCCCCTCTGTCTTGACTTTTGTGGACAATTTCTTGAATATTTAGGCCACAGATGTTGGTTATGTTCTTGATGTATGAGATGTATGAGATTGGAGGTCTGCCCATCAAGTTATCAGATATAATAATCCATCATGGTTAAATTTTTCACTTGTCAAAGTTTTCCACTCACCAGACTGTTCAGTGATTAATTAGATCACACAATAATTGAACATGTCCCAGTCGCATCAGTATACAGAACAAAGAATTTATGCCATGTGGCTCACTGAGGAAGCTTTTCTGAACACAGAACTCAAACTTTGTTCTGTCTACGCTGCCTGTACAGGTACCCAAGTTTCCTAGACTTGGAAGTGTTGTCTTGAAAACAACTAATTGGGCCTCTTGTCTCACCAGAGCCTGGAATTCGTCGCGGAAACGAGGATTTCCGCGGAAATCAAAATCGAAAATCGCGCAGAAAAATATTTTTCGCGTTAAAAAAAAAATCGACGACTATACTTAAAAAAAAGTTTTGATGAATATGTCTGTATGAACACACTGAAACGATCTGCTGTGTATGATGGATCCTGATCTTGTGCCCAATGTTTATTAAATACTCTTTTGACTGATATTCATTGTGATTTTCAGTGTGTTAGATGCCTTTAAATTTGTCTCCAGAATGCCTCAGAATGCACAGATTTTAGTCTTGATTTTAAAAATTTCCCGGACCCCCCTAGAAGTTTCCTCTTTTTTTTTTTCTTAGCAATTCCAGGCTCTGCTCACACAGACAAGGAGAAAGGACCACAATTTTGTCTGCTCATAGTTTCAGTTTCAGTTTCAATTTCTCACAATTTTCCGTGCTCAGATTGAATTCCATATACACTAACATCACAAGTGCCATGTGATGGAGAAGATCCAGAATGATCATAGCATATGCCTTAAGCCTGCACATAAACCGATGAGCTGGCCAGGTCCTGAGGTCTCACCTAGATAGTTCCATAACCCTGAGGTTGTAGGGGAGTGAGGTAGCAGAGACCTCACCTTTTCCCAGGGCCAGCACCCTCGCTTCAAATTCATATTCGTATTCACTTTTTTTTAACCAAGACTTCAGAAAGGCAAGAAGGCTAATTGGTCTTCAGGGGGGTGGTACTTGGGAAATCAACCTATCTCTCCAATGTTTTACACCAAGGCAGCTGGGCAATGCCCTGCTCTTCACCATTTTCAACTTTCGTGGGATCTTTAGCATGCACAGCCAGAAGGCACACGGGTCCAACTTGTTTTTCATCCTCTTCCGAAGGAAGAGACATTCAGTTCGATTTTGCAGTCAAACTGAAGAGAAAAGTTGAGGCCTCTATGGGGAGTGAATCCTGGAACCTCAAGTTCAGTTATTGGCAGATGAACATCTGAACCATAGTTTAGTTGTTGGCAGATGAACATCTGAACCATTCTGCCACTCTGCAAGGAGATGACCTGCCCATTCAGGTTGCCAAAGTTCAATGACAAACTTGATTAAAGTGGGCCTGAGCTGTACCCACATTGTGGATACAAAGGTCAGTGCTGCTTAGTGGGTAGTTACAGATTTCTTCGTAGCTCTCAGAAACTCAGCCTCAAAAAGACTTAGTAGTTATACCCCCTTGATACACTGTATCAGGTTCACAGACCTGAAACCCTTCAAAATGGAGAGTAGAGTGGTAAAAATCACTTGATATGGCAAACAAAAGTAAACACTGCTTACTGAAAGGAAAACGTGAATTCCCATTCCTCACAGCTTAACCCTTTCACCACCAGATGTTCTGGAATACAGAAACTCCCAGCGCCAGGTGTTTTCTGCAGCCGCAGCAATGACAACGGTCACTGCCTTGAAATGCTTATAACTTCCCTATTTTTTAACCAATGCTCTTGCTGTTATTTGTTGTGAATTGAACAAAAACACCTGCATTTTTTTGTTACTTTGTTTTGTTTATGCTTGTGAGTCTGTTTTTTGTTAATGTTCATGAATCTTTCATTGAAAAAAATTAGATGGAAATTTTACGCATTATCTCAGCAGAAAACATAGGCAGGGACAGAAGACACACAAATACTGGTTAACTTGTAAATCAAAAGGCAGACTCACCAGATGAAATACAGAGAAAAGTCATATTCCCCTTCTCTGCTTGGGTAAAGCTTCAGTTTCTTAAAAAAAAACATCCTCAGTTGTGAATGTAGAGTGGTGGAGTGATTCTTTGCCATGGCAGTGACAAAGCTGTTTAAAAGTACTCTAAAAAAATCAATCAAAATCAATCAAAATTCAGTCAATAAGATCAAATAAAATGGCAGACTGAAAAGTTAGGGGAATCCCCGTGCTGTGTGCAAAATATTACCTCTTTTCTCTCCCAAACGAAAGAGCGATTGCCACAAGAGTAACATCACATGTACTCGTCGCAAAAATGTGAGAATGGCGCTGAAAGGGTTAATAAGGACTTTAGTGGCCTGCACTAACAGATTTATAATGTATGACGGCTGGCGAAATCAACTCACCCGGTCGCCTGAGGTGAATAAAATCTCTGGCGGGCGAGTCAAAGTCAAAACTTACTAGTCCGTCGGGCGAGTGGCAATCCAGCCCCTTGCAGTGACAATTTTTTTTTTTTTTTCAAACTTTCTGATCTATCGAATGATTTCGTCCACAGTGATCGTGTCTCGCTGACCTTCACGCAAAAACAAGGTTATTTCGGGGAAAGGCAACTCTTGCTTCCCATAAAACCTGTCAGTGAAGGGAGTCAGTGTGATATTTTACAATCGAATGTTTAGCGATCAGTGATTGTTCGCCAGTGACAGTTTTGATCAAACCGTCAGAAGCTTCTAATTAACCACGGAAGCCAGGGAATACAGTACAACATATATCATTAGATCTTCCGCTGTTCACCTGCTCCCACCTGATGTGAAGCCTCCAGAAGAAAATTTGTCCACTTCTGTTGTAACAATGGCTTATTCTGCTGAATGTTTTTGGTCATCAGTATTAATTTAAAATAATTTTATTGATGTTAGGGGCAGCATGTCGGACTAATGAAAATGTCTGCGGGCTAGTAGATCATAAAATCCACTAGCCCAGCTGGCTAGTAGAAAATTTTAATCTTCTCCAGGCCTGTATAATATAGAAAGTGAGGGAAACGAATCCACCTTCAAGTATTACAGTATGAGTGATGTGAATGTGCAGGTGCTACAGAACACACAGGACCAGTCCAGATTTGTGGTGGAAGGTACAAGAGGTAAGACTTGCTCACTTTCTCTTCTGTCAGATGTCAACGGAAAAGATGCCTTTTTTCACATCACCTGTCATTCTCTGATGGATGTGAGTTAGTCCGTCCCAGTCCATAGAATGTGCATGCTTTGTTTTTCGCTTGCTGGCTCAGGTCTCTTGTTATTGAAATCAAAATGATGAAAGTCGAAAAAAGAATCAGAACGTGCATTTAATATAACCAGACAAGATGGGCACAAATTTTTGGGCAACTGGCCTTTGTCAAGTGTAAACGCAAGATCACAAACAAACAAACACCCAATACAAAAATCAGGAGAAAAAGACTGAAAACTTCCCTGCTGCTTCGTCCAAAACACTAAATACAAAATTTAGGAGAAAAAGACTGAAACCTCCCTGCTGCTTCTCACACTGGAGGAACCAGCAGGGAGGTTTCAGTCTTTTTCTCCTAATTTTTGTATTGGGTGTTTGTTCATTTGTGATCTTATGTCAATGCTTGACAAAGGCCAGCTGGCCGAAAATTTGTGCTTGTCTTGTCTGGTTGTATTAAATATATGTTCTGATTCTTTTTTCATGTTTTTTTTCTGGTTCCTGTTTGCTTGAACATGGGCAGTCACACTTGTATTGGAAATCAAAATGATGGGCAAGAAATGCATGCCAAACTTGTTTGATGATGTTTTTAAACCTGACAGACATGGACCTGGCTTTAAAGCCTGAAAGTACTGACATTATAAGGTGTGATGAAAATTTCATGACTAGTCTGCATGGCGTTGGTTGATCATGGCCCTTCACATGAATCTATCCCCTGTCGCTACAATTACATCTCCCACCCTCTCTGTCTTCAGTCACCCTGCAAGTCTGTCCAGTATTTTCTCCCTGGGTCTCCTGGTGTTCTCTTTCCCTCCAGCTTTCATGTTGTGACCAGGTGTTCTAATTCCCCTTTCCTATGAATATGTTGTATAAATGTTCCTTATCTTTTCCTAATCTTCTTTATTAATGATCTTCTTGTGTCTGTCTCCTTCAAGACTGTCTCTCGTTTGTTTTTTTTTGCTGTCCATGGAACTCTCAACATTCTCCTTAAAAACCACATTTCAGTTGCCGCAATTTTGTTCTGACTTTGCATGTAGACTGTCCACACCTCACAACCGTACAACAGTATTGGTTCTACATGTATATAATATTCAGGAACTCTTATTTGAGTATGTGTAGAAAACAAATAATGCTGAATATATCACCAAAACAGCTCACCCATCATTAAACAGTTAGACCACCCAAAAATGATGACACAGCATGTTACCAAGAGTTGCATGCTATTACTGAGAGGTGACACGTCATATACCACATATGCCTTTAAGATTGGTATTACCTGATAAACATATGCAGTTTTTCTTCTTCTTTCAGAGGAGACGGGGGAGAAGTACCGGATCATGCTAAGATCTATGCACTGACAGACGACCACCATGCTTTAGATGCTGCAAACTCCTTTCTTCACTGCACACACACATAGAGGACGCATCTGGCTTGTGAACCTTCATCTTGCCCAGGGTCATGTATTGATGGACCTGTGTTGACAATGACCTTGCTCAGAAATGGTGTGGTCCGGAGAATGTATGTCAGCTTTTTTTTTTCTTCTGTGGTGACATCGTTCTCCTGGATAATTGTGCTCCTGCAGGCTACACAGTGGTGTGTGTTCAGAGGATCTGTGCGCAGCAGTTTTTTACTCTGGGGTCCTGCAGGGGCTGACACAGTGGTGTGTGTTCAGAGGATCTGTGCGCAGCAGTTTACTCTGTGGTCTTGCAGGCTACAAAAAAAAGTGCTGTTGTCCAGAGGATTGTTGCTGCAGTTTACACTGACATCGTTTCCCTGGTAGCTACTTGTAGTCTTGCAGGCTACACTTGTGTATGTTGAGAGGATCTGTGTTGCTGCAGTTGACACAGTTTAAAGACCTGAAATCTTGCAAGTGCACTGGTGTATGTTCAGAGGATCTGTGTTGCTGCAGTTTACACTGTTGTCCTGCAGGCTACACTAGTGTGTGTTCAGAGGATCTGTGTTGCTGCAGTTTACACTGTTGTCCTGCAGGCTACACTGGTGTGTGTTCAGAGGATCTGTGTTGCTGCAGTTTACACTGTTGTCCTGCAGGCTACACTGGTGTGTGTTCAGAGGATCTGTGTTGCTGCAGTTTACACTGTTGTCCTGCAGGCTACACTGGTGTATGTTCAGAGGATCTGTGTTGCTGCAGTTTACACTGTTGTCTGCAGGCTACACTGGTGTATGTTCAGAGGATCTGTGTTGCTGCAGGCTACACTGTGTGTGTTCAAGGATCTGTGTTGCTGAGCAGTTTACAACTGTTTATAGACCCGTGGTCCTGCAGGCTACACTGTTGAAAAATCTCTTCAAATACTTTTTTTCTGAACAGGGCTTGTATGATGAACGTATGGGTCAAGTTCTGCCGTAAAATCAAAGCTACAGTATTTAGTGCTGCAAGCTGTATGTCCTTTTGATTGTTGATAAGCATGGATAAACATTTATAACATTTAAGGAGACTGTGAGAGAGAGAATAAATCAGTTCCACAAAAAGGAGAAAAATGTATGCGTGTGTGTGTGCGCGCGTGTGTGCACAAGTTATACTTTTATGATAATATGACAATAAATGGTTTACGACGAATGGGTATGTGTACATGTTTGTGTATGAGTGTGTGAGACAAAGAGAGCGAGAGAGAGAGAGAGAAAAGACAAAGAAAGGAAAGAATTGTTACAGTCTGTGCCTCCATCACATGTTTGAGAAATGGAAACACACTACAGTCACTCAATCACTGATAAAGACTGTTCCTGGTCTTTATATACAGTTTTAATCTCAGGAGTTAATGTACAGAAAAAAGTCTCTAAAGGAATGTAATGCACAAGCACATCCGAGGCGGTTACAAATGCGGTTACACTGACAAACAAAGTATTCAGAATATTCCCTATTCCCATGCCAATAAAAAGTATCATAACACTAACAGTATCATTTTTTGCTATAATACAACTTCACAACTTCCCACTGATTCGCATGCGATTGTCACAGCTGCTGTGACTATGTACATTTTTTTCCTTATCATGAGATCAAAGTGTGCAGATACAGCTTTGTGCAGACACAGCTTTGTGCAGACACGGTTCTCAACAGTCCATTCTCCCATTAATGGCTTTGAAAAATTTTTGATAACACAAGTAACAATAAACACATGCATATTACGTTTGTATTCTGTAATTATCGATGTAAGGAAATGACATACACAAAAGTTTTTAAAATGTTTTGAAAAATGAAACAAAAATGAAATAAAATAAAGCTGATTTGGGGGAGAGGGGTGAGGAAGTGGTTGAGAGAATGTCTAAAGACTGTCACCCACTTTATGACAGAGCTGATACTCATAAACATGTAAATTGAGCATAGCAATTAGCATACAAACCCAGGGAGAAAAAAAGGCAAGGTGACACTGGTGTTCAAATGCCCAATAACTGAAGATTTTGTACAACAACGTGCTTGTGTAATTTTAAACATACACCGTGAGACTGATGGTTGGAGTTTAGGGAAGAATGGAAAATAAGTCTGGTGCACATGGTAAAACCTGCACATGCGAAGAGTCTGAAATGTGTGTGACTATGGCTTTAAAAAACAGTATGCATAATACTGCTTAAGTGCTGAATGACACCAGTGTGTAGGTAAACACATGACTGTAATAAGATATGCAATGAGAAAAGTTAATTCATTACCATTAATTTTGTCCAAGAGTATGAAAAAGAAGAACCATTCAATGACCCTTTAATTAAATGAATAGAAATTTAAATGCATGATGTAATAGCTAATAAGTAGGATATACTGGCTAAACACTTTGAAAATTGCTATTATCATGGCAAAAATATATGTACTGGTTTATCTGTGTGTAAAATGGAAAATGGCACCATTAGGTAAAAAAAGACAATACAAAAGATTCTAATTGTCACGGAAGACAAAAAAATGCAGTTATGTGTCTATCATGTGAAAATGCACAATTTGTGGAAATACGTAATATTGTGACTAGGAATACAAGAACATATGTTTTTATCTTCTGTTGAAATATGAATATCAGAGAGACTCTCTACTCCACAAAACAAAACAAAATCACATTTCACAATTTTATTCATTTGTTTTTCATCAAGTATCATGTCAGCTGAAGATCAAGAGTCTAATAAAAGAAATGGAAAACAACATACACACAGGCAAATCAAGCATCACCACGTACAAGCAAGCACTACCAGAGAGTATCTCACAGAAAATATCAGTATTATCTCCAGACCACTTAATAGGATCATCAGAAACAAAAGTCTTTATCTGGATAGAACCAAAGAAACAGAATGGGAAGAAACAGAAGTACCCAGCGTAAATATAACAATATCTGGATCTTTTACACAAAGGCCCAACTAACTAGGGCCACAAATCAAAAGGGAATGGAACCCTCACTCCATCAGATGTTTCACTCTTATTTCTTGTGGCTTCTGTCTGGATTGCTTGGTCACATATGGTGTCCAAGATTTTTTTTTTAACCAAAGTATCTTCCATATCTTTTTTTTTTTCAAATCACTCAGAATCATTGTTTCCCTTTCAAAACAACCCTACAATGAAATGACAGCTGTGAAGAACATCTTAACCCTTTGACTCCCGCACCCTATCCACCATCTGCAAAAACTTACCCCTTTGACTCAGTCACCCTATCCACCAGCTTCTTGCAGGAAGCTGGTGGATAGGGTTAGTTTTTGCTTTGCTAGCATGGTTAAGAAAGCAAGATGCTGGTGGACAGGGTGCAAGAGTCAAAGGATTAATTAAGTACGCCTTTCTTTAATGGCACGACCTTACAATGAAATGATAACTGAGAAGAAAATCTATAGTATGCATTTCTTTAATGGCAAAATGTTCACATATTTCACAAACATATCTTGATACATCTAAAGTATGCATTTCTTTAATGGCAACAAATGTTCACATATTTTACATATGTCTTGATTCAAACACCCTAGAGCAAAAACGAAACAATGAATCTGAGCAGTTAAAGCTGAGCACCATGATTATTTGATATGTCCAAACGTCGCGCTCACCTCACTTCATTTCTGTCCAACAATGACAATATAGTTTTACAGATTTAACAGGACTAATAGTTTTTGTTGTTGTTGTTGTTTTTTGCGTTTGTTACCTAAAAATGGCTTCTCAGACCTTTTGCATTTTTTATGTTGGTCTTTTTATTATCCAGCATTTATGAATTCTGGTGTTTGCTGTGGATGTCTTGTTACCAATTACTGTTTTCATGTCATTTCCATCAGTCTTCCATCCCACACAGGCCTCTTAGTCGGTCTTTCAGTGACAAGGTATTTCCTTTCCTGTCATTTCCATCAGCCAATTTTTCAGTGCCAATACATTTCCATTGCTCTTGCTAGTTTTTCTTTTAAATTTAAGACGGGTCTCTCCCACAGAATAGGAGTAGTGATGGCCCGATTTTCTTTTTATCTTCAGTAGATTCTATCCATAACTTGTTAGGGGGACATTGAGAATTCGGCCTCTGTATCCATTAATATTTATAAACATAACATTAATTAAGGAGAACATAGAAAATCCGGTCTCTGTATCCTTCAGCACCTCATACACCAGAGGCAGATAAAGACAAACAATGGATTATTGTCGAATACAGATTCCGGATGCTGCTTCACAGTGTGGTGTGTATTCATGGCTGTTTTTGTTTTTTCCCATGACTAGTTTACCCAGTGAAGCAGAGAAAATGAACACACATGTTAGTATTGTTACAGAATCTGTGTGGAAGGAGGAATATGTTATGGAAGTGAATTAAAGTGTGCCAAGGAAGTCTGTGTTTTTCAGCCAATGAATATCTTTGTTGATTTCTTTTAACAGGAAAGCTGTCAAGAATATTCACTTCAAATAAAATTATTTTAAAGGTCTGTAGGAACAAGAGACACAAACTTACCTCGTTTATGATTCCAGTCAACATCTACAACAGTCTTGTGCCTCAGTTATGATTCCAACCAGCATGTACAACATGACATCAATACAAAGGAACAGTTCAATGAACACTCCACTCAATGTACACTACAAACATCCACAAGACCTAAAGTCTGTAAGCAGAGAATGTTGGGTTGCACAATGAACCACAAACATGAGTGGATATTCAGCTTCCACCTTTCCCAACATAAATGCTACAGACACAAGTGGATATTCAGCTTCCACCTTTCCCAACACAAATGCTTTAGACATATGAGTGGATATTCAGCTTCCACCTTTCCCAACATAAATGCTACAGACACATCAGTGGATATTCAACTTCCACCTTTCCTAACATGCATGCTACGAACACAAGTGGATATTCAGCTTCCACCTTTCCCAACATGAATGCTACAAACACAAGTGGATATTCAGCTTCCACCTTTCCCAACATGAATGCTACAAACACAAGTGGATATTCAGCTTCCACCTTTCCCAACATAAATGCTAAAGACACATCAATGGATATTCAACTACCACCTTTCCCAACATGAATGCTACAAACACAAGTGGATATTCAGCTTCCACTTTTCCCAACATAAATGCTACTGTATAAGAACCACTTCTACTGTACAAGAACAACAACACACTTCCATTCAGCTCACAACTACATTCATCCATTGGACACCAAAGAATACTTGCTATCATACATGTACAATGGATGTGGCATCATACCATTTCATGCTAATCGAACACAAAAGTTGTTTTTTCATAACATGCTTGAAAATTTGAAGAAAAAAAATATATATATATATATATGCAAAATGTTTTCAGTGCAATACTAAAAACAAATACAAAATATTTGAGACAAATGTAAGAAAAAGCTTAAGTGAATGGATTACAAGTGAGAAATCAGTTCAACTTTAAAAAAATCTTGAAAGTAAGCATTGAACAGCTTTTGTGTCTATCTACTGCTAGCCCCTTCCCCCTCCCACACACTACACATAGAGAGCACAACCAATGGCTTTTCAGAAAGACTGGATGGGATTTTTAGCAACTTTGATACAAACGTTTACCTTAAAACTCCTCAACAAACTACAAATTTTCCAGTCTTTTATTTTGGATGAGTTTTTTGCTCACACAACTTTCTGAACCCTTTGACTCCCGCACCCTATCCACCAACTGCAAAAACATAAAAGCTTTGATCCTCTCACCCTATCTAACAGCTTCCTGCAGGAAGCTCGTGGATAGGGTTAGAGTCCAAGGGTAAAGTTTTTGCTTCACTAAATGGTTGACAATACATGATGCTGGTGGACAGAGTGTGGGAGTGAAAGGGTTAAGGTGCACCTTGAAATTTTACATCAATTCATTCTTGCATATACTGTAAACACTGGTTTGTGCCTATTGACCCAGTGTTAACCCTCTGACTCCTGCAGCCTGTCTACCAACATCCTGCATTCTCAACCATGCTAGCAAAACAAAATCTTAACCCTTTGACTCCCTCACCCTATCCACTGACTTGCTGCAGGCAGCTAGTGGATAGAGTGAGGAAGTCAAAGGGTCAAGTTTCTGCAGTTGGGGGGGGGGGGGGGGGGGGGGCAGGTTGCGGGAGTCAAAGGGTTAAGTGATATAGCTGCCAGTGTTCTGTGGTAAACAGAAAGCAATTCACACTGAATGGGTGTGTGTTAAGGGTTCCTAGATGTCTCAATCTTTCACATTTTCATTGATTGCAAAGTTTTAACAAAACAAGAGGAAATAGCGCCTTCAGGAAAGCCATGTATATAAATGTACCCACAGCAAGTTTTGAAGTTCTGGTACTAGAAACCCAGCAAATTCTGTTATCGCTGGCGCTAAATGGCATGTATGGGAAAGAACAAAATGTGCCGCAGAGACAGTACAGAAAATCTTATCAGCAAATTTTTATACTTCCAACTCTTCCATAGTAACTAATCGCACTACTACAGTGTACTGATTTTTTTTTCAACATACAAACAAATTTCAAAACTGAAGCATCTTGTCCCTAAGGTATGTACAGATAAAATCAAAACACCATTACCAAGACATTATATGGAGAAATAACATGTACCCCATTTCCCCATCATTCGATCACACGAAAAGCACATGACAACATGTCAAAAGTTATGGTAGAATATTGCAAAATCTAAAATGGTAGGCCAACTTAAAAAAAACATTCTGCACAAATTTTAACCTAAAGGTATGAGTCGGTCACACAGGAACTGACTGTGTGTTGGTATGTTCTGGTCACTGACCTTCGAGACAGGTGCTTACTTTTTTTTTTTTTTTCCATCCGCTTGTACAGGCAGGTGTTGCAGAGGCATAAAGCTAATGGCTGGCTAGATGGGGGACCTCTCCTAGGGTAGCACTGTGGCAGCACTTGTAGGTAATTTCTCTTATAAAGGTATTAAAATATTCTGAATTTGAGCTTTTGAAAGAATGGTACCAAACAAGCGAATTTGAAAGCTCCTACAGTATTGAACATGCATTCTGGGATCATCAACACTGATCCTCTAGGATCATCAACACTGATCCTCTAGGATCATTATCAACACTGGTCCTCTATGAACTGGGATCATCATCAGCATTGATCCTCGATGATCTAGGATCATCATCAACACTGATCCTGTATGATCTAGGATCATCATCAACACTGATCCTCCAGGATCATCCATACTGATCCTCTATGATCTAGGATCATCATCAACACTGATCCTCTATGATCTAGGATCATCATCAACACTGATTCTCTATGATCTAGGATCATCATCAACACTGATCCTCTATAATCTAGGATCATCATCAACACTGATCCTCTATATCTAGGATCATCATCAACACGATCCTCTATAATCTAGATCATCATCAACACTGATCCTCTATGATATAATTCACTGACTTCTCAACCACTGGAGCCCAAGTGCCACATTTTTTTTTATATTTTAAACTACCCAAGAATTTAGTCTTTAGATTTTGAGGCAGCAGAGATCTGGTTTTATCAGAGACTACTTCGTGTCAAATGGACAGACAGAACCAATGAAAATGTCCTGGAAGAACTTGATCCCACCAGAAAATTACTGCAGACATTAACAACAGAAAACTAAGATACATTGGCCATGTGTCATGTAAAAAAAAAACAGACCTCAATGCAGCCATTTTTCAAAGAAAAAGGCAGAAAGGCAGATCTCCAATCCCATACATCGAGAACATAACCAGCAGTGGCCTAAATATTCAAGAAGTCGTCCACAAAAGTCAAGACAGAGCCATTTGGAAGTGCATAGGAGTGTCATGGAGTATAGTGCCCAACACTGAACCAGTGGATGCCAACAGGTGAAATAGAAATACAAGTATATATATATAGTATATATATATATATATATATATATATATATACCATAGACACTCAAAAGTTATCATCCAACAACATACTTTCAACATGTAAACAACATCATTTGAGATCTGATCTGTTTTCCGCCAAAGTCTGGTGGTCACTTGCAGCTTCCTATTGCTATCAAATTGAGGAAGTCTTGAGGAGGCAACACTATACCAACTGACTCAGCACCACGACGATGATATCATCAAAATCATTTCTCTTTTCCACTTTGTACATATTGTCAAAATTATTTCTCTTTTCCACTGTGTAAAAGATTTTGTATGTAATTATGGCAAGATTTTTGCAACTTGTCTCCCCAAGCAATCATACACAGATTTTCATATGATTTACTAAGATTTTTCAAAGATTTTATCATATCTTTGAAACCAATTTGAACATGCTGAAATGTACTTCAAATGCGATCTTTTTAAAAAAATTTTCTTTAATTTTAGTTCTGCTTATGAACTTCTGGAACACCATTGTTTAATACAGCTTTCCCATGCACACTTCACAAGGCAATTTTCATGTAACAGTTGTCATTTTACACACAGACAACTTTCTATAAAGTACAAACAATTTAACATTCAGTAGCCTACCACCTAATCTTTCAAAATATCTCTCCAATTATGTACAGCACAACATCTGTCAATAGCTAAACATTACATTAATAAACAGAATATGCATACAGACAAAATGTAGAATACAATATGTACAAAGTATAGGTAAAACAGTTTTTACAATGTATCAAGGACAGTAGACAACTGCAAATAAATCATATACAAGGTAAACACAAAATACACATATGATACTTTTCGAATCCTTTCCAAACAATGAAGACTTTTTTTGTTTGTTTTGTTTTTGTTCAAATTAATGCAAATGGATTTCACAGGAATGAGTCAGTGCCTACTCCACACACACTCAAAATAATAACATCCTCTATACCAAACTATGGAGGAAACAAATGAATTCTCAACCAAAGGACATAATTCTTGAATCACGTAGGAATTATCTCCCATGTTGTGGAACTTCTCAAATCTAACATAGTTTGCGCTACCCATTCAGCTAGCATAGAAGCAGATACAAAGCACAAAAACAGTAAGCTCAGAACACTCCTCAAAAAAGGAGCGCCCAAGCCTACCTTTATACTCTGCAACTACCCTACATACAACTATGAGAGAGGAGAGAAATACATACAATATATTGGTCTTATGTTCAAGACTGACATAGTCTTTTGTTCTTGAACTGACCAAACACACACACATAGTCAAGAAAGAACATATGCAGGGTTGCTTCAAGGCATACATGTAATACCAAAGAAATAAGAGGGAAGCAGGGAGAATTTTTATAATATCCACCAAAGGACATAACTCTTGAGAGTCACGTAGGAATTAATTCTGTCTCCAGTGACAATGACCAATTTTTAAGCATGAAATGTAACATCTTGCTGTCCATATCTCCAAGAGCAGTTACTGTCTGCTTCAAAACTGCAACAGCTAAAAACACAACAACTGAAAACACAACAACTAGAAACACAATCACTATAACATAACATTTTTATGCTTGGCACTTTTTCTCCAACAAAGGAAAACTGGCAATTTACCTGGCAAAAACTGAAAATAACGACAAATTGTTTAACACATGTACAAAGGACTGTCAACAGAAACTAGAAACAAATGAAGAGAATTAGAAGGCATATGTAACTGATTAAATAACTGATTAACTTAGAAGGCATAAGTAACTGATTAAATAACTGATTAACTTAGAAGGCATAAGTAACTGATTAAATAACTGATTAAATTAGAAGGCATAAGTAACATTAAATAACTGATTAAATTAGAAGACATAAGTAACTGATTAAACAAGACACACCCAATTTCTGGCAAATACTGATTTGCCTTCATAGGCTACATGAAAGAATAGAAATCAAATCACCAAATTAAGACAAAACAACAGAGATAAATGATTAGCTTCAAGCCATTTGGTCCGCACAAGGTTTCAGATTAAGACTGAAAAATCACCAAAAAAATTAAACTGATAGTGATTTTCCATTGCAGAATGAGGTTAGCAATCTACATTCTCGAACTGTAACACTAACTTGGTATTTGTGGCATGAAATTTCAACACCTTTAAAACAATGTTTTTGATTGTTGTTGGTAGCCACCTTTCTCAAGAAGCAAACACATAAATAAGTTCACATACAAAACACATGTAAAAGAATGATTTCCATGTCTTAACCATTTTTATGCATATCGATGATGGTTAAGTTACAAATTCCATTTCCAAAATGCACAGAATTAAATACAGAAAACACTATCCATTGATAAGAAACATCAGTTATTAATCAATGAAGCAACCCTGTACCATTAAAGCACCCCTCCAGAGATGACTTCACAACACAGCTGATACAAAGTAACAAACATAGAACACAGATGACAGTGACCACAAAACATCATTTTCAGCCACATATGAATTGTGTCTTTGGGTTCCTTTCAGTCAAAGAGAGATATGTGAATAAAAAATCCAACATGCATAACAGTATTAATGACAATAACGATACTTCATTTCTTAATGCTCCAAGTTATAAGTGAAAAGACTTTTTTTTTTCCAAACTTGACAGAGCATGTATGCTGGGTGTTTTCTGTCTCTATAAGCCAGCCCTGACACGACTTACACAATCTTTTTACTACGCATATCTGATATTCTTTAACTCTTTGACTCCCGCAACCTATCCACCAGCTGCAAAAATTTAACCCTTTGCCTCCCTCACCCTCTCCATCAGTTCCAGCTTCCTGCAGGAAGCTTGTTGATAGAGTGAGGGAATCGAAGGGTTAAGCTTTTGCAGTTGTAGGATAGGGTGTGGGAGTCCAGAGGTTTTCTTTTCTTTTACTGTTGTTTAAAGCCCAGCTGACTGCGCAGAGCCAAGGATAACCGCTTCAAAACACACAAAACTTCAAGAGGAAAAAAAAAAAAGAAAAGAAAATTAAGTACACATATCAATGTATTTGTGCACATAATCTAAGGACATGCCCCCGACGTAGGACCATTCCGTCCGATTTATCACACAGGGGAGATTTAAAAAACACACCTGAATACAAATATAAGGATACATAAGGACACCAAAACATATATAAAAACAGGCATAAATCACCTAAAATTGCTTCCGCATATCTCACCTCCTTAGAGCCAAAAATGCACTTAATACATGTACCCAATTATCAATCCGAAGAAAAAGTACCTAAGACTTTATCGAAAAAATACAGGTGAATGGACCATTAAGGCAGAAAATAAATAGAAACAAAGGCAGAAACAAAGAGAGTGACAGAAAAGAGGAAATTCTAGCACAGAATTTCCAGAAGGTGGGGATATTATTTATACCGAAAGAGCCCCCGGCAACCCAAAGTGGGAGTCCAGAGGTTAAACGACTACATGAAAACAGAATGTTTGATTATATAATGAACTGAAGCGTTTGGAAAATATACTAGAAAAGAAGATGGAATCATCAAGGAAGATGACATTTTCAAACAGAAATGGCAATTAAATATAAAACTTTCAGTAAAGCACAATGACAGACAGATGAAGATACAGAAAGAAAGAACAGTTGCAAAAAAAAAAAAAACTGTAAGGTGCGTATCAAAGAAAGAAAAAACAATATGATCAAGCCTCATTTTTGCACTAAAACATTTTGGGCAATACTTGCCTAAAAACAAACAAAAAAACCCCAACCAATCTTAATTTTAACGACTGGTTTCTCAATGGTATCAAATGTGCAACCTTCAATCAATATCAAGATTGGTTCATAAATAGCTGAGATATATCCCCAACCATTTTTAATTAAAGCAGTCCGAATACTGGACTGTATTTTTCCTGGACCTTATGCAACTGAGACCACCCACACACACACACACACACACACACACACACACACACACACACACACACACACAAAACACACACACACACACACACACACACACACACACACATTGCATAGATAGACAGCTAGACAGACAGACAGATAGATAGATATATACATGTAGACAGATAGACAGATGACAGACATAGATAGATAGATAGATAGATAGATAGATAGACAGATAGACAGACAGACAGACAGATAGATAGATAGATAGATAGATAGACTATAGAGAGATAGAGAGATAGATGAAATGTGTGCGTGTGTGTGTAGATGAAATGTGTGCGTGTGTGTGTAAGTTGGGCATCATAAACTACATTCTAAGCATAATAATTGGCAGCACTGATCACAAGCCACTGATAAACAATTGAGAAGTACAGCTGACACTTAAAATATAAAATTATATATTCTGTGATGTTATGATTACTTTGGATCTTCTCAAACACGTGATATCAATGCATACAGAATTCATCCCAAGCATGAAGATATAATTTTGAGAAACTGAAATTTTGACTTTGGCCCTTACGCATTAACTTACTCTTGGTTAAAACATGCCTTTAAACAGACAAACTATGTGGCTATTTTTACATTTACATTTTGAGACACCAAATACTAGACTATATTAAACTCTGCAAGTAGTCACTGAAAGAGAACTGTAAATGAAAGCTGGTTAAGAAAAAAAAAGATCCATCCATGCACAGTTAAGAAATCTTTGATGACACATTTTCTTCATATGCATACTAATTAAGTCATCATTTCAACAAAAAAAAGAAAGAAAAAAGGATGTAAGAAAAGAAAAGAGGTGGGGGGAGGGGGGGGAATTCAGCTTAGAAACATACACTCCATGAGAACATACAAAAACATTTTATACTGTAAACAGCAGTCTTCGGGGGCACAACATTTTTAAAAAACAGACTGACAGAGATCAGCAGTAAGCCATCACGAGTAACACTGCACATGCTGAAAGCAGATTGTTTTTGTTATTGTTTAAAGCCAGCCAACTGCATAGAGCCATATCAGGGCTATAACCGCTTCAAAACATGCAACAACAAAAAAGAAAAGAAAATTAAGTACACATATCAGTGTATTCGCGCACATAATCCAAGGACATGTTCCTGGTGTTGACCTTTTTGTCCAATTTATCACACAAGGGATTTGAAAAACACACCTGAACACAAATTTAAGCATACCTAAGGACAACAAAAAATACAAAAATGGGCATAAATTACCTAAAATTGCTTCCGCATATCTCACCTCCGTAGAGCCAAAAATGCACTTAATACATATACCCAATTATCAATCCTAAGAAACTTATGTAAGACTTTATCAAACACATACAGGTGAATGGACCAGCAAGGCAGAAAATGATAGGAAGAAATGACAGAAAGCAAAGGAGGAAGAAAGAAACAAAGACAGTTTGACAGAAAAGAGGTAATTTCTAGCACAGAATTTCCAGAAGGTGGGGATACTATTTATACTGAAAGAGTCCCCAGCATCCCCACGGGGGACTGAAAGTAGATAGTGGTGGTGATAATTAAACACCACCAGATTACGTTAGATAAGTCTAGCCATTAGTGAAAAGTACTGTTTAAGTTATTTCTTAACTCTCTCGCTACGAGCATCAGGATTTCCCGACCATGTCTCAACAAGACTTGTGTACGAGCGTCAGAGAAATCCAACTTGGGGTTTTGAAAATTTGCGGGGCTTTCAATATTTCTGTTATCCAAAACTAATGGCCAGAAATAGATTCTTCGGTCATTATTAGCCTCGTTTGAGGCCATTAGGTCACTGTATTCTGCAGCTGGTGTGTAGACAGTGCAAAGTTCACGACCCACTAGCTCTGCAGTGAAGTAGACGACGGAAAAGCAAATGGCCGAACAACACTCGACAGCTCAGGGCTCTTCAAGATGATCTCTTCCTTCAGTGCACTTGGAGTGTGTGCAAGTTGGATTTTATGAAATTTCATTCAAAATGTGACTGTACGAACTGATATATTGACCTGTGTATTTTGTAAGACATTTTTCACCTGAAAATTTCTCTAATTTTACTTGTACCATTACTCAGCAACCATGACGGTTAGACACCTGAAATTTCAGCATGTTGTACACCAATCTTTTAACATGTAACCTGCCAAATTTCTAAGCTCTCTGTTTTCTTTTGTTTGCATGAGAATTTTTCTCATGACCTATATGAATGGTACGTATCAGGGGAATGGCAAGGGGCATAAATGTAGGTAGCGAGTGAGTTAACACTGCTGACGATACATCAGATTTTACTTTTCTGACTGTATCATGACTTGTGTTGGAAGGGACTGGATTGTCTCAGTGAGCTAAACCAACTGCGCCAGTATCATGGCTACTCTCAGTACATGTGTCACTGCAGAAGACTATGGTGACATTGTCAAGTCATATTGGACACAGAAATCATGATCTACCATATACTTTCACAGTCACCTTTGAAATTCTTCTGTACTTTAACTCTTTGGAGACGCACTCTAAAATGGCTGCTGAAACTCTCGAGTCGCACAGTTTTTGGTACTTTTTAAAAAATTATGGAAAATATCCAACGGCAATAAACCTATCCTGTTATAGATGTCAATGGTTAAACTCTGCTGTCAGTATAATCTCCCTTATTATAGTATGCACGTAGTCTTGGTGAAAAAACCCATAACATCTCCGCAGCTATAGCTGCGGAGCGTCACAGTTGAGACACGGAGCTCCGCAGCTAATGTCACCATTGAGTTAAACATCCATAAATTAAGGCTTTAACTTTCTACATTCTGATGTCCCCTAAAGGGACACTCAGTTTACAAACATTTCATACGATGTCCTCTGTACTTTAAACATCCACAAATTGCTTTAACTTTTATGTTCTGATGTTCCCTGTAGGGTACATTCAGTTTACAAATATTTCACTAGAATGCCCCCTATAGGCAGCAAATACTTTAGGGTACATTCAGTTTACAAACATTTCACTAGCATGCCCCCTATAGGCAGCGAATACTATTTTTTTAACCCTTTGACTCCCGCACTCTATCTACTTAGCATTCTGCATCGTCATCAGCGATAGCTATGCAAAAACTGAACCTTTGACTCTCTCACCCTATCCATCAGCTTCCTGCAGGAAGTTGGTGAACAGGGTGAAGGAGTCAAAAGGTTAAGTTTTTGCAGCTGTAGATAGGCTGCGGGAGTCAAAGAGTTAAAACATGCTGATCTGATTTTTCATTCAAAATTATCTGCAGTGTCTTAGCAATTTAACTGCTGTTTACTGTCAGCAAGGATAATTTTTTACACTACTGGTGGAATTTTCAAGACGCACAAGGCACCTTCTGACATTGGCTCATATATTAAACAGAACTGGAAACTTTTACATAAGGAGTCATTAGCAAATTTTTCTTATGCATTTGTTCATTATTTCATTTAGCTGAGAATACAAATCTCTGTTTTTATACAAACTAACGGTTCTTATTCGTTTACTGTCTCCCCACACTCCCATGCATATAAGAAATGCGCACAGCTGATCCAATCAGTTCAAGCCTGACCGCTGAGATGTCAACCTGAATATCACCTTACTCTTGTCCTGCTGCTGCTCCGAACTTCAGCTGTAACTGTGCCTTCATTGTGCTTTTATTGTTATCGTTATTTCTGTTAAAAGCCCAACCGATTGTGTAGACTAGAGCCATATGAGGGCGATAACCGCTTCAAAATATACGCAATACTTCAACAGGAAAAAAAAAAGGAAATGAAAATAAAATACACACATCAATGCATTCGCGCACAAAATCAAAGGAGATGCCCCTGGTGTTGACTATTCCATCCAATTCACCACACAGGCGATCTAGAAAACATACCTGAATACAAACTTAAACATAACAAAGGACATCAATACATATAAAAACAGGTCAAAATTACCCAAAACTGCTTCCGCACATGAAATTTCCCAGAGTCAAAAATGCACTTAGAACATGTAACCAATTATCAATCTGAGATATATTGTTAAAAAAAATGTCAAAAAAGTAACACAAATCCAGTGACGAGAGTAATCATCTGTTGTTGGATGATGATGAAAGGTACTACCAATCCCTGACAATATTCACGCAAACACTTCCTTCAACTGACACTGTTAGCCAAAATTCAAAGTGTTTTCCCTACGACTAGATGGCTTTGACAGTAAAATAAACCAGGTCTAAACAAAATGCAACAAATTCTTGATTAAACCGTAGGAAATATTTAACATTTTTTCCCCCTCAAATCGCTGATCAGCTGTATGTACTCACTGTTTCAAACATGCTCTATCCTAACTAGCTCCGTTCTCTGTCTTGGTCAGAATTTTGATCAGTGAAGTCACTGGGCCTAGTTTTGGTACAACGAGTCAATGCCCTTCCCACTTTACATGCCCTTTGTTTCATTCACTGGCCGATTAAAGATACTCCTTGTGAGATCCACAGCGATACAAGCTGTAATGGTAGGGCAGGAATTGCAGCTGGAAACGGTAAATGCACACAGCTAAGCAAGGATTTCAGAGAAAAGAAATCCTCATTCTAGCTCCATGCACAATTACCATAATGTTCGGGCTTTGGCACTTTCAGGCACTGTATAGTATATCAGGCGCACCCACTAAACTATAGAAATTTTTTTAACTATATTCACACATAAGCCGCACTGTTTTATAAGCTGCACTTTTTCAATGGCCAGTCGATCGCCTTCAATTTGAAGGCTGCTTCATAGGCATTACATCGCGTTTTCGGCATGAGGGGATACGCTTGAGCAGAGCAGATCTGAATACCGATCCGAATGCTTCAATATGTGCGGATTTGATTTAAAAACGTGAACAGTTAACAGTTTACACTTTAACGTGAACAGTTAACACTTTAACATGGAGCTCACCGAAAAATTCATGAACGGTAAACACGATTTTGGTGAGTTAAAGAGAAGCTAAGAATAGACAAGAATGTGATGCCCAAGGATCGGGAAAATCCACAAATAAGCCACATCATTTTTTAAGCTGCAGGGGTTAAAGCTGAAGAAAAAAGTCGCAGCTTATAGCCCGAACTTTACAGTACCATTTCAAACACATATATGTTTAAAAACTGTGGGAGGGGCATGTCATCACTGACATTCAAACTGAGGGCTCAGAGACGAAGATGGCAGCGTCAGTTATTACAAATGACATTCTATGGGAACTGTTTGCCAAGCCAAGATTCCCAAGATAGTGTTTTATGGGAGGCTCTCTGGACGCCAATACACTACTGCAAAAATGTCCTTCAGAAGGAATGATATGACGGAAGCTTGATGATGTAGGCAGGGCTTCACTGTTGTGGGCTGTGTGATTCAGCATGCTTGTGACCAAGTGAAAATCGCTTGGGAGATCCATCAGGACATTGTAGCAGCTGTGAGATCTCTACAATCGTCTGATCAGGGGCCGATGGGACCAGGCTGAAGGAAGACTGAGGTTGGGGATGGGTGAAATGGATGGACCATTCTTACTCAGAGGTTCCAGAATTTTAACCCTTTGACTCCCGCACCCTATCCACCAACTGCAAAAACTTACCCTTTGATTCCCTCTCCTTATCCACCAGTTTCCTACAGGAAGCTGGTAGATAGGGTGAGGGAATCAAAAGGTTAAGTTTTTGCTTTGCTAGATTGGTTAACAATGCAGGATGCTGGTGGACAGGATGTGGGAGTCAAAGGGTTAAGAGGTTGGTATGGCTGCAAAAAAAGGTCAAGATGGTGTCCTTTTTTTTTTCTTTTGTGAATGCAAAGAAAGGCAATCAATCAGTAACAAGGACGCAAGAGTTTCAATACATTTGGTGTACTGGGCCTGATTTCTTCATTGTATACATGACACACGTCGGAAACCGATCATGAATTGAAAGGGATTCCATTCAAAACACAGTCTATCTAACAAAAATTTTCATTATCAACATTTGAATTGTTGATGATCAAGGCAAAGAAGTCCAAAAAACATACTGAAGACCAACTACCAACAGGCATGGATCAACGCAAGACAGCCGAGACAAAAAGAAAAGACCCACGAGGTCTGCACAAGAGCAGAGTATGGGCAGGGAATGTCACAAAGCCAAGTTGAACAGGGGCTTTCCAAGTGGGCAGCGCACTGACTTGCTGTACCAGAATGAAGCCAAAGGATGTCACTGACCAAAATCTGGACCCTGACGAAGAATTCAGCTCACTGTGACAGCACATGTTAGAAATGTTAACTGTAAATGAAGATAAATTTGAGATTCTAATGTACAAAATTTCAGCAAGCACTGCCAACAAATTTGACAGTATCCAGAGACAGTATACAATAGTCCTCCGTGAATGAAAAAAATACCATTAAGAAATTCTAGCTCGAGTTTTAATGGCAAGTAGAGTATTGTAAACATTTATTTCATTTCCATTAAAATGAGAAAAATACGGTCATTCTTTACATCTAACCAACCACCAACTGTGGCGTT
>JAPXFY010000030.1:21985991-22028491 GCA_030674185.1 Monoplex corrugatus
CTAAGGACATGCCCCTGGTGTTGACCATCCATCCAATTTATCGCACAGGCGATTTAAACAAACCTGAATACAGATCTGAACATAATTAAGGACACTAAAACATATACGTAAACAGGCCTAAATTACCTAACATTGCTTCCACATATCTCGTTTCCCTAGAGCCCAAAATGCACTTGATATGTGTACACCATTATCAATCCTAAGAGAAAAGCACACAACTTTATTGAACACATACAGGTGAATGGACCAGCAAGGCAGAAAATGATAGGAAGAAATGACAGAAAGCAAAGGAACAAAGCAGAAACAAAAAGAATGACATAAAAGAGGAAACTTCCAGCACAGAATTTCCAGAAGGTAGGGATACTATTTACACTAAAAAAGCCCCTGGCATCCCCATGGGGGGAAAAGCAAGACCTAGAATCAGATTTTTGCCATTGAAAACACACACACACACAACACACACACACACACAACACACACACAATACACACAACAACACACACACACAACACACACACACACACACACACACACACAACACACACCACACACAACACACACACCACACATTCAAGACAGTCAACAAACTGCATGCCTTGACAGTTTGTTATCATGGTAACCCAGTCATGCATTTTCCCTATGCAAGTTTCATAGCAAAATCATCAGTTTTAAGTAATCATAGGCACTCTTACTGGAAAGATGTACTGGCAGTATCTAATGCTATGGGCAACTGTCACCAAGCCTGGTTCATCAACAACAATGTTGTTGGTAGGAGATACCCTATACTGGTCATAAAGTCCACTGCCATTGGTAGGAGATATCCTATACTGGTCATAAAGTCCACTGCCATTGGTAGGAGATATCCTATACTGGTCATAAAGTCCACTGCCATTGGTAGGAGATACCCTATACTGGTCATAAAGTCCACTGCCATTGGTAGGAGATACCCTATACTGGTCATAAAGTCCACTGCCATTGGTAGGAGATACCCTACACTAGTCATAAAGTCCACTGCCATTGGTAGGAGATACCCTACACTGGTCATAAAGTCCACTGCCATTGGTAGGAGATACCCTACACTGGTCATAAAGTCCACAGCCATTGGTAGGAGATACCCTACACTGGTCATAAAGTCCACTGCCATTGGTAGGAGATACCCTACACTGGTCATAAAGTCCACAGCCATTGGTAGGAGATACCCTACACTGGTCATAAAGTCCACTGCCATTGGTAGGAGATACCCTACACTGGTCATAAAGTCCACTGCCATTGGTACAAGATACCCTATACTGGTCATAAAGTCCACTGCCATTGGTACGAGATACCCTACACTGGTCATAAAGTCCACTGCCATTGGTACGAGATACCCTAGACTGGTCATAAAGTCCACTGCCATTGGTACGAGATACCCTATACTGGTCATAAAGTCCACTGCCATTGGTACGAGATACCCTATACTGGTCATAAAGTCCACTGCCATTGGTAGGAGATATCCTATACTGGTCATAAAGTCCACTGCCATTGGTAGGAGATACCCTATACTGGTCATAAAGTCCACTGCCATTGGTAGGAGATACCCTATACTGGTCATAAAGTCCACTGCCATTGGTAGGAGATACCCTACACTAGTCATAAAGTCCACTGCCATTGGTAGGAGATACCCTACACTGGTCATAAAGTCCACTGCCATTGGTAGGAGATATCTTATACTGGTCATAAAGCCCACTGCCATTGGTAGGAGATACCCTACACTAGTCATAAAGTCCACTGCCATTGGTAGGAGATACCCTACACTGGTCATAAAGTCCACAGCCATTGGTAGGAGATACCCTACACTGGTCATAAAGTCCACTGCCATTGGTAGGAGATACCCTACACTGGTCATAAAGTCCACAGCCATTGGTAGGAGATACCCTACACTGGTCATAAAGTCCACTGCCATTGGTAGGAGATACCCTACACTGGTCATAAAGTCCACTGCCATTGGTACAAGATACCCTATACTGGTCATAAAGTCCACTGCCATTGGTACGAGATACCCTACACTGGTCATAAAGTCCACTGCCATTGGTACGAGATACCCTATACTGGTCATAAAGTCCACTGCCATTGGTACAAGATACCCTATACTGGTCATAAAGTCCACTGCCATTGGTACGAGATACCCTATACTGGTCATAAAGTCCACTGCCATTGGTACGAGATACCCTATACTGGTCATAAAGTCCACTGCCATTGGTACGAGATACCCTATACTGGTCATAAAGTCCACTGCCATTGGTACGAGATACCCTATACTGGTCATAAAGTCCACTGCCATTGGTAGGAGATACCCTACACTAGTCATAAAGTCCATTGCCATTTTCCAACATTACCAACACTCCCAAAAGTTTAATGTACAAGATACAACATAATTGAAAAAGCTCTACAAAAACAAACTCTTTCTGTTCTTTTTGAAAATGCATGAATGGATCTCTCAGTCTTCTATATTCAAAACATAACACATACACTTGAGTGAGTGCTGGCACACATTTTCCCAAACATTCTACTGACCTATTTTGGTTTCCTTATGAACAAGAGTTCAAGTTCATAATGCTTATAGCCCAGCCGACTACTAGAGCCATATCAGGGCTAACACCACATCAAAAACTACAACCCGGTTACGATAAAAGACAACAATGAAAAACCATGTTCACCATTAACCTTGCAAGTCTAAAATGCAATTAAAGAAAAACAGCTGTAAAATCATATCAGGTGAAATCTATTGATCTCTTGTAAAAACTGGAAAACTGCATCAGGAAGGACGTTTCGGAAGAGGTTCTTTAAGGAGTCTGCCGTGCAGTGCTTTTGTCTCACATCGCACAAGTCCCAGCAATCAAGGAGGAGGTGTCTGATGTTCAACAGCTCATCACATGGTATACATCACAGTGCTTCTTCATTTTTTAAAAGGTACGTCAACAAAAGTTCATTCTGATTCTGATTCTACACAGATACACACGCACACAAGCTGACACTTAACACATACTCACCAATCTCATGAGGCAGCTCATGACAGAGCACAGCAATAGATGTGCTGACCCCTCCTGTGATACTGCTGGCAAAAGCTGTTCCGATGGCAAGCCCATCACTGAAATTGTGGATGCCATCACCAAATATCACCATCCATGCCACAGCCGCAACCGACCCAGGGACAGTGTCACAGTGGTTGTGGCCGTGGCCGTGTCTATGGCCATGCGAGTGGCCCATTGCAGCATGAGCACTGTCCTGATCTTCGTCAAACGTATGCTCTGCCTGGCTGGCGCTTTCGTCACACTGGTGCATCAGTACTTCATGAGTGGCATCCGCATAGCCTTTGAGAGCTGTGGGAAAAAACACTTCATAAGAATCTGTGACATATAGATATAGATACATGCATGCATATATCTTTAGTTGATGAAATCATGAAAACATAAATAGAAGCATTATTCTTTTCTACATTCCAGTGAATATTGTATTAATAAAGGCAAGCAGAAATGCCCTTTCACTGTAGGGCAGTAAGACGGTTACAACCATGTTACTCTATAGCCAGCTTCATCCTAAGGGCCTTTTCCTCTTCTTTGATGCTTTACCTTTCTCAACCCAGGACAATGTCAGGTATGAATTTTCAGCTCTTAGCTAATCGTGCTGCCTAAAAGTCCAGTACAGAAACCATCAAAACCACTGTACTTCTGATAACAATTTTATGACATGGCTGTACTCTATGTTGACTACTATAATATATCCAGGAACAAGATACTGACACCTGCAGTGTTGTCAGAATATTTAAACACCACCCTCAATGACAAATCTGTGAATTGGATGAGACTCATCTGTATCGTCCCAGTCTTCCCAGTGAGCCCATAGCGCACTCAACTCTGGGTGGGAGCCGGCTGGAGCCTGAAAATCCCACAATGATTTTTGAAGAGACTGAAGGGGGATTCAAACCGCAACCTTCCAGTCAGTAGTCCGTTGCACTAACCATCACACCACAGTGACTGGTGGTAGTGCAAATATATACTGCCACATGACTATGACCATGACCAGATTGAAGAATTCTGCATCTAGTCTCAAACAGTCAGGGTGACTAAAACACCACGGTAGTTACAGATGCCCAACAAGACTGGAGGAATTTCTGTGGCCTGTACTGTAACAAGAGTATCCATGAAAGGTGACCATGCCAGCTAAAATTTGCCAGTGATGATAACTTGGTTATTGCTAACACTCTTGGCCAACATAAAGCATTCTGACCATGGACATGGCACTGTTCAAACAGTCAGTATTACAGCTAAATAGATTATAAAGAACCTGAACAGTGTGACATCATCATCATCATCATCATCATCATCATCATCATCAGGTGCCCTGCCGCATGGCGTTGGCGACCATGGACTTCCAACCATCTCTATCTCTCGTTGCCCCTAGCATCTCCCCCACCCTCCTCATCCCCAGCCACTCTGCAAGTCCATCCAGCATTCTCTCCCTGGTGCTCTCTTTCACTCCAGCTTTCCCGTTGTGACCAGTGTGACATCAATAGGGCTAAAGCAAGGACATTTCAACGAGCCGTTGTTAGCAGTCAACATGACATTTCCTGATGTACTCTAAAGAATGGCTGAAGTGCAACAAGAAAATGAAAAACAGCCATCTTAAATACAATCTTGACAAACTGGAAGAGCCTGACATTGCCAAACAATTCCAAGTGGCTTGTGTAAGACCCTGAAGCCCTCACTATCTGAACCAAGCGATGACTGAAAGAGCAACAGAGATCTTAAAGATATGCCAATGGAAAGACAAGTCATAGATCACAATAAACATCTTGGAAATGTTTGACACCAGCAGAGCTTCAAAATACCAAATAAATAATAGGCCTCCATCACTTGGCATTAACTATGAATGATGCGCCCTAGCGTTTATCGAGCTGAATTGACGCCTCTGAGCAGCATCGTCTGTGGCTGGTAAGGCTGATGTGGGAAAGGCAGTCTCTGAGACATTGGATGTATGTATGGATCTCTTGCCGAAGACTAGTTCACCAAAGGATATCCTTTGGGATACATCTTCCAACTGATGCACATGCTATAAGGGTGTACTACTTATAATATTTACACAATAAAACCACCTAGATACCTTCTCTTGGCAGGTAAAGGGTGAAGATTTTTCCGGTCTCAGCCAGAGCCTAAGCCCTCTTTGTGTGTATATATGCATGCAGAACATCAAGGAGACAGTGTGTGCACAATATAGTGAAATGTGGTCAGCTCATTCAACAGCTTGTGTTCTCTATGCTCGACTAAAAATGCAGATATGTGTGATGCACAGCGAGTTCAAATGAGCTGGGAGACCAGCACTATAGTACAGTTTATGATAACAATAATACTAATGATGATAATATCGATCATGACAATAATATTAATGATGATGGTAACAACAGAAACAACAACAATATAATAATAATAATAATAATAATAATAACAATAATAATAACAACAATAACAATAATAATAAAGAAGAAATGCTTGCTGCACCTCAGTTGAGATGTACCACCCTTAACCCTGCAGGAAGCTGGTGGATAGGGTGAGGGAATAAAAGAGTGAAGTTTTTGCTTTTGGTGGATAGGGTGCAGGAGTCAAAGGGTTAAGAAATACGTTTAACCAATAAGAAAGGGTACACCTCTGTAGGGGTTGTGCTACTTTTAATAATGTATGTAACTAGTGATTTATATATATACTATACCTCTGTTAGGGTGTACCACCATAACCATTTGGTCACAATCCATGTAATCTCCCTCCTCATGGGCAGATAATTTTGCTCCCACTTTGCCACTGCTTTCCGCATTACACAACTGTTCACAACGCTTCTTCTTCAAACGAGACTGAAACAGATCAAATGATTAAACTGGGAATAATGAAGACACATACATTACATGTACATATACAGTGGCTCTGCATGTCACTTTATTGTGTGAAAGTTATGCAGCTGTTAACCGCAAGTTTTCTATTTTTTCACTTCTGATTCACATTAATAGGGCTTGACCACCCTGTTTGTTTTTAAGAGTAATTTTTATATGTATTTTTATTGCATTCATGTCTACAGTTATTTGAAACTGGATTTCATTGTTCTTGTCATGTCCATATTGAATGACTCACAACTGACACATGAGTGTTCTTTCAAGAGGTAAAGATGAGTGATTTTATTTTTCTTTGAAATGGACAGGTAAATGTTTTATGCTCTGTAGCAGCTACAGTGGATGTTTGCTCTGATATCACAGTATGCACAGACATGGGCTGGTGTCAGACATGATGGTGGACATGAAAACTGTGTCAGTCCTCATTTATAAACTGACAGAAACCGATGATATCACAGTATGCGCCTGTCTTGTCTTGTATTAAATACGCGTTCGTATTCTTCTTTCATGTTTTTTCTGGTTCCTGTTTGCTTGAATGCAGGCAGTCACACTTGTTTTGGATTTCGTTTTACTCTAAGACTGCATTTCACCTGTATTAATTGTCTTGGTATCACGTCACGTCTTATTTTTGTTACATAATTTGTTACATGATGTCACATTTTTCTCAAAATTTTTGTATCTGGTGTTTGTTTGTTTGTAATCTTACGCTTGACAAAGGCCAGTTGGCCGAAAATTTGCACCTGTCTCGTCTTGTATTAAATACGCCTTCTTATTCTTCTTTCGTGTATTTTCTGGTTCCAGTTTGCTTGAACGCGGGCAGTCACACGTGTTTTGTATACAGTATGCAAAGACATGGGCTGGTGTCAGACATGATGGTGGACATGAAAACTGTCATTATTCCTCATGTATAAACTGACAGAAACCCACTGTTCATACGTTCTCTTAGTAACATCTTCCATATTTCATCAAAGCCCAAGTTTCATGACCCTTGCTCTGCTGTTACTGTTGACATTTTTCATGTCTAGCATTACAACTGATTTTTTACTGGGTGATCTGACATTTTCCATTATCCGTTAATAAGAAAAAACTGCTGCGTAAGTTATCTCTTCCTTCATGTTTTTATGCAAGCAGAAAATTTGGATTCAATTCCAGTTTTGAAAATTTATGGCTTATGGACTGCTTTCTGCACAACCTTTTATCACTCACACACACACACAAACACAAACACAACACACACACACACAACACTCACACTCACACACACACACACACACACACACACAATATATTTTCTGTGTGATAAGTGCTTTTCAAATTATCAGGGTATTTCACCTATTAACTAAATGACCTTCATGTTGGTTGGCTGGTTGGTTGGTTGGTTGGTTGGTTGGTTGGTTGGTTGGTTCTTTTTTGTGTGTATGTTGTTTTTTTTTCATATCAATGGCAATTTTTCCAGCAGATTTTGGCCCACTCCAGCATTGCAAAATACAGGAGTAACACAACACATTCATTTCAAAAATACTTGATAAGGTTGCATCAGCATAACTACTGAAGCTTGCATCTCTGAGGAGGTTTACTTGAGATCTGCTGGTTTACATACAGATATAATCACAGCACCAAGAACGTTGTTTTGAGCCTCTTAGAATTAGATAGTCTGCTTCCAAAAAAACAATATCCCAAAACCCTGTGATCCTTCAATTTCAAACAAAAGCTTCTACCATCAGCTGGAGTACATGATGTTAATTTCATTGCACCATCTGTCTAGAACTCACTGCCAGCAGGTCTGAAGGATCTGTCCAACCTTTCTCATTTTAGGTCACAGTTAATGACTTCCCTATTCATCCACATATTCAATGTTGATGTAATAATTACCTCTCCACCAACATGTGCCATCATTTCTATTTACTGATTATATGGCATTAACTTGATGACGACGCTCCGCAGCTATAGCTGCGGAGATGTTATGGGTTTTTTCACCAAGACCACATGTATACTATGATAAGGGAGATTATATTGACAGCAGAGTTTAACCATCGACCTTTTGAAACATATATAACAGGATAGCTTTTTGTCGTTGGATTTTCTTCATAATTTTTTTTAAAAGTACGAAAAACTGTGCTTCTCGAGAGTTTCAGCAGCCATTTTAGGGTGCATCTCCAAAGAGTTAAAATCATGTGAACATTCATGTATGTGTGTATGTGACTACGATTGGTTAGGTATGTACTGTTAGATCCTATAATGCATTACTTCTGTATGCTTATGTCTATTTTACATCAGTAATTCTAAATGTATTACACTCTGTGTCTTGTAAATGTATAATGCACCACACTCAATTTAGTTTGGAGAACAGAGCTAAACAAAAATGATGTATCATAATCAATATGCAATAGACGCCATACTCACCATAGCCTTCTTTCTGCGTTTTTTCTCTGTGACAATGGTGAGAATTCTCTCAATGAGGAAAAAGAAGAAAATGCAGAAAAGAGCGATGAGACCTTTCCAGACAGCATCCAAATGTTCATCTCCACCTGACTCTTCATGATCATGATGCGAGTCATGACCATGGGGCTGATTTTTGGAAATGGCCTGAGGGGAGAGAAAAAAGAACAAGTTGTTACTTAAAATTTTCCTACAACAGAATTTTGAAAATAAAACTTAACAGCTTATCATCACTTCAAGACAAAACAGATTAACATCAATTCAAAAATAATTCTAAGCAACCAGTCCATGTGGTGAAATGGTTAGCAAAACAGACAACAGACTGGGACAAAGGGACAAACAATAATTACGGGATTTTTAATGCTGACCAGTTCCTATCCAGATCTGAGCTAGCTAAGAACTCATTTGCGTTCTGATTCTTTTTTCGTGTTTTTTTCTGGTTTCTTTTTTGTTGTTAGTTTTGTTTTGTTGTTTCTCTTTTTGTTCCAATTGTTCTTGAATTCATGTATGCAAAGGATTTTTAGCCTACCCTGTGCAGGTAGTATGTTGGTGCACAATCTGCAAACTCCCACTTTCAGTGGGTGTGCTTGCTGGATGTCTTCATGTTTCCATAAGTCACTGACAATGACATACAGAATCTACAATATTCATATTTGTTGTTCTGCATGCTGCATACATGAAGGGGCTGCCTAACAGGTCACCACATGTCAACCCCCGTGATCAGAAAATCTTAACCCTTTACTCACCAGGCGGGAGGTACCCAGGCAGGATCAAACCCTAGCTCCTACCTTCTACAACCAGGAAGATCACAAAAATCTTCATTCTTTGCTCACCAGGTGGGAGGTACCCAGGAAGGATCAAACCCTAGCTCTTACCTTCTAAAACCTGGAAAATTACAGACATCTTAACCCTTTAAACCCTTTACTCACCAAGGGGAAGGTACCCAGGCAGGATCGAACCCTAGCTCCTACCTTCTAAAACCTGAAAGATAACAAAAATCTTAACCCTTTACTCACCAGGCAGAAGGTATCCAGACAGGATCGAACTCTAGCTCCTACCTTCTTAAACTTGCAAGATCACAAAATCTTAACCCTTTACTCACCAGGCGGAAGGTACCCAGGCAGGATCAAACACTAGCTCCTACCTTCTTAAACTTGTAGATCACAAACATCTTAACCTTTACTCACAGGGAAGGTACCCAGGCAGGATCAACACTAGCTCCTACTTCTTAAACTTGAAGATCACAAACATCTTAACCCTTTACTCACCAGACAGGAGGTACCAAGGCCGGATCAAACCTTAGCGCCTATCGTCTAATGGAGCATGGGTCTAATTACAATGAAAGCCCTGACTCACATGAGGCAGAAGGTGAAGCAGGGCATCCCCAGACAGCGCTCCCACAGCCACGGCCACCAGGAACTGCAGCAGATGGTTGTAGAACACTTTCTGCATAATGGGAATGGCTGCCACCCCAAGCAAACCCGCCAGAGAGATCACCAACACCGCTGCTGTGCTGAATCCCCACACTGCAACATAGTCACCACAACTGATTCCAAGCCATTTGTAAACACAGAGATAATCTACTTTCCCTGTTGATCAAATGGAAACAAAACTGCTGCACTGCCAGCCAAAACTTCTGCTCATGTACTGTTTTAAACTCTGCAGGTCGAGATAACATTAATATAATTTCTTTCCATAAAATTTATCTGTGAGTATATCATGGCCTATCTGTGTCATGTTTTTCATTGTATTTTATCATAAAGACTTCTGGGTAAATGAAATGAACGAAACAAGTAACAGCTTAAGAAAAATATATTGCTAATATCTGGATTAAAGGAAACTTATATATAATGCATATCTGATCTCGTACATTTTAGGTTCCTCAAATTCGTATGGCTTCATAATGTGCTCCATCCAAGTTTGCCAGTAAGAAATGGAAGACTCAAGTATATATGTGCATGGCTCAGATCATGGGTACAAGAAAGGTTACATCCATGAGAAAAAATAAAATTGATTTCAAGAAACTCAAAGTTGATTTGCTGTGTTCCTTAAGGTCTTTACCAATTGAAAAATTTTCCAGAGCAAGAGTTATTATATTTTGACTTTGACAGCCATTTTACGGCAAGACCTTACAAATCTTCTGTTTATAACTTGGTGTCCAAAAAAATTATCTGTATTAATGCTATTTTGAAAATAATGAATATAATAGCATTTACTCAACTTTAGTTGGTGTATCTAACTCTAAAATGCAAAATAAATGACAAAATTGAAAATCATTCATATTTGATACATTAATGAAATGTGGACACCGTTATGAACAGAAGACATGACTTAGCACTTTTTCTGAAGTGATGATAATTAATGATAAACAGATGTTTATCTTTCCAAGTTAAACACGTTATATCAGAAAGAAAGCATGATCATCTCAAAGTCAGATGTTTTGAAAAACAAGGTGCTGAAAGCTGTTTATTTGATTTGTCTTCCGTAATAACTTGGACACCATCTGCACTCATAACAAACGACCAAAGCAAATGTGTTCAACCACCAAGAAGTTTTATTGATAGCTTTCAGAAAAAGTGTCTTCCTCTGCCATCAATTCTTGGAGAGGGCAAAATGTCCACAATTTCTTCCCACTAAACGATGTATTTTCGATCAATTGCAGGCAACAGTTACACGTAGTAAGAACCACTCTTGTCGAGGAACTGGACTTCTGCACCATGTTCTTGGAGTCCAGCAGCCAACATCGCACCCAGTGATACGACAGGTGAGACAGGTGAGAACTAAGATTTTGCGCAGACTCAAGAAATCTGCCTGATAATTGTTGCCCGATTTGGATGGAGCGTGTGTGATTTTGTCCTTGTGTGATAAATCCCTGCTGAACTGAACTTTAAATTCCCCACCCCGAACAAGTCATGTTAATTATCAAAACACTTAACAGTAATAAATTCAATCATATTCCCACCCTGAACAAGTCAGTTATTTATCAAAAACCTTAACAGTAAAAATATCAATCACATACTCAATCATATTCCCACCCTGAACAAGTCAGTTATTTATCAAAAACTTTAACAGTAACAAAATCAATCATATGTGACCTCCCAGTACGAAATCAGTCTTAACTCGCATTTTGTGTATTTTGAGATATCACTGGAAAGTGCACATTCTGTCGATTACTTTGGTACTTGAATGAAGCTTGTACTAAACAAAAATATGGAAGTTATGTATGTTTAAAGTCATTAAGTTGCATAATGGCCATTTTGAGAAAATGGCCTCTAAAGTTTTTATGTACTCTCGTACATATTTTCCTTAAATTTCTTCATTTAGTGGCTTTGACCCGGTTTGTTTCTAATTTTAGCTGACATTATCCGGAAGGTGCACCAAAGAGCTTTCTGTCAGTATATTACATGTGGGGTTCTGTACATGTTACGGTTCACAATATGAGACAAAAATAGGTTCTTTTGGTAAGAAATTGCGTTCTTTTTGCTATGATCAGTGCATTAAAATACAATTTTTAATTGATTAATGATATTTTTTCAAGGAAAAGAAAATTTCTGTAGGGGATAGATATAGTCCACAGAAATCAATTTTGAGAAAAAGTCAAAACATCCCAGACAGACCCTCAGTCACCTTTCCAGCTCCTAGTGCTATTTGACTGACTGTGAGTTAAGACTGAATTGGTGGTGGGAGGTCACATACTATCAAAAAATAATAAATTCAATCATACTCTCAAAAACCTATCAGTAAAATATTCATTCATTAAAAAAGAAAAAGAAAATTAGTCGTGTCTTAACACAAGTTAACTCTCACACCCCCAAAATTATACCTTTTCCAGACACATCTGCTAAAGCTCCTTGCTGAATTTCCTCATGTCCTCATGGTCATGGTCATGGTCATGATCATGATCGTGTCGATGTTGCTGACATTTTCCAGAATCAATCCCATACAACAGAGCTGGACACAGTAAAGTGAACTGATGGATGCTCAGTGAACCAGATGGAATGTGGAAGTGCCACAGAAGTTCTTTCGGACTTAAGCACTGTAATCAAACAAAGTAAAAATTTTTTACCAACTGTTCAAAGAAACAAGAAAGTTGTGTAAGTAAGGAAGAGAACAGACAGTGAGACAAGCAGACATGCAGTCCGCTAGACCTGTGACAGCGTGAGAGAAAGAAGTCCAGTCAAATTATATATTATGTAATGACTTACAAAAGCCACAACCTCACTTTTAGATACCCCTACAACTCATGATTCAAAACAGAAAGACATCATCATCACGTGCCCTGCCACATGGCGTTGGCGATAATGGCCCTCCACACAATTACAAGCAATTATAAGTCATTTAAATGCTGTATAACATTTTCAACATAATAATCTATTACGCATCTTTGATGAATAATGCAATTAATGAGCTCTGGTTTTGTCACTGTAATGGTAATAATATATATAACAAAATAAAATATGTAATATGTTATAAACTTTAATCCTTTGAGTGACTCCCGCACCCTGTCCATCAGCATGCTGCATTGTCAACCATACTAGCAAAGCAAAAACTTAACCCTTTGACTCCCTCACCCTATCAACCAGCTTCCTGCAAAACATGTGGATAGGGTGATCACGTCATTAGGAGATCTGACAACAGATGGACCACCAAAGTGACACACTGGATCCCTCGAAGCCAAAAAAGGAACAGAGGTCGCCAGAGAACCAGATGGCGAGACGATTTAGAAAAGTTCAACAAAAAATGGAGCAGAATAGCAGTTAATCAGCAATAGTGGCATGCGATGAGGAAGGCTTATGTCCAACAACGGACCAAAACAAGCTGAAGTGAAGTTGGGGCTTAGTATGCAGTGTCCTTAGAAAAGTGGATCAGAGCAGCCACTGCTGAACTCCACCAAAGTGATCCAGCAGGGTGCAGGGCACCCTCTACAGGTGGTCCTATGACATCTCAGCATCTCTAGCTTCCATGAGTTTCCTGGTAATGGGACTCCTACTGAATGAACTTGAGGCTGGTGGTGAGTTGTCAAACCAAAATGAGTAGCGTGGAAAAGTTACAAGCAACAACAACAACAAAAAAACAACAACAACCAAAAATCCAGGGCTGTAGTCCTTAACCCTTTGACTCCCGCATCATATCCAACAACTGCAAAAACTTAACCCTTTGACTCCCTCACCCTATCCACCTGCAGGAAGATGGTGGCCAGGGTGCAGGAGTCAAAAGGTTAACTTGGCCTTGAGCAGTTTGCTATTGTTCTCCACCTCGTTCCAACAAATCCTGCAACATCACTGGTGCCATGCTGGACCGACCCTTACCTTACTCCTGGATTTCATCAGCAGTGTGGAGATGAAAGACTTGAGCACTTCATGTACAAGAGCTTGTCTTCCATAGACACCCCTGCATAGATTTGTGCACTGAAAGCTGTAAAATCAGTTGTACCTCAAATCCACCCCAGCCAACAATTACATGATCATGATGTCTTGAATAGACGGATATTATCGGATTTAAATTTGATTGTATTAATAATGATATCTATGCTTATAACATCAACATGTATGTGTGTAGTCTGTTTATGACTTTTAGTATCTTATACTGTTAATGTTATAGCTCTCTGTGTGACTTTTAGTATCTTGTACTGTTATAGCTCTCTGTGTGTTTCCTGTTCAGTGTTTGGTTCTTTTGACAGAGCTGTGGACTGAAGGTTAGATATCTCGCATTTAATGCCACACCACAACATTAAAAAGTGGCCTGTCAGCTGACAAAAGCACTGTCAAATGCACAGGGAACATACATGTACAGTAAATTTTTATACTAAATAAGGCATTTAGACTTAATAGTTTACTTTAAACTATAACCTACTTACAAAGTCACTGTCAAATTCACAGGGATTTAAACTGTATTTTTGATGGAGGTTAATCGTTCTCTAATAAAAACCTGTAGCATTTTGTCATAATAAGACACTGAATGGTTTACACAGTGATGAATATACATTATACAGCTGTAATCATAAAAGAAAATTATGATAAGAGCTGTACTGACTGGGACATGTTGCTTTTACTATGCCACTATATTGGAAGAACATCTTTAAACATACTTTCGCCTACTTTTTGTAAACTGATTACAGACACTAAAACAAAGATGTTATTTTTTCAGCTTACATGCTTTTGTTCTTTTTTGAAAACCTTTTTGAATTGTACATCATGTATACATCATTCACTTTTTACTTTTTTGTAAAAAAGAAATATGCTTCTGTCCTTTTTAAAACATTTCTGAATTGTACACATACATTATTTACTTTTTATTTCTTTTTGTTTGTTTGTTTGTTTGTTTTTTTGTTTTGTTTTATTTCATTCAAAGCTGCTTACCTAGCATTTTTGGTTTGTACAAACATTTAGTATGGCAATTTTTCTCTACTTGAAAGATAGAATTCAATCATTGGATTATTCTTTGAATAGGCCTATAGGCTTAATTTATGTGATGCATCTCATGCCTGCTTTTTTGAAGACAAAGGAATCACTTTAATTTTTGTTCCATTTACTGATTTAGTTTTTCATTCATGATGCACAGAGCTTTCTTTCATTGTTCTGTTTGTAAATGTTAGACTTAGAGTAACCCTTTCTTTGACTCCTGCACGCTGTCTACCAGCATCCTGCATTGCCAACTATGCTAGCAAAAACTTTACCCTTTGATTGCCTCACCCTATCCACCAGCTTCCTGCAGGAAGCTGGTTGTTGTTGTTTTTTTTTTGGGGGGGGGGGAGGGGGTTGGGGTATTTGTTGGAAAAGAAACTTTTGTTTTTATTCCACTTCAGTATTTCATTCATGATACACATTGCTTTTGTTGATTATTCTGTTTGCGAATGTTAGACGATATTTATTCAGTTATTGGCTCGTGCATTGGCTTTACATATGGAGGCTCAGAAATGTTGCTCAGAAAACATCATGTGTCTGACAACGAAGCAAAAACTAACAGGTCTCGCACGACCGATCAGTCAGGTACAGTGTTTTCTTGTGTATCAGATTCACTTGGCAGGTGCATTTGTGCTGTGGTCCACAAGCCTTCTCTGTTTCTGGTCCACTCTCCTGGAACAAACTTCCTCTCTCAGTCCGTCAGCAACCTACTTTTGTCTCCTTTAAGTCCGCTCTCAAAACTCACCTTTTCTCCTCTGCATAAAATCCTGACCTCATTCAACCCCTCTGCAGCCTGTCTCCGCTCGGTGTGGAATCACATTGTAATATATATTTGTATATAATATGTTCTCTGTAATTTTTCCCCATCTATAGCCATGTGTGTGTGTGTGTATGTGTATGTTCAGCGCTTAGATTTGATTTTATCAAGATTTTGCGCTATACAAATACTGTAATTATTATTATTATTATTATTGTTATTTATATTCATGTTACAGGTGTCATGCTTCATTTTCGGAAAAAATAATGTTGGATACCCGCATCACCCGGATGGAGACAGGCCTCGCCTTCTCCGTCTATAGAAAGCCGACCCACACGGACCAGTACTTACAATTTGACAGTCACCAGCCACTGGAACACAAGCTTGGAGTAATCCGCACCCACCGAGCGAAGACCATCTGCTCTATCGACACCGCTAGAGAAGAAGAGGTGCAGTACATCAAAAAAGTACTCAGTGTGTCAGGATACTAGAAGTGGGCCTGGGACATTCCGGGGGGCAAGAAAACCATACCCCACCCCTCCACTGAAAGGCAAACCCCTTTGAGAGGGCACATCTCCATGCCATCCGTCAGCGGCGTCACTGAGGCTCTCAGCAGGAAGATCAGGAAGTTGGGAGTCAGTGTCCACACCAAGCCCACCAACACCATCAGAAGCCAGTTAGTCCACCCCAAAGACAAAACAGGCATATTGGACACATCAGGGGTGATATACAAGATAGACTGCCAGGACTGTGACCATAGTTATATATATCGGCGAAACTGAGCGCAACTTGCACAAAAGATTAAAACACAAACGTGAGTCCTCTCCAGTGGGAGAACATCTGACCCACAACCAACACCACTTTGAAAAGGACAATGTGCAAGTTCTCGACAAAGAAGCAAGATGGTTCCAGAGGGGAGTAAAGGAGGCAGTTTACATCGCCGCAAGGAACCCCACCCTCAACCGTGACCGGGGCCTACACGACCTGCCATCGATGTACTCCTCACTTATTCAGTCGCACTGTCGAGAGTTCGCTCACGGCGGTGCGCACTGAAGCCAGTTCTCAACCCAGCAGTAGCGCTGAAGAAGTCGGCTGGATCGCCGATGAAAGCTACGCAGTAAGTAGCCTTTTTTGTAACTGAGAGCCAGGTTCAACCAGGTAGCCATTATAATGCTATCAAACAGACCAGAAGAAGAAATGTTCCACGCAACTGCAAGTTTCAGGAAAAGATTAAGAAAGACCCAATCTTGTACAAACTACAAAAGCAGAAAGACGCTGAATGAAGCCGAAAAATCATAAAAAGAAACACTCAGGAGAGGAACATATAATATGTGTGCCTCCTGAATTGGAAAGAGCTGTTTGCTTTAATTCTATTTGTAACAAGATTTAGCACCTAACAAATATCATTATTACTCTTATCATGTAGGCTACACACATGTATCATGCGCACACACAAACACACATACAACTTTATAAGACTGAAAAATAATGAAAAGTGTGAAGACAGAAGAGAGTATGTTAAAATGGTGAAAGGGTAACAGGTTATACTCTGGGTGGATGACATCAGGGAGGTGGAAGAGGGATTGTAAACTGACAATTAGTTAAACTTACCTCATGATCATTTGTTTCATGTACATGTGCAGCTGGCTTCTTTTCTTTCCCAGAAATTGGAGCAGTGTTTCTCGGCTGAACGCTCCTCTTTCTCCTTGAACTTGCTGAATCATCTCGTTCGGTTGAACGTTTATCAACAATTGTATTATTGGTTGGCTCTGTAGTGCCAACAGGATAATCAGTACCCTGTCTGTCCCCATGGTTATTTACATCGCCATGGTCATGATGGTGATCTTCGTGACTGTGATCATCATGATCATGCTCGTGATCATGATCATGCGCCTCACTGTTACCTGTACGTCCATCAGGGATGACCGAGGAGTTAGATTTTCCGACATTCGTGTTAGGTTGATGATCATGATCGCTACGAGGATGACTATGTGAATTATTTTCATGATGGTCATGTTTCCCTCCATGTTCTATAGTTTCATGACTTTCGAAAATCGACTGCAACTCGTCAAATGTTATTTTACCACAGTCAAAGGAATGCACACTCACATGGTTTTTGCCCTGCTCGCCGAATGTGTCGTCTGCTTCAGTGTTGTTTTCGACTTTAGTAGTCTTGGTGAGCATTGGAAATAAACCGAGATTACATAGCAGACTTGCGAGCCCGTTAGGAGTAAGCTGATTAGAATTAGAATACCGGTTATATTTTTCAAACAACAATACACTGAAATATATACTTTCATTTAGGGCACTGCTCTGGTCGAAATGTTTCGCATCACTAGTGTCTTCTTCATGTGAAGATAGATTTCCAATGTCGCTGATCCCCGAGTCTCGCTGACGACGCGTCCCAGACACCCCATCACTGTTCCCAGGGTGAGTCTTAGTTTCTTCGAAGTGTGCAAGAACACACACTACAAGCAACAAAATAACATGTTTGTGCTTTATGAAGATCATTATGTTCTGTTTACGATTCGGTCACCGAGGCAAGAAGTTGATAGACGTACCACGTGCGTTTTCTGACCTAGAGTCTAGTACTTTGTAAGCTGGTTCGTTTCTTTTATACCAACTCGACGTTCCAGATGTGACAGCGTGGACAATGGAATGCAATTTGGCAAATGCCAACTCAGGTGACAGCAGAACACAAAACAACACTGTTTTTCTATGTTTTCATTCAGATTTTGGATCATGTGTCCAAGTTCACAACCGTACAGGTGGTGTTTACACCTGCAATCACTCCAAACGCTCAAAAGTTTAGGGCCGTGTGCATTAGCTAAACGTGAAGCAAGATGGCTGCCGCGACGTGAGAGAAGGAATGTGTTCGATCCACGATGACGTCCCTTTCTGTCTGCAACGTGAACCAAATACGTGGTAGACAGCCAATCACCGGTTTCGGCATTTATATGCTTCCATATTTTGAATGCTGATTGGACGAATAAATTGTCCAACCCAATCTGCTGGTGTGGTTGCGCCAAATTGCAACACGTGCTTTTACAAATAGGCCAGGTTTCACGAACAAATATTCTTGTTTAACGCTTTTCACCTGAAACCATTTTTAATTCACTGCCACTTCTTTTCAATTTGCTGAAAAGCCACTGGGGTGCCGCACAGAGGGATTGTTAACTGGATTCCTCCAGCTCTGTCAGTTGACTGAGTCTCTGTAAAAAGTAGTAATAATAATATAATTACAATATTTATATAGCGCAAAATCTTGATAAAATCAAATCTAAGCGCTGAAGTAGACACACACGCAAGCACGCACGCACGCACGCACCACACACACGCACGCACACACACACACACACACACACACACACACACACACACACACACACACACACACACACACACACACACACACGCATGGCTATAAATGGGGAGAAAGAATAAAAGCAAGAATAAAAGCAATGGAAAATTATAGAGAGCATAGCATATACAATTATATATTATAACCATGTGATTCCCTCCGAGCGGAGACAGGCTGCAGAGGGGGGGGGGGGGTTGAGTGAGGTTAGGATTTTATGCGGAGGAGAAAAGGTGAGTTTTGAGAGCGGACTTGAAGGAGACAAAAGTAGGCTGCTGACGGACTGAGAGAGGAAGTTTGTTCCAGGAGAGTGGACCAGAAACAGAGAAGGCTCGTGGACCATAGGTATTGAGCTTAGTGCGTGGAAAGCGAAAAGTCAGAGGATCAGAGGCAGAGCGGAGGGTACGTGAGGGAACATAGATCTCAAGTAGGCTTGACAGGTAATCGGGGGCTGCGTTATTGAGGCTTTTGTAGCACATGGTGTCTAGTTTGTACTGTATGCGCTTTGATACAGGGAGCCAGTGAAGTTGTGCCAGGAGAGGAGATATGTGGTCAGCTTTTTTCTTTTTGAGTACAAGGCGTGCAACATTGTTTTGAATGCGCTGTAGGATATGAATGGTGGAGGCAGGAAGACCAGACAGGAGTGAATTGCAATAGTCAATGCGAGACATTATGAAGGAGAGAACGAGTTTTGCAGTTGTTTCGACAGAGAGATACTTCCTGATCAGCCTTATACGATGGAGATGATAGTAGCAGGATCTGGCAGTTTGAGAAACAAAGTTGTTCATGGAGAGGGTAGAGTCAATGCAGACACCAAGGTTTTTAGCTGAATCAGAAATTGGGACTGATGTGTTACATAATGGGAGAGAAAGAGGAGGCAGCTGAGAAAGTTTCTGACGGGTGCCAATGAGGATAGCTTCTGTTTTGTCGTCATTAAGCTGAAGTCTATTGTGTGTCATCCAGTTCTTAATGTCCGAGTAACACTCAGTGGTGCGAGTCAACAGGCGCTGTATATTATCAGGTGAGTCACTGTCTTGAAGTTGGGTGTCATCAGCATAGAAGTGGTGTTTTATAGAATGGGAGTTGATGATGGTGGACAGGGGGGAGGTGTAAAGAGTGAAAAGAACAGGGCCAAGGACAGATCCTTGTGGAACACCACAGGTCAGGTATGCAGGTTGAGAGTAAGTGCCATTGATGAGAACGGTTTGTTTTCTGTTTGATAGGTATGAAGTGAACCAAGACAGAGCAATGTCAGAGATGCCAAAAGTATGATGAAGTCTAGAAAGGAGAATACCATGATCAATGGTATCAAAGGCTGCAGACAGATCAAGGAGTGTGAGGAGAGAGACTTTGCCAGTATCAGTTGCAAGGAGGAGATTGTTGAGAATGTGTAGTAGGGCAGTTTCAGTGCTATGGCACTGGCGGTAGGCTGACTGGAAAGGATTGAGGAGATTGTTGGCAGACAGGTGAGAGTTCAGCTGGTTGAGGACGACTTTTTCAAGGAGTTTTGACAAGAAAGAGAGATTAGGGATAGGCCGGTAATTTTTCAGTTCATTTGGATCTAAATTGTGTTGTAGTGGATACATGGCTATACTAACATAGTTGTCTTTTCTTAATTAATTTAACTGAAGTCAGTAAATTTTACAGGATCCGATGTGCTGCTCGCTTGTCCATTCTGCAATGTTGTCAGCTCATGATTTTTTTTTTTTTTTTTTTTTTGGGGGGGGGGGGGTTGTTTGTTTCTTTGTTTGTTTGTTTTATATTTTTCCCGAGTTTTCTTTGTTATCTTCACCGCTGGCGTCTCCCGCTTCCGACAGTTCCTTTGAGGACTGATTAAGCAATTCCATTCAATTTTGTTTCGTGGCTATAGTAGTGTAGTTTTGTTTTAACTGTTATATGGTCCAAGAAAGAGAGCACCGGGTAGACCCAGGGAGAAAATATTGGACGGACTTGTAGGGTGGCTGAGGACAGAGTGGGTGGAAGATGTGCTTGCAGCAACAAGGGATATATATATGGAGGGCCATGATCGCCAACGCCATGCGGCAGGGCACATGATGATGATGATGATGAATGGTCCAAGATGCTGCTTGGTTGTTTTGTGTGCTTGTTCATTGGTGATGTGATCAGTATACCTGGCGAGTAATTTCCATAGCTTGGATTTGTCTTTCCAAATCTGCTGTGAGGGTCTATGTCTCGCACGCTTATAGGCCTCATCTTGCGTTTCACTGAGATGTTGTTCTGTGGACAGAGCTAATGTTGTCTTTGCTGCCCTCGAGAGGACTTCTGGGTTGGATCCCTCATTGCTCTAATGATGTATCCACCAGAAGGTAGGTGAATTGTTGAACAGTTCCTATACCTTCAGGTCATGGACATTTATTTCCGTGTATTGATGGTGGTGGTGTGGCTGGGCATCAACCTGGTCTTCTTGGTGATAATCAGGACCTGGCCAGCTCATAGGTTTATGTGCAGGCTTAAGGCTTGTGCCGTGACAACCATACACATGGCACCTGTGACGTTAGTGGATATGGAATTCGTTCCGAGCGTGGAGACGTCATCTTGAGAAACTGAAACTGAAACTTGGTGCTAATTTCCTTTTTTATGCAAGTCCTTGCTCTTTGCCTGCTAGACAACTGTCATCTGCAAAGCGACAGTTCGTGACGGTTCTTCCTTCAGTGCTCACTGTACTAACATTGTCATCAAGCGAGTCTGTTGTAGTGTTCTAGGAATAGGCCTAAGTTGAAAAGTGTGGGAGACAAAAGGCATCCCTGACAAGCTCCAACCGAAATTTGGAACCATGTGATTTTCCCTGTACAAGTAGCGCGCAGGCTGCTTTGGAGTATAGTTGCTGGATGGGTGTTGATCACGATTAAATTGTAGTTAAAATTCTTCATTGTGGCTGACGGTGCCTCTTGCCAGACATGCACTATCAAATGCCTTCTTGAAATGTGTGTGTGTGTGTGTGTGTGTGGTGTGTGTGTGTGTGTGTGTGTGTGTGTGTGTGTGTGTCTGTGTGTCTGTGTGTCTGTGTGTCTGTGTGTGTCTGTGTGTGTCTGTGTCTGTGTGTGTGGGTGTGTGTATGTGTGTAGACACCCACACAGATTTTTGTTGTAATAACAATGCTAGTACAACATTTGTCTGGCAAACTTAGGGGGATGTTTGTACAGAATCAACACTGTATACTCGAAATCTTGTATAAAACAAGGAAGGAAAGAGATGAGCAGAAATGCGCTAAGCACACTAAATAATAACTCTCAAAAGCAACAACACACAGATAAATCAAAACATTTTCTTTAAGTGAACATGCTTAAAATAAAGCACAATCATTCATCATCATGGTGAGCATGGTTTTTAACTGTTGTCTTTTATGTTAACCCGATTGTCGTTTTTGACGTTGTGTTAGCCTTGATATGGCTCTAGTAGTCGGCTGGGCTATAAGCAATATGAACTCGAACTTGAACATTCATCATCAGTCTTACTTGCGGAAGTCCTAACAGCCCTAAAACCCTGCACAGGAATAAAACGTAAACGTACCTTAACTATACGGTTTTGGATTGTTTAGGAACATCTGGAACTAGCAGCTTGTCCAGAGTAAGGGTTCTATCTATCTACATGACCCAACTCAACTGCTAGTCTCTTAGAGTACCTAGCGATATCACAAAATAAGAAAATGTCACACATACCGTGGGAAATAGCACAGCAGTTTGATTCCAGCATGGCTATCATTTATAGGCCATTTTATGAGGAAAGGGGAATTAGAACACCTGGTCACAACAGGAAAGCTGGAGGGAAAGAGAACACCAGGTAGACCCCAGTGAGAAAATATTGGACGGACTTGCAGAGAGGGTGGGAGATGAACTTGCAGCCACAGGGGATGGGTTCGCGTGGAGGGCCATGGTTGCCAACGCCTTGCGGCAGGGCACATAGTGATAATGGCTGCCTGTTAGCGTCTCCTCCCTGTGCTTTTATAGAGGTGAAAAGGATTCTGTTTGGGTTCTGACTCAGTTTGGTTAAACTGTCTGTATAAGCCTTAATTTCCAAAGGGGATTATAGTCTTTTCATCACACTAGAAGAAGTTGATTACCAAACGAAATGACAATGGCACCAAGCTTCGGAATTTCAAATTGTTGGCTAAGTTCATCTATCGTCAAGTACTGTACTGGATGGAAAAGTTTAAACGTAAATTTAACACACCGAGACAATGGACCTTTCCCTTTTCACTGAAGCGATCTCAAAGAACCACCGTAGGGTTGTATGGACTTATGGCTTAACTGTCCAAATGTTTGATTTACAATATTATAGAAACGTAAAAGTTGTACCCTTAAATCTTGGTAAACCCTAAGGCGTTAGTCAATAGGCTATTTTGTCTGTCCTGCCAGACACTCCCAATTTTTTTTTTCAGAATATAGTACAGGCATAAACCCGTTTCTTCCTGAGTGTTTCTGTGATATGTCCTCCTCCTCCCCCCCCCCCCTTCCCATAACAATGTCTTTTTTTCATTTTCAGACATACAACATAAATAGAATTACATAAAGGAATTTGCGATCTCATTAAATATCTTTGTACTTCACTGACAGGCAAAAGGAAGGTTTAGTAATGGGGAATTTTACCAGCTTCAATTATTGTGTAAATGAATTAATCAGAAAACTCCTGTACGTGCTTCAAGAGGCACTGTAGAGGTCAAGGTGGACAGATTGGTTCCACAGAAGATGTATATCGTTTCTGGAAGGCAAAGGTGTATAAGCGCATTCATGGTAAGTGTCAATCTCACACATGTGTATATGATCTGGTTGCACTGCAAGAGCAGTCTCACACATTTAAATATGCGTGTGAATAATATGTTCGGGTTGCACTTCAGAGTTCATTTGATGCCTGACGAAGGACATCAACAGAAGCATTGAGGAGGGAGGTAATCTGGTGTGTCGGCAAGCATTTGGGGCTAAAGACAAGACAAAGAAATAATGCAGATTGCATAATGGCCGTAGGAGAATGCAGACTGCATAATGGCCGTAGGAGAATACAGACAGCATGATGGCCGTAGGGAAATGCAGACTGCATGATGGCCGTAGGGGAATGCAGACGCATGATGGCCGTAGGAGAATGCAGACTGTATGATGGCCGTAGGAGAATGCAGACTGCATGATGGCCGTAGGGGAATGCAGACGCATGATGGCCGTAGAGAATGCAGACTGTATGATTGGCCGTAGAGAATGCAGACTGCATGATGACCATAGGGAATACAGACTGCATGATGACCGTAGGAGAATACAGACTGCATGATGGCCGTAGGAGAATACAGACTGCATGATGGCCGTAGGAGAATGCAGACTGTATGATGGCCGTAGGAGAATGCAGACTGCATGATGACCATAGGAGAATACAGACTGCATGATGACCGTAGGAGAATACAGACTGCATGATGGCCGTAGGAGAATACAGACTGCATGATGGCCGTAGGAGAATGCAGACTGTATGATGGCCGTAGGAGAATGAAGACTGCATGATGACCATAGGAGAATGAAGACTGCATGATGGCCGTAGGAGAATGCAGTCTGTATGATGGCCGTAGGAGAATGCAGGCTGCATGATGACCGTAGGAGAATACAGACTGCATGATGACCATAGGAGAATGCAGACTGTATGATGGCCGTAGGAGAAAACAGACTGCATGATAACCGTAGGAGAATACAGACTGTATGATGGCCGTAGGAGAATGCAGACTGCATGATGGCCGTAGGAGAATGCAGACTGCATGATGGCCATAGGAGAATGCAGGCTGCATGATGACCGTAGGAGAATACAGACTGCATGATGACCGTAGGAGAATGCAGACTGTATGATGGCCGTGAGGAGAAAACAGACTGCATGATGACCGTAGTAGAATACAGACTGTATGATGGCCGTAGGAGAATGCAGACTGCATGATGGCCGTAGGAGAATACAGACTGCATGATGACCATAGGAGAATGCAGACTGTATGATGGCCGTAGGAGAAAACAGACTGCATGATAACCGTAGGAGAATACAGACTGTATGATGGCCGTAGGAGAATGCAGACTGCATGATGGCCGTAGGAGAATGCAGACTGCATGATGGCCATAGGAGAATGCAGGCTGCATGATGACCGTAGGAGAATACAGACTGCATGATGACCGTAGGAGAATGCAGACTGTATATGGCCGTAGGAAAAAACAGACTGCATGATGACCGTAGTAGAATACAGACTGTATGATGGCCGTAGGAGAATGCAGACTGCATGATGGCCGTAGGAGAATACAGACTGCATGATGACCGTAGGAGAATGCAGACTGTATGATGGCCGTAGGAGAAAACAGACTGCATGATGACCGTAGGAGAATACAGACTGTATGATGGCCGTAGGAGAAAACAGACTGCATGATGGCCGTAGGAGAATGCAGACTGCATGATGGCCATAGGAGAATACAGACAGCATGATGGCCGTAGGGGAATGCAGACGCATGATGGCCGTAGGAGAATGCAGACTGTATGATGGCCATAAGAGAATGCAGGCTGCATGATGACCGTAGGAGAATACAGACTGCATGATGGTCGTAGGAGAATGCAGACTGTATGATGGCCGTAGGAGAATGCAGGCTGCATGATGACCATAGGAGAATACAGACTGCATGATGGCCGTAGGAGAATGCAGACTGTACGATGGCCATAGGAGAATACAGACTGCATAATGGCCGTAGGAGAATACAGACTGCATGATCGCCGTAGGAGAATACAGACTGCATGATGGCCGTAGGAGAATGCAGACTGCATGATGGCCGTAGGAGTGTGGGTGGGTGTGTATGGCGAAGACCATGACAGCGATCATGGCAACATATTCTGTCTGTTGCACTGTCTGTAACAGCCAGTCGTGATGGGCCTGTGTGTATGGCAACATATTCTGTCTGTCGCACTGTCTGTAACAGGCAGTCGTGATGGGCCTGTGTGTATGGCAACACATTCTGTCTGTTGCACTGTCTGTAACAGGCAGTCGTGATGGGCCTGTGTGTATGGCAACACATTCTGTCTGTTGCACTGTCTGTAACAGGCAGTCGTGATGGGCCTGTGTGTATGGCAACACATTCATGTCTGTTGCACTGTCTGTAACAGGCAGTCGTGATGGGCCAATGTGTAGACGATGGCTTGTACAAAAAACTTCAGTTGAGTAAGTAGAAACCACCAAGTACAGATGGTGGTGTATAACGGGAGTCATTGGGGATATAGGGACCACGAAGTGGGCGCCAATGTAGACAATATATCAGGAATACCCAGATGACTGGACAGTTCTTGTAACTTGGATCTGAGACCAGCAGTAAAGCATGTATATGAAGAACAGATGTGAAAGCATAGAACCATCCAGAACAGGAGTTGCATGCACAGTATTTCGTGATTCATGGGGTTTTGAAAGAAGTGGGTGCAGGAAACGTTAATAATAAAAAACAGAGCAATCGCTTGTAATCCATGCTAATACTAGACAAGCTATTTAATGTAAAGCAAAGAAAAACACACATTTGATACATTGTATTTCATCCAGTGGTGTTGGTATAAATTTTTGCTGGGTTCCGTCACATTGTGGACTTTATTGGAATGAAGTTTCGGACAAATCAGCAAAAGACGGTGCATCCAATAATGCAAATACCGTAACTTTCCATAACATACGACTGTCAGTTCATGAACTTGGTTCTGTGTTAGAATGTTCACTTTATACAAATTTTTCCAATACCCAAAGCCTGATACCTAACTGCCCCAGACAGCTAGCGTCCTTGATATACAAACTAAGGCTTAACTCTTGGAAAACAAAATATACACAGAATGTATGTATTTGTTCAAAAGCATTATCTGTCCACCATCTGCTCTTTGAATGTCCTATTTTACTTACGACACATAGAAATAACAATCTCGATTTTTCATGTACTGACTCTAGAGATATCCTTTACAACAAAAATAATGATATTATTTCGGTAGTCCAGCTGATTTTCAGATCCCCTGTTGGCAGATTGTTATGAAGAGTTAATTAATTGTTGTCTGTTATTGATTGACACTGTTAACTTTTAATTAATTGTTGTCTGTTATTGATTGACACTGTTAACTTAATGTTCTGAATTCTTAATTGTTATTGTTCCCCTTCTTACATTCAAACTATCACTACCCCTTCCCATCCCCGTCCCCTATCTTATTTTTTCTCCCTACGTATGTGTGTGTGTGTGTGTGTGTGTGTGTGTGTGTGTGTGTGTGTGTGTGTGTGTGTGTGTGTGTGTGTGTGTGTGTGTGTATGTATGTGTGTGTGTGTGTGTGTGTGTGTGTGTGTGTATGTATGTGTGTGTGTGTGTGTGTGTGTGTGTGTGTGTGTGTGTGTGTGTGTGTCTAAAATCACTATTGTGAATAGACATTAAATAAAGATTCCATTCCATTCCACACTTAACTGTCACACATGGCCAGTCGAGCAGCGATCTCACCAGATGGCAGATACACATCGGAAATAGCCAACACAACCGGCCAAGCTGAAACAGCATTCGAGGAAATTGAAAGTGTGCCTATCAACAAATGCCTATCAATTAATATCAGGAGGAGAGTTCTCCGGTGTTACAGAGAACCGATATTGTTGTGCGGATGTGGAGTGTGGACAGTCAACACGCAAATCCGAACAAGACTGAGGCAGCTTTTTTTTTTTAATGTGGTTTATAATAAGAATGTTAAGAGATCCATGGATAGCAAAGAAAAACAAACGAAACCGTCTTGAGTATGGCAGACACACAAAATGACGTTAATGAAGAAGATTGGGAAAAGTCAAGCAACATTTATGGGACATTTTATGATACAAGAGAAATTAGGGCGGGCCCCAGTAGTTCAAGTGGTTTGAGCGTCGGATTCACATGCTAATGGTTGTGGTTCGAATCCCGGGGTGCGCTACATTAAAACTGGCCTTCTAACTGTCCCATCTTAACATCATTGTTGTTCTGGCGGTGTCGGTATAGGATTAGATAAGCCCCCCTTCCCCCTTCCCCCCTTCCCCCTTCCCCCCTTCCCTGGGATAGTTATCCCCGTCGGCCATATCACCTGAGGTGGGTGTCGACGTAAAAACTGAACCAAATCAATAAAAAAAAAGATAAATTAGAGCACCTGGTCACAACAGGAAAGCTAGAGGGAAAAGGAACACCAGGTAGACCCAGGGAGAAACAAACTTGCACAGTGGATGAAGACAGAGAGGATGGGAGAAGTACTTGCAGCAGCAAGGAATAGAATCATGTGGAGGGTCATGATCGTCAACGCCATGCGGCAGGGCACATGATGATCATAAAACTGTTAATGAAGCTAGCTTTCTGCAAAATCATACAAAGCCATACTATGTCACAGAAGAATGTAAGCCCTAAAAGAAGGCAAAGACATGAACATGCAAATAATGCATTCACAATCAAGAAAAATAATGTGCATAAGAGAATATCAGCCTAAAAAACAGTTCATAATATAAGCAATCATCATAATCCTTGGAAGAAAAAATATTAATGGGGTTCGTACGAGCGAACCTTGATGATCTTGATATGTCCACAGGACAGCAACATCTGCAATGCACTGTGGCATTGCACATTGATTTTGATTGATTGATTTGGTTCAATTTTTACGTCGACACCCACCTCAGGTGATATGGCCGACGGGGATAACCATCCCAGGGAAGTGGGGGAAAGGGGACTTAACTAATCCTATACTGATTCCTCCAGAACAACAATGATGTTAAGATGGGACAGTGAGAAGGCCAGTTTTAATGTAGCGCATCCCGGAATTCGAACCCACAACCACTAGCATGTGAATCCGACGCTCAAAACAAATGAGCTACTGGGACCTGCCATTGCACATGGAAACCACGGAGACAATTTACAATTGCTTCTAGGAAGAGAATGTGAATCATCAAAGAGAAACACCACTTGAAATATTAACAGATGTTCGAAAGCACTTCGTCAGAGTCTCAGGAACAAGCAACATTGAAGAAGTCAGTGCATGTGTAACATGGACAGAAGCTGTGGTTCTCTGTTTCACACTGCTAATGTTTGTTTTTGAGAATTGCCAAGATCGTCAGATTTCATGTATACACAATAATCAATTAACGGTATATCGATACACATGTTCCAAGCACGCCAAAAAGTCAATGTAATAACATGAAGTGGCATGTCCCATTGATATGGGAGAGGATCTTACAAAAAGTCATGCAAACGTGTGACAGAGCTCAAATGAGTTTTCATCATGCTTCTATGATTTGCTGACTCGTTTCAGATAACTACTGTATCAGCTAATGAATCAGAATGAAGTAAAATGTGTAAATTTCATGAGGGAAACTTTACACGGCTGTTCCCGAGCAAGATTTTAGTTTGAGAGCAGGAGCGGCTGAGGGGAGGGGGATGGGAGGGGAGAGATAAACGATAAGCAGATGTGGACTCTCAAGTGGCAGCTAGCCAGTTGAGCGCTCTGCACAGAGCAGTGTGTGAGTGCAACGCGCTGAGCTGTCAAAAGGGAACCGCAGATGTCCGTGATACGAGACTCGTAGAAGGCCATTTAATTTTTATAGCGTTGTAGTATATGGGTAGGTTGTGAAAACATTAAATTACAAAGTCTGAGTTTCACCAAGAGAAATGTGAACAATATAACCAAACGCAGGAATGGCTCATGTAGAAACTGATATCAGGCATGCAGAATTAAAATTGATATAACAGCTGTTTTGCTTGCAAAGATCAGATGACTGACAGAAGAAAACCACATATGTAAAATAAAAAATCCAATTTAAATGACAAACTGTTCATGCACCTGCAGTTTTACAACGTTCATATTTTCAGAGATGTTAGCTGCATGTGTGGACAACACCAAACTTACCGAATAAGTATTTTAATCCATTAGTCATTATTACCTATATCACCTACACGTAGCCTCAACACTGACTGTCTTTTAATACAGAACCAGCAGACATCCATTTGCCAGTTCTTATTACCACTTCTGTCACAGATACACACGCACAACTACTAAAATACGACAAACACACACACTAACAACAACAACAAAAACAACGAATAACAGGGGAAAAAAACAGTTTTAGTGTAAAAAATCTAAATAAAACGACGAAACTGAGTCACACACACACACACACACACACACACACACACACACACACACACACACACACACACACACACACACACACACACACACACACACACATACACACACACACATACACACACACACAAACACACAAACATACACACACTCTCTCTCTCTCTCTCACACACACACACACACATACACACACACACAGACACACATACATACATACATACATACATACATACATACATACATACATACATACATACATACATAGACAAAAAACAAAAAAGTAAACAAACAAAAAACACAATAAGAACAAAAATGACAAAAGAAATTAAACAAAACAGCAATAAAAACAAAAGAGACAACAGGAAAACAACAACTTAAAAATATTTTCACTCACGTACTGTCTCCCGTTTCACATAAAATAATTCCAGTATAGAAAGGTAGATGAAATACACCAAACACACACACACACACACACCACACACACACACACACACACACACACACACACACACACACACACACACACACACACACACACACACCATACAGTGAGAAATGATGACACTCACTTACACTCTATAAGTGAAGCACAAACTCAAACTACATAACCAAATGAATAATTTATAGCTGCACTCGGTCAAATGATAAATAAACAATAAGGATTCCAAAAAATGAATTGACAAAGTGTGCACAATTTCGTTCTACACAACGCCAAAGTTGATGATAAAATGGCTTGATCACTGTACAGCGCAGTATTAATCCTCTGTTTCCCTTGCCACTAGACTAAGGAATGCGGAAACATGGCTATGGGGCAAGGGCGGACGTCTGATATCTGACATCTGGTGCCAAGCTGGCCGACCAAACTAAAAGGCGAAAAAGGGAGCTACTGAAACAGCCGTGTTTATGATCAACTGGATGATGTTATCATCGTTAATAAGGTTAGTATAATTATAGAAAAGATATTATTATACACATGTATCGTACACAGTAGACGCCAGGATAGTTCTCAAAGAGTACAGGAAGATATTCAGTGACAGGGAAGGACATGTATTAACTTCCAAACTTTCTATAAAAATGAAGGCAGAGAGAGGACAATGACCATGATATGAAGACAATGACAGAAAGACAGTGACTAACATGGATAGTAACACCGATAACGTGGTTAACGTGATATAATAGGATACAATGAGATATGGATGAATGCATGGGGTGAAATAGTATCACAATATGATATGAAATTATTTAGCAGGATACGAGATGACATCAGATGAAGCCCACCCACCGACCCACCCCAAAAAATAAACAACAAAAAAAGATACCGCCGGAGTTGATGAAAATAAATGAGCCGAAGAATGAGACGCTGAACATGTAATGAACGCAGGTATGAAAACATACGGATGAACGTTTAATGAACGCAGGTATGAAAACATACCGATGAACGTTTAATGAACGCAGGTATGAAAACATACGGATGAACGTTTAATGAACGCAGGATTGTAGTGTGCAAATGAAAGCTGAGTACACAGTGTGTAGATGAACACTTAATTAGCATGGGAATGAAAATATGCAAAGGAATGGTAAAATAGTGCAGGCTATGCATGCGATAGGGGAGCTCTAAGCACGAGCAATCATCAGAAAGGTGACACTATAACAACGACTGCATATGGAAATGAAGAAAGGTGAGCGCCAAGGAAGTAGCTGAAGCAACAGGGCAGTGACACCTGAAATGGAATTCCATATTTACAAGCATGCTTTGAGGGGTACCTGATTGAATAGAACGTGTTCTGTTCTAATTTCAACATGATACGAAATGGCAGAACCTAAACAACAGTCATCGCTCAACCAAATACATTTATAAGTCACATCATGACGGTCACAGTGTTGTAAAGTATTTATCCGCAACAAAAGAAACACATTAATACCAGAACATACACAATAAAACGAAAACGCTGAGTCATAAGGAATATGCAATGCTCGTTAACAATTCAAATACTTAGAAGTATTAAAATAATCCTCAAAAGATTTTTGGCCACAGACAAGAGAAACAAGTACAGCAGATATCAAGTGGCTTCAGTGCTATTGGACACATGAGAAGCAAATGTCTACCAACATAAAACGTCATTATCTCAGTGTGTAACAACCATCATACAAACAGTAAACATCATACGTTTACCAGTCTCTAACTACGTATGTCAGACGATGTGAATGGGTAAGTTCTCTGAAGGATGGACACGTATGAGGTCGTACACTGTTGGGTCCTCAAGCTAGGTACCTTGTGATAAACTGTATGTCAAGTAGATATTGTTTTACCGGGCAATGCTGTGGTAGCCATCACCTCACCCTGTCGTGCATTACACACAATATGCATTCTGCTGGTCATCCTCATCCTCCTCCTCCTCCTCATCATCATCATCATCATCATCATGTGCCCTGCCGCATGGCGTTGGCGATCATGGCCTTCCATGCAAATCTATCCCTTGTCGATACAAGTACATTTTCCACCCTCTCTATTCTCAGTCATCTTGCAAGTCCGTCCAATATTTTCTCCATGGGTCTACCTGGTGTTCTCTTCCCTCCAGCTTTCCTGTTGTGACCAGGTGCTCTAACTTCCCTTTCCTCGTGAAATGTCCTATAAATGTTGCTTGTATTTTCCTAATCTTCTTTATCGGTTATCTTCTTGTGTCTGCCTCCATCAAGACTGTCTCGTTTGTTTTCATTCTGCGGTAGAAGTAATAGAAGATCGCCTGCTCGTGACCCTATCATTTATGCTGTATAACATGAAGCAAAAGGGACTATGAACAGTAAGCAGGATGTGGCATCAAGTCATGATAATATTGCACAAAAGCCGAAGAAATATGAAGCGTGTCATATTAACGATCAATAAACAATCACAGAGACAAAGAGCAACGTATCCAGTGTAAGGCATATTGATTATTTCTACAAGCGGACAACACAACTAACAGAAAAGAACAAGTATGGCTCGATGATTGAACGTTGAACAAACAAGTGACCACCTGTGTTAACCTCTGGATTGATCCCATAGATTTATGACTAATACGCGTGAGCTGTGGGAGATGAGAAGAAAAATGTTTTCTCTGACAATATGCACACCTGTTGACAATAGTCTAGTGTATCGGTTACACAGGTGGATTTCAGTGTAAACCGCACAGACTACACGGGAATACTTCACTGTGCCCAATACGACTGTCGACCATGCTGATCAACCGAATTGTATGAGTGGTGTGAGTAACTGAGATTTGTTTAAACAATCCAAAATGGTGTCACTGAGCAACTGAAAGACAGACGTGTCTATCACAGACAACCAGCCGATACTTTATTGCAGCTGAATCAAACATACAAAGGGAACATAGTACTGGTCATACAAGGAAGACGGAAACCATACAATTGTTTTACAGGATATATTATGAAGAGCATTAGCGTCAAACGCGTCGTGAGTAGAACCAACAGCGTGAAGACACGACAAACGGTATACGTAATGAAGGAGTGACGTAAGTGACTAGCAAAAATACCGTAGGCGTTTTCAGCCTTCATTAGTTTTATTAATACAAAATTTGCGAACGAGTTCTGCCCTGCTGGTCCATTCACCTGAATGTGTTCAATTAAGTCTTACGTAGGCCCTACTTTTTCTTAGGATTGATAATTGGGCACACGTACTAAATGCATTTTTGGCTCTAGGGAGGTGAGATAAGCGGAAGCAATTTTAGGTAATCTATGCCCGTTTTTATACATGTTTTGGTGTCCTTAGATATGCTGAAATTTGTATTCAGGTGTGTTTTTTAAAATCCCCTGTGCGATAAATTGGACAGAATGGTCAACGCCAGGGGCACATCCTTAGATTATGTGCCCGAATGCATTGATATATGTCCTTAATTTCTTTTCTTTTTTTTCCTGTTCAAGTGTTGTGTATGTTTTGAAGCGGTTCTAGCCTTGATATGGCTGTACGCAGTCGGCTGGGCTTTAAACAACAATAACAATAACAATAAGTCTTGCGAGGACTGTGTTCATCGAGGATTGAAAAGATCCCAAAGCACCTTCTCACCTAAAGGCCATTCTGTTCCGCTGGTATATGTGGCTGTGGCCCCCACGTTATGATTTTGTAACCTCCCTGATATTGTAATGTCGGACCTTATTAAGGACTTAACTAGCAAGGATCTTTTCTACAAAGTACGTCTCTTTGTCTGGTTGATTCCGAAGATGATCTTCAGAAGTGGAGGAGTCAGCAGAAGGAAGACTGAAGCTGGACTGAAGAGCTCTGATGGGAACTGTGGATCGGTGCCATGCTCTGTACCAGCTGTCTGTTCCAGCAGAGTAGATGTAGATCCTATGTTTTCTGTGTTCACTGTCTCCACTGGCTCATGTGGTGAGTTGGTAGGCCTGTCTTCAGGGGAATGAGAGGCATGTAAGGGCATTACACTGACTGGCGATTTGAGCAATTTATTGTCCTATCAATAACAGAATACATCGATGTTGTTCAGTAGAATTTTGCTGATGTAATATAGTCTTTATGGAGGCAGACATAAGAAGATCATTCATAAAGAAGATTAGGAAAAGACAGACAACATTTATACGCCATTTTATGAGGAAAGGGGAATAGGAGCACCTGGTCACAACAGGAAAGCTGGAGGGAAAGAGAGCACCAGGTAGACCCAGGGAGAAAATATTGGACGGACTTGCAGAGTGGCTGAAGATAGAGAGTGTGGATGAGGTGCTTGCAGCAACAAGAGATAGAAACAGATGGAAGGCCATGAGCGCCAACGCCGTGTGGCAAGGCACCTGATGATGATGATGAATATAGTCCATCATACTTTTGCTGCAGTTTTTCAAAGACCCTGGGATCTTGTGTGAACAGTGCACCAGAACGCGTTTACCTTCGCTATACTGATGGGGACGGACTTTCCCATTCATACTGGGATCTGTACCGCCGCTGTGCCTTATGTTGTCATTGATCAGCGTTTTGATGAGCTCCGCATTTTGAAGGTCTTCCATACATGGCTGTGCAGAAGCCGGAACATCATCAACGGGTTGTATCAATGGGAAGTCTTTGTTCTTGCTTGAAAAGGATGTAGAAAAGATAAAACAACGTAAACTCAGTGGAAGGCAGTACACGAAGTGCAGCAGCAATATCAGGCAGAAGGGAAAGCCAGTTAAGTAACTTGTCACAGAGTGTCCTGACAAACTGAGTGATAGTAGAATTGGTTGGCTCACATGTCACACTGGTTTGGAGATGATAGCTGCTTGTACGCAAACGAGTAATGTGAAATACTTTGCACACTTCAGTGACCACTTTAGACAGAAAGTTCTGTCCCCTGTCTGATAGTAAGTAGTCAGGAGCACTATAGTGACAGATGATGGTCTTGTACAAATGCCAAGCAATGTTGAGGCTGTTGAGGTTTCAACGGAATATATTCAGCACATTTGCTGAATGAACAAACAAGCAGCAGTATGTATTCACAGCTTTTCTTGTTTGGACTAAGGGGACCCAGAATTCTATATTGCCACCTAAAAAAAACCCAGCTTGTTGGGCTAAAGGCAAGGGATCTGATCGCAGGTTTTGAGGATGGATAACCTGCTTTGGCTTTTGACAGGCCTCACACGACTTGACATACTCTAAGATGTCGGAGTACATACCGATCTGGAAATACCTCAAACTGACTGACGGGTCGCAGAGTGCCCACCCAGCAGACAATCATGAAACGAGAACCAGGATATCATTCTTAGCCTAAAAGTTACTACTAACTGCCTGACTACCTGTTCAGTTCTATGACCATGACCACGGGTTTCGTCCCTAGGCCTTCTTCAGGATAAAAGAATACTAATTAATATGGCATGACCACTTTCACATTGCAAAATTCATCTCCCTTCCCCTCAGACATTGTATTTACCTCCCCTCTTCCCCGCTCTTACTATTAGTCATAAACACATGATTTCATTTCAATCTTTTTGTCCTACTGGACGAAGCAGCAGAGAAGTTTTAGTCTTTTTCTCCTTAATTTTGTTTGTTTGTTATTTTGTGGTCTTATGTTTACACTTGACAAAGGCCAGTTGGCCAAAAACTTGCCCCAGTCATGTCTGGTTGTATTAGATACGCGTCCTGAGTCTCTATTTTCATGTTTTTCTTGGTCTCTGTTTTTTTAACGTGGGCGGTCACGGAATTTAATGGGCTTCAGTTTGAGATCCGCTTTTCTGATTCTATCAAAAGTATGTGGTAGATGAGACAGATGTTTTTGGAAGTTTTTCAACAAAGGACGTCATTAAGGAGCACCAGACAGATCTTAAAATTAAGTCTCGCAAGCCCCCTCCACCCCCATGGGGATGCAGGGGGTTCTTTCAGTATATATCGTATCCCCACCTTCTGGAAATTCTGTGCTAGATATTTCCTCTTTTCTGTCACTCCCTTTGTTTCTGCTTTGTTCCTTTGCTTTCTGTCATTCCTTCCTATCATTTTCTGCCTTGTTGGTCCATTCATCTGTATGTGTTCAATAAAGTCTTGCATACTTCTTCTTAGGACTGATAATTGGATACATGTATTAAGTGCATTTTTGGCTCTAGGGAGGTGAGATATGCGGAAGCAATTTTAGGGAATTTATGCCCGTTTTTATATATGTTTTGGTGTCCTTAGGTATGCTTAAATTTGTATTCAGGTGTGGTTTTTTTTTTAATCCCCTGTGTGATAAATTGGACGGAGTGGTCAACGCCACAGGCATGTCGTTAGATTATGTGCGCGAATGCATTGATATGTGTACTTAATTTTTGTTGTTGTTGTTGTTGTTTTTGCTCCTGTTGAAGAATTGTGTATGTTTTGAAGTGGTTATAGCCCTGATATGGCTCTACACAGTCAGCTGGGCTTTAAACAACAATAACAAAAACACTAAGTTTTGCAAGGATTGAAAAGACACCGAAGCACCATATCACCTAAAGGCCATTCTGTTCCGTGCAAACGACTCAAAGCGAGAAGTAAATGTCGACTTTTGTTGTGACCGAGCATCAAGAGGAATCTGCCAAAAACCAGAGAACAAGTCTAGAGCGGAAAATACAGTGGACTGACCCATGATGTCAAGAACTTTTTCCGGTCTGGGTAGTGGAAAGTGTATTGGTTTTGTGACTACTTCTTCCAGTCTGGGTAGTGGAAAGTGTATTGGTTTTGTGACTACTTCTTCCAGTCTGGGTAGTGGAAAGTGTATCGGTTTTGTGACTACTTCTTCCAGTCTGGGTAGTGGGAAGTGTATTGGTTTTGTGACTACTTCTTCCAGTCTGGGTAGTGGGAAGTGTATTAGTTTTGTGACTACTTCTTCCAGTCTGGGTGGTGGGAAGTGTATTGGTTTTGTGACTACTTCTTCCAGTCTGGGTAGTGGGAAGTGTATTGGTTTTGTGACTACTTCTTCCAGTCTGGGTAGTGGGAAGTGTATTAGTTTTGTGACTACTTCTTCAGTCTGGGTGGTGGGAAGTGTATTAGTTTTGTGACTACTTCTTCCAGTCTGGGTAGTGGGAAGTGTATGGGTTTTGTGACTACTTCTTCCAGTCTGGGTAGTGGGAAGTGTATTGGTTTTGTGACTACTTCTTCCAGTCTGGGTAGTGGGAAGTGTATTAGTTTTGTGACTACTTCTTCCAGTCTGGGTAGTGGGAAGTGTATTAGTTTTGTGACTACTTCTTCCAGTCTGGGTAGTGGGAAGTGTATTAGTTTTGTTACTACTTCTTCCAGTCTGGGTAGTGGGAAGTGTATTAGTTTTGTGACTACTTCTTCCAGTCTGGGTAGTGGGAAGTGTATTAGTTTTGTGACTATTTCTTCCAGTCTGGGTAGTGGGAAGTGTATTAGTTTTGTGACTACTTCTTCCAGTCTGGGTAGTGGGAAGTGTATTAGTTTTGTGACTACTTCTTCCAGTCTGGGTAGTGGGAAGTGTATTAGTTTTGTGACTGCTTCTTCCAGTCTGGGTAGTGGGAAGTTACTGGTTTTGTGACTTTGTTTATTTTACGGTAGTGTACCGCAAAGCCCGTCTATCTTTTTCACCAACTGGTGAAGACCCCTAAGAAAGAGGATGGCTTGATGACAGCATGGTGAAACACTTCAGTCATTTGTATCTCTGCACTCCAGTCTTTTGCCTCTCTAATTTTGCATTGGGCCGGGGCAGTGCTTCAGACTGGGAGGCAACAACTGTAGTCTTACCAGTCGCCGTAGTGTAGTGGTTAGCGCAACGGACTACCGACTGGAAGGTTGAGGGTTTGAACTGTTGATAGACAGCTGAGCATTTTGCATTGACTGGGGGTGGTAGTGGTGGTGTTCTGTCATGTGAGAGGAGTTTATACAGAATTGCTAGTTGTGTTGTGATTCAGACTTTTAATTTGACAGTCATTTTTTCAAGCAAAAAAAAAAGGGGGGGGGGGGGAGGGGCTGTCCATGCATGGCATAACCCATTCGGACCCAGTCAACAGTTACCTTGTTTACAAACCGAATGGCAAGGTGGAAGGATGACAAACCCCGGGACATAGCCACACAACGCGCATCAACCAGGTCCAGCCCAACCTCTGGGTTTTGGGCGAGCATACTTTCAGTAGTTTGCCATTGCTTTCTTGAAATGCAGTTGGCATACTGTGCGGAGCCCTGGCCATTGTTTCGAGGAAGAAATCATCTGCCCACGACGGTGAAAACGAAAACCAGTTCTAAAGATACTCAAGCTGTCTTAGGTATTCATCCATCCCTTACCGCCAGGACTTCAGTGTGATGGTTAGTTATTTATTGGCGCCCCTGCTCGCCAAGACAAACTGTTAATAGGTTATGAGACCTTTTAAGAGAGTATGGGCACCATCCACATACCCCTGCCTCCCCCCTGAGAATGCCGCCGTTTGGTTTGCGACTGCTTATTTGGGTAGTACCCTTATTCGTAGCTAACCCTCATTTCTGAAGGCCGTTCCCCTATCCGCCACCCGGGGGATGCCCTGGGTGGAGGTCGGTCGACCCCGGAGACATGGCTGCCTCCAAGCTCCTTTCCTTATTTTCTGTTTATAGCATATTTTTTTCTTTTTTTGTGTGTGTGTGTGTCTTTTTTTAATTGAATGGCAGTACCCGATCAGCTTTTCAGTTTCAATTTCAATTTCAATTTCTCAAGATGACGTCTCTGCGCTTGGAATGAATTCCATATGCACTAACGTCACAGGTGTCATGTGATAGAGAAAATCCAGAATGATCACGGCAAAAGCCTTAAGTCTGCACGTAAACCCATGAGATGGCCAGGTCCTGAGGTCCTACCTAGATAGTTCCACAACCCTGGGATGGTAGGAGAGTAAGGTGGCAGAGACCTCAACTTTTCCCGGCGCCAGCACCACGAGGGCGGCGCCCAATCCCCTCTCCCTCGCTTCAAATTGATATTGATATTCAAATTTTTTTTACCAAGACTTCAGGAAGGCAAGAAGGCTAATTGGTCTTCAACAGGAGGGACCGGCCTGGGAAATCAACCTACATGTATCTTTCCAATGCTTTTTAACCAAGGCAGCCGGGCAATGCCCTGCTCTTCACGATTTTCTACTGCATTGGGATCTTTAGCGTGCGCAGCCAGATGGCACACGGGTCCGACTCGTTTTTCGTCCACTTCCGAAGGACTAGACGTTCAGTTCGATTTTCTAGTCAAACTGAGGACAAAAGTCGAGGCCTGTACGGGGAGCGAACCTCGAGTTTATTTACTGGCAGCGAACGTCTGAACCATTCTGCCACTCTTCTCCATTCTTAACCACTCTTTTTAGAGTGCTGGTCGTCAAATGCACCAGCCTCTGGCTCATCGTTGAATGGCTGTCTGACAATCTATCAAACAAGCAGATACAAGAGCGTTCACACCACCCGTTTGTGGCTGTCCCACATACTGCAAAATAGAACATGAAACAGACTTGAACACAGTTGATAAAATTGTTATTTGCATGTGCTGGAGATGATACGGCCTACATCTGAAGGGCTTCATGTCCCCATATTGTTTATTTGTTCAGGACCTACTCAATATGAAAAAAAAGAACGCCCACACAATTGAAGAGCGCAGTCATCGAAGGGTGGCAATAGTATTATTTTTATCATTGAAATTCTGCTGTGTCTGCTGTTTTCAGTCTTTTCAGATTCATGAAGGACAGTCATCGAGAAAATTCAACCTCTCTCTCTCCTCTCTCTCTCTCTCTCTCTCTCTCTCTCTCTCTCTCTCTCTCTCTCTCTCTCTCTCTCTCTCCAGTGTATGTTTGTATGTCATGCGCATGTACACGTGTGTTTGTGTTTGTACGTGCTCTCATGTATATATGCGTTGTGCATGGGTAATATGCGTAAATGTGTGTGGGGGGTGGGGGTGGGGGGTGCTTGTATGTGGGCATAAGTGAGTGTGTGTTCTTGAAATCTGTTGAGTCAAATGACGAATCTGTGTTCATGCGCACATGACACGTCATGTGATTTCAACCCAATAGTGTCAAATGCCTATCAATTAACATCAGAAGAGACTTCTTGAATGTTACATAGAACCGATACTGTTATACGGTTGTGAGGCGTGGACAGTTAATACGCAAAGCCAGAACAAGACTGAGGCAGCCGAGAAGTGGATACTAAGAAGAACGTTGAAAGCTCCATGGACAGCAAAGAAAACAAACGAGACAGTCCTGATGGAGGCAGAGACAAGTAGATCATTGACAAAGAAGATTTAGAAAAGACAAGCAACATTCAAAGGACATTTTATGAGGAAAGCGGAATTTGAGCACCTGATCACAACAGGAAAGCTGGAGGGAAAGAGAGCACCAGGTAGACATAGGGAGAAAATATTGGACGGACTTGCAGGGTGGCTGAGGACAGAGAGGGTGGAAGATGTACTTGCAGTGACAAGGGATAGATACATGTGGAGGGCCATGATCACCAACGTCATGCAGCAGGGCACATGATGATGATGATGAGAGTCAAACATTCTTTACTGTAGACTTACCATGAGGCTGTTCCAAATTCCACGATAGACAGTGTCTGGTTTTTACGTGATAGAGAAGCAGATGGGTTAAACCTTTTTGGCGCAATGATTAGTCTGTGGGGAAAAAGGAAACCACACGTATACACACATCAGATATTCAGCAACACATTGTGAACTAAATAACGTTACTGTGCAGTCACTAATGCTGCAGTTTAACATCCTGTTCAGCTACACAACAAAAAACGCAACGTAAAATGGCTCGTGGAAGAATGCGCAAAACAAACGGCACACCCTCAAAATTGTCTCCCCAACATTATAGCCACACAGATATCATTCTAGTCCCTGCTTTTGATTGCAAATGTTTACTTTCAGGCGATAGGGGTTTTATGGAAACAGTCTTCTTCCGGTGTTAGATAAGAAAGTACAAACATTCATCCAGCTTTTGAACATTCCCGTGTCAGCGTGTCAATTGCAGCCATTGTCAATAGAAGTAGGGCCAAAATGTGTTGGCAATGCTACCGTCAACTGTTGAGATGTAGTTTGTTAGAAAGAATTCTGGGCGAGAAACTCGCGTAGATCTGGATCAGGATAAACATCGATTTGCCGATGTGAAAAGCACTGGCGAGTATCTCGTCCAGAGTGCACAAATTGTAAAGTTTTGGGCCATACACATTGAAGGTTAAATAAGTAAAATGGCTCGTGGAAGAATACACAAAACAAACGGCACACCCTCAAAATTGTCTCCCCATGATTATAGCCACACAGATATCATTCTAGTCCCTACTTTTGATTGCAAATGTTTATTTTCAGGCGATAGTGGGTTTTATGGAAACAGTATTCTTCCGGTGTTAGATAAGAAAGTACAAATACTCATCCAGCTTTTGAGCATTCAGTGTCGGCGTGTCAATTGCAGCCATTGTCAATAGAAGTAGGGCCAAAATGCTTTGATGGTGCTACCGTGAGCTGTTGAGATGTAATTTGTTAGAAAGAATTCTGGGTAAGAAACTCGCCTAGATCTAAATCAGGATAAACATCGATTTGCCTATGTGAAAAGCACTGGCGAGTATCTCACCCAGAGTCCACACATTGTAAAGTTTTGGGCCATACACGTTGAAGGTTAAATAAAGATTAATCGTTGAGAAAGATGCCATCGTTTGTCAGTGGTAACTGCAGTGTGTGTGTGCACGCAGTCTGCTCTATAAAATGACTGACTATGTTTGATTTATTTTATGAGGAAAAGGGAATTAGAGCACCTGGTCACAAAAGAAAAGCTGGAGGGAAAGAGAACACCAGGTAGATCCCAGGGAGAAAATATTGGACGGACTTGTAGGGTGGCTGAGGACAGAGAGGGTGAGAGATGTACTTGCAGTAACAAGGGATATATTCGTGTGGAGGGCCATGATCGCCAAAGCCATGTGGCAGGGCACATGATGATGATGATGATGATGATTGACTGTGACTGATTTCCCATCTGTATCTTCGTGATTACGTTCCCTAAAAGAAAACCTGCTGAAGTTGTTGGAATAGACTCTCTATAATAGCTACAGAACAAAGGTTGTTGGCTGTAATCAAATATAATTTT
>JAPXFY010000030.1:22033491-22135991 GCA_030674185.1 Monoplex corrugatus
AAACAGCATTCAAGAAGATGACAAGCATTCTTTACCAACAAATGCCTATCAATCAACATCAGAAAGAGAGTCCTTGAATGTTATATAGAACCAAAATGTTATACAGTTGTGAGGCGTGGACAGTCAACAAACAAAGCCAGAACAAGATTGAGGCAGCCGAGATGTAGTTTCTAAGAAGAATGTTAAGAGTTCAATGAACAGCAAAGAAAAACAAACAAGACAGTCTTGATGGAGGCAGACACAAGAAGATCATTCATAAGGACGATTAGGAAAAGACAGGCAACATTTATAAGACATTTCATGAGGAAAGGAGAATTGGAGCACCTGGTCACAACAAGAAAGCTGGAGGGAAAGAGAACACCAGGTAAACCCAGGGAGAAAATATTGGACGGACTCGCCGAGTGGCTGAAGACAGAGAGGGTGGACGAGGTGCTTGCAGCAACAAGGGATAGAAACAGATGGAAGACCATGATCGCCAACGCCATGTGGCAAGGCACTTTATGATGATTATGACACAAAAGGATATAGATTGACACAGGTCGATACACTCTGATAGACATATGAATTCATGCACGGAGCACCTGGTCACATCAGGAAAGCTGGAGTGAAAGAGAGCACCAGGTAGACCCAGGGAGAAAATATTGGACGGACTAGCCGAGTGGATGAAGACAGAGAGGGTGGAAGAGGTGCTTGCAGCAACAAGGGATAGAAACAGATGGCATGGCACCTGATGATGATGAAACAGAAGGATATAGATTGACACAGGTCGATACACTCTGATAGACAGATATGTATGCATGCACGCACGCATTCACAAAACTCTGTACACACATTTACTCACACTGTGCACATAAGAACACACACACATTTATACTTGCGAGTGCGGGCCCCAGTAGGTCAGTTGGTTTGAGCGTCGGATTCACATGCTAATGGGTGTGGGTTCGAATCCCGGGTTGCGCTGCATGAAAACTGGCCTTCTCACTGTCTCATCTAAATATCATTGTTGTTCTGGTGGTGTCAGTATAGGATTAGATTAGCCCCCCCTTCCCCCACTTCCCTGGGATGCCTGTCCCCGTTGGCCACATCACCTGAGGTGGGTGTCGACGTTAAAACTGAACCAAATCAATCAATCAATCAAATACTTGCGAGCGCATACATGCAGACACACATACACACACACACACACGCACACACACACACACACACACACACACACACACACACATACACACACACACGCACACCAACACACACACGCACGCACACACACACATACACACACACACACACACACTCTCTCTCTCTCTCTCTCTCTCTCTCTCTCGAGCTGATTCAGAATGTCATTGTTGTTTGTTGAAACTTTGTTTTTGTTTTTGTTTTCCATGTAGCATCAGCCCTCCAGATCTTCAGGATGCTTTGTCACCTTCTTTCTTTTCCAAAGTTCAATATCTTCGAGCCAAGCTTGATAAAACCTCTTTTCTTCCATCTCTTCCTGATCCTCCAGCCGCAGGACTCCCACTCAACAAACTGCAGCCAGTTTCAAAGTCAGGTTATCAGCATCCTGAAAGTAATGTCATTCAAGTCTTGTGAACTAGATCCCTCTCCCTTTGTCTTTTTACAAACACTCCCGTGGAGATGCCGGGAGCTCTTTCAGTATAAATAGTATCCCCACCTTCTGGAAATTCTGTGCTAGAAATTTCCTCTTTTCTGTCACTCTCTCTGTTTCTGTTTTGTTTCTTTGCTTTCTGTCATTTCTTCCTATCATTTTCTACCTTGATGGTCCATTCACCTGTATGTGTTCGATAAAGTCTTACGTACTTTTCCTTAGGTTTGATAATTGGGTGTATGTATTAAGTGCATTTTTGGCTCTCAGATAATTTATGCACGTTTTTGTGTATGTGTTGATGTCCGTAGGTATGCTTAAGTTTGTATTCAGATGTGTTTTTAAAATCCCCTGTACGATTGTCACGGCAGTTTACTTATTTGTTTGTTTGTCAGTTTTTTTTTCTTTCCTTTTCTTATTTGGGGACAGGGTTGTTTCGTGGGGTAAGAGCGTGTGGAGTTTTGCCAAGTGGGACAGAACTCACCTGCCGGTAAGGTTTACCTGGGCCTATATGTGTGTTTTTTCGTGATTTTTGTATTTTGGTTGTGGACAGATGTTCCTGTCCAAATCGTGTTTGTGGCCTAAGTTATAGTTTACGTGGGCCAGTGTATGTGTGGATTTTGTGTGCTTTTTGGGCTGTTTTTGTTGTTGCCAGTGGGTGTTTTGGTGAAGAGGGAGTGTGCGCTTTGGTTTGATTTGTATATCAAGATTTCGCGCCGTAAAAATGTCGTCGTCGTCGTCATCGTCATCATCTCCTCTCATGTCCACAGTTAGTTTAATCTTTACCTGTTGCCATAATCATCTATGTTAAATTTTATTATCGGCACACACCTTATTTAAATACCCTAAAAAAAACTTTGTAATTTAATAAAAATGTCTTATTTCTACATGCTTTATTTAAAGTCAATTGTTCTCTATTTCTTTTTCGTGTAGATTTGTTTGTGAAGCTTGATCATGTAAGCCTAGATTTTGATTGTAATGATTATGATAATGATGATGATAAAGATGTTGACATCACTGAATAAAGAAAATAGTTTGACACGCGTAGGACAGCATCTTTGTAAACTGATTCTTGAAACTTTGGTTTGAGTGTGTATCTGTATGTTGTGTGTTTCACGTGAGTATGTATTGTTGCTTTTGGTTATCTTTGAGTTTGTGTTTTGTCTTCCTGTTTCTGCCTTACGGCTTGGTGTGTTTCTAATATTTTATGGTTTATTGTTCTGTCTGTATGGATTTGTTTTGCATGATGTGTTGTTTGTGTGTCTCGAATTTTTAAGTTTAGAGGTGAGCTCTTTTCGTCTTTGTGAAAAAGTGAAAAAGAGAGAAGGGAGGAAGGAGGGTGGACATGGGGATGGGTAGATGAAAAGGGGTTAAGGAGACCAGAAAAGCATTAAATCAAAAAGAAAGAACGCAGATACTGAGATAGGATTCCAGGCCCTTTCCAGTCAAACGAGTTGTTAGGCTTGCTAAGGCCTTAACTGTATAAAAACGGAGATAGACCTACTTACATTCATACAACAAAACACCTAAAGTTCAAACTTCAACACAAATTTCTTTATTAATACACACGCACTCGTTCTCACTGGCACAACATTGCAATATTTCCCCATTATGAGTCCATATCCACAACAATGGCAGCCACTACTTCACACACACACAATATCTTAAAAATAGATGTCTGACTTCACATCAGCCGACTCGCACTGTTTATAGTACAGAAACGTCTTATGGAATTAAAACTGCCGACGCTGAACGAAACAAGTCGAGGGATGCACACTGCAGATGTCAGATGTTCACAAAATGTACTGCAAATCGCCAGACGAAGGATAGCTGGCCTGCAGGAGTTTCGCCAACGAATGGCTAGTCCGCAAGGGTTTCGCTGGCAGTCGGCGACGCCCACAGACATCTAAGATATAGACTGCGCGTCCTACCAGTGCTCAGCAGTCTGTTGCTTACTCTGTGTAAATGAATGACGGACAGAGGAGAAAGCCAGGCTGTATCGTTTAAATATTTTTTTTAAAGAAATATCCGATGACCCATTATTAGGGTGCGTGTGGTGAGTGTGTGTGTGTGTGTGTGTTTGTGCGTGCGCGCGCGTGCATGCATATGTGTGTGTCTTTGTGTGTGGTGTGTGTTGTGTGTGTGTGTGTTGTGAGTGTGTGTGTGTGTGTAAAGTTTGGCTCTCTCTTCTGCATGCACGCACGCATGCACGCACGCACGCACACACACACACACACGCATGCACACACACACTTACCTATGAAACGATTTCCCTTTTCTATTTCTGTTTGAACAGCCCCATGCCACACAAAAGGTTCCAGACATTTCCGTTCCTCAAATGGTCAAGTATTTGATATTACCAGAAAGCTCAAAACGTGATCTTTCCGAGCATACTATTTTCAAATAAGAACTTCCAACACTTATACGCATCGCTACGACAAGAACAATGCCAGACTCATGCTCACGTCCCAGTGGTAACGGTACTGTGCTGCACTGAAGTCTAAAGTAACCTTTGACACCTCTCTCTCTCTCGCGCGCTCTCTCTCTTTCACACACACACACACACACACACACACACACAGAGCGAGAAAGAGAGAGTGAGTGGGTATATGAGTGTGTGTGTGTGTGTGTGTGTGTGTGTGTGTGTGAGAGAGAGAGAGAGAGAGAGAGAGAGCAGTCAATTTAGATGGTAAAGTTTATAATATCTGGTGAATTCCCACGCCTGGTAGGGGCCTACCTAGTAGACAGTTTATCAATAAGATAGTGCAGACCTAACACATGGCATTGGAATTTCTTGGTCAGGGGGGTCACTTTATTCCGTTATCAGTCAAAACATCAAGTGTAAAGCTACACCAACTAAACAGACTGTCCCTTAAACCGCGTTCCCACTGTCGGAGTGAAAGTTGTGCGTGAAAGTTCTGAGTGATCGTGGAGCACTCAGGAGTGAAGCGACAAAGGGCCCTTTCACTCCAAAATAGTGGGAATGCATTTGGGTGATCGGTGTGAGTGATCTATTTGGGGAGCTGACCCAAGCATTTCCTGTGGGCCACGCTCGCCTCGCCTCGCCTCAGACTGTGGCTGGCAAGGCTCGCACGCAACCGAAAATTTTCCCGCGGTATGCAAATTGGACACGATGGATGCAGTAGGTGCCACTTGTGTTTAAACATGTTTGAACACAAATCTCGACCACGGAGTGATCTGACCGTGCACAATTACTCAAAGCTGGCTAGGAGTGAAAGGGTCTAGTAGTGGGAATGCTACAGGATTCATCGAGAACTTTGAATTTTTAGGCCCAAAAACACGATCACTCCGTCATTTCGCTCATAGTGGGAAGGGGGTGTTAGCTATGACCTTCTGCTAAACAGTACTGGTAGTTGTTCCCAATATTTTTTTTTAACAGTGATACACGTTTTTCAGTCAAATTAACACGCTGGTCATTACTAAATTGTACTACGCCCAGCTGCCGAGAGCGAGCAGACCGGTCCTCGGTAAATGGTGGCGCTATGGGGCCACTCGCAGGCAGGCGCGCGCAGTCTATATCTTAGATGTCTGTGGCGATCGCCTCATAGCAACGTAGAAGCAAAGGAAGAAGGGAGGCAACCTCAAACACAATATTGTTCTTAAGCCATTAAAGTTTTGATGGCTTTCAAAAATTGCACACTATTGGAAAAATCAGTTTTTATTCTGTGTGATCCAATCTTAGAATTCATATTTGTGACACCTGTCTTGTGTACTTTTCATGCGAAGTCTTATGCCGAGTTATGAACTGCATGTATTATGAGTGCACAATGGGTGTAACAGAACAAATTTTTTTTTTTTTTTTTTTTTTTTTTACGATATAGTATATATATCTTGAAAGCTGCAATGAAGAGTTCAGGTCCAGTGAATCTGGGAGATGGATACCAGATGCCTCCTCTGAAAGCTTTCATGGATGACACAACAGTCTTGTCCACAGATGAGGAAGAGACACACCAAATCTTAAAGCAGCTGGATGAGCTGTGGCCTCTTCAAGAATGAGGTTCAAACCAAAGAAATCCCGAAGTCTCTCACTGTGAAAAGGAAAAGTGGCAGATTCAGTCAAATTCATGGTAGCCAACCAAGCCATCCCCACTGTCACAGAAGAGCCAGTAAAAAGTCTCGGAAGATGGTATGATGACTCCCTGAAAGACACACAAAGGGGATGTGAAACCAAGCAAACAGCAGAAGAAGGCCTGAAGAAAATAGATAACTGCGGACTGCCAGGCAAATACAAAGTCTGGTGTCTACAGTTCATGCTGATACCAAAGCTGCTGTGGCCACTGCTAATCTATGACATTTGCACCAGCACAGTGGAAGCAATGGAAGCCAAAATCAACAAATACACAAGAAAATGGCTCGGTGTCCCACCTGGTCTCACTGATGTTGCATTCTACTGTCGTCAAGCAATGCTGAAGCTACCTCTCAAATCCATAGTGGAGGAATACAAAGTTGGAAAAGCAAGACTGTTGAGCATGCTGGAGGAATCGGAAGACAATATCGTGAGATCAGTTCAGCCAAAGCTGAGAACTGGCAAAAAATGGAAAGTCCAAGAGGCTGTAAACAATGCCAAGAGAAACCTCAGCATCAAAGAAATAATTGGACACACGCAAACCAACAGACAGGGACTGGGAGCAACAAAAATGCAGTGGTGGTCAAAGCCAAAAGGAAGGAAAAAAGAGACATGATCATACAGGAGTTGAAGAAAGAAGATGTCAAAAGAGTGCAGAAGGCAGTCCAGCAAGGTCAACAGGGGCAATGGACAACATGGGACAGTGCACTCCAAAGAAGTCTCAGCTGGAACGATATGTGGCACATGGCTCCTCTAAGGATAAGCTTCCTCCTCAGATCTGTATATGACCTGCTCCCCTCGAATGCAAACTTAGTGAAATGGAGGAAATCAGATGACCCAGCATGTCCGCTCTGTCAGAAGAAACAAACAGTGGAACATGTCCTAAGCTCTTGCAAAGTAGCGATAGCCCAAGGAAGGTATACATGGAGGCACAACCAAGTTCTGAAAGTGATCACAGACGTGGTTAGCGAAAAAACCATGACCCCAAACGCACCAATTGCTATGACAACGTTCTACAAAGCAGGAGGGAAACAGGTCTGGCCCGAAATTGCTATGACAACCAGCACATTGCCAAAGGGTCTTCTGGATGGAGCAGTCGACTGGGAGTGTAGGCCCTACAGCAGACCTCCCAGAGTGGAGAAATTACCCAGATGTCATCAGCAAGACAGGCATGAGACCAGACATCGCTCTCCACTCTGACTCCTCGAAACAAGTGATTCTGATAGAACTCACTGTGCCATACGAAAGCAGAATGGAAGAAGCACATATCTACAAGACCGAAAAATACGCCGGTCTTGCCAGCACCCTGAAGAAAGCAGGTCTGCGGGTCAAAATCTTTGCCATAGAGGGCGGGGCAAGAGGGTTTGTGGGCACCTCCACTTATGATCTCATGAAACAACTCGCCATTTCTGGGAAGAAGAGGACTAGAGCCCTTAAAGCGATGGCAGAGGCAGCAGAAAGGAGCTCAAGCTAGATCTGGGCAAGGAGGAACCAAAAGTGAACTTCATAAGGATTAAATTCCCTACAGATGATGTGTGCCCCGTTAGCACATTGGTAAAACCGCGTACCGCAGTTCTGAAGCGCAGAATCGCCCAGGTTCGCTCCCCGGCGTGGGGAAAAAAAATAGACAACAGCAGAAGGGCATCCAGGAGTCATGACCTGGATGTGGCCCGGCCCCCCGAGAGTGTAAGGAGTTCAGGGCCGAAACACTTGTCTAAAGGGGGTTACTTCTCTGAAGACAGAAATCTAGCTCTCCCTAGAGTTTCTTTCTACCTATACAATTTTCATTGACTTGAGTGCTGTCATTGCATGACATCAAACTGCCATGTCATTCGTTTGTGTTTCATCAAAACGATAAACACACACCACACAACACACACACACACACACACACCAGTTACAAGTGAAAAGAATAGGCCTACATTTATTGTGAAAGTGGGAGTGCAATGAATATCTGACTCAGTTGAAAATCTCCGAATTCTGATGAAAGAACATATGACGATAGAATCACCTCGTCTCTGGTCATTCATGGTCATGCAGAGAAAGAAACAGAAGTGAGAACATGCAGACGCAAACACAGAAACACACACACACACATGCACACGCGCGCGCGCACGCACGCACACACATACACACGCATACACATATGCACACACACACACACACACACACTCTCTCTCTCCCTCTCTTTCTCTATCTCCCCAGGCGCACGCATCACTATCCATATGCTAAGAAAAAGTACATTTCAGAACAGTGGGATAAACACTTTTTTTTTTATTGTATTTGTAAGGAAAAAGCAAAACAAGATTTTTTTTTCTCTTCAAAGGCAGAATAACTGAATGTCTCCATCCACCATCACACTCCATTGTATTTTGTATATAATCCAAAACAAGTGTGACTGCCCGCGTTCAAGTAAACAGGAACTAGAAAAAACACGAAAGAAGAATACGAACGCGTATTTAATACAACAAGACAAGACAGGCGCAAATTTTCGGCCAACTGGCCTTTGTCAAGCGTAAGATTACAAACAAACACCAGATACTGATGTAATACGTGACATCTCTCTTCACAACTAAGTGCATTGTGTAAAGCCAGGCTGTTTACACAAATCACGGCCCAGTATCCCACACAAGTTGGTCACTGTTTGCAGCATCGATGTCTGCTATCTTGCCCTGTCAGTACAGTGATTAACACTGCCCTGAAACCTCAGGGAAGTTTTAGCGCTGTTTTTCTCTACATTTTGTTTCTTGATTATTTACTGTCTTCTGCGTACGCTTGACAAAATGTTAGTCAGCCGAAAATTTGCGCCTTTCTAGTTTGATAAACGCGTTTTCGTTCTATTTTCGTGTGTTTCTAGTTTCTACTTTCTTGAATCCGGACAGTCACCTTGATGTCGATTTCTTGCATTGGTATGTTAGTGTGAGGATGAAAATGGAAGCTTGACGTATGTTCCAAAAGGGATTGGGGAAGAGGGGCATTTGAGGACTGGGACAGCTGATAATTGACAATGCTCGATTTCTGGATTCTGGTTTGGGTCTTTCTGTGAAAATGCTGTGGAGGCATTTGAATTCACTCACAGATTTATGCTTAGTGTCATTGATATTGATGCAAAGGTTGCCAGGTGTTCTGCTTATCTTCGCCCCGATTTTGCGGATGCTTGCTACCATGTTGTGTTAGTGGGAATGCTACAGGATTCATCGAGAACTTTGAATTTTTAGGCCCAAAAACACGATCACTCCGTCATTTCGCTCATAGTGGGAAGGGGGTGTTACACGACCTACCGAACTCCCCCTAACTAACTGAGGGTAGTCATTGCACACTGTTACTTAATTGCTTGTCCTTTTGTGACCTTGAAACATGCACTTCCGGTGTTAACCGGTGTCATGGCCGCCACAAGGAGCAGACTACATGCGCTGCAACAGTCATGTGTCCGTTGTTCACGATCGTCTGTCGCGCTGTCGACAGTTTTCAACAGACATCAGACCTTACGGGCAGCTAGTAAACTTCAACTTGCACCCCCTCATCGTTGGCTGTGGTCCAAGAGACAGTTGGTGAGAACAAAATAGCTGTCGGGGATTGTGCGACCTTGTGCCTTGTCAAGCGGTTTTGCAACCGCCCTTCTCTGTCTCACTAATGATTTACTAGTTATTGCTGTTAGCCCTTTGACTCCCGCACCCTGTCCACCAGCATCTTGCGTTGTCAACCATACTCGTAAAGCAAACACTTAACCCTTTGATTCCCATATCCTGTCCAGCAGGTTACTGCAGGAAGCTGGTGGATAGGGTGAGAGTCAAAGGGTTAAGTTTTTGCAGTTGATGGATAGGGTTCGGGAGTCAAAGGGTTAAGTTTAGTCCACTTGTATCTGTGGATTTTTTTCCTTGTAACATTAAGCCGTAAAGCTAGAGCTTTACTTTCAACTTTGTCATTATTTACTATGTAAATCTAGATTTTTGTTAGCGCAAATAACCAGTCATCAAATCTAAAGGCCGTAGAGATCAGTCCAAGTCTCCAAGACTCAGAATTGCACTAGCCCATTGAGGTCCCTTTAGGGTGTAACAACGTTGATTCCTGTTAATTGAGAAGGCTCCACCATCAGTTACTGGAGGTCCCTCCTGTCTGTCTTGTTTCACTGGGAGATCAAGGAGGGAAGCTACAGGTTTCTGCAATTCCTCTTTGCCACCAAGGTTCATGGTAGTGGCAGTTTCATTTTAAGTTTCTCAAGCTGATGTCTCTGCACTCGGAATGAATTCTGTATGCATAAATGTCACAGGTTCCATGTGATGGAGAAGGCCCAGAATGATCATGGCACAAGCCTTATCGGTTATCCCGTTCCCATTTGCAGATTCTACTCAGAAATTCTTTCTAGTATTCGAAGATTTTCTTATGTTTTTAAAGAAAATGTAGTTCTTCAGTTTGACAGAGCACCCCACTTTTACTATTTATCACAGAGCATCCGTATTTGGCCAAATTATTTATAAGATGTCGCACCCCACTATGTGTGTCTTGCCTGCTTGTGTCATGCTGCTGTCCCCTGTATTGTCACCAAATTAAGGTAAAATCATGATGACATCATGCTGTTGATCCACAATATCCTATAACATACACAGTGGACATATGTGAGTCACAAACAGTACATATGGTCCTACCTGAAGTGTCCTCCATTGTATCCACTGTCATAATAGTTCAGTCAAATAAGTACACTTGTTACAAAAAGAATGTAACTAACTACTCAACTACTGTATCTGGTGGTACTTATACTAGTTATAGCACACAGTGTACAGCATTTACATAAAATGTACATACTTACAAACCAAACTATGTACAAGAATGTCAGGTGTTTTTAGTTTGTTTCTCTGTCTGTAAAATGTAATGGAGATTTTGTTTCGTTTTGTTTTATTTTGTTTCTTTTTTTAAATTTGGTTTTGAGTTATCATTAGGGTAAATTTTGCATGTTTCTTTTAGTTTTACACTTGCACACACACACACACAAATATAAAACTGAAAATATGCATATATGCACACATGTACACACATGAACACATGCAAACTTGCATAATTACACACACACACCACACACACACACACACACACCACACACACACACACACACACACACACACACACACACACACACACACATATCTGTATCCACAGACACTATGAACTTGTTGAAATAAGTAGTGGACATGGGTAAATCTATGATTTACAGGCTATACATTATGAAAATCGTTAACAAGAAACACCTCAGGAAGCTGAATGAGACCCACAGCACATAATGCCTCACCATTGTCTGTATGGGTATAACAGACTCTGGATGTAAAAGACAGGGGTGACTGGATACCCATGCTGTATGGCAAGGACATTTTGCTGAAACTTTTCTGTAACAACTAGACACTAACAAATTTACAGCAAAGAATATTTGCTGAAGACAGTCTTTAGAAACCATGAGTTATTGGACACCCACAGGGTACGGTGCAGAAACAAAATTTTGACATATAGTAAGGTTAACAAAACTGTGCATGTTGGAGCTCTTGAATCTGAATCATTGAATTTAAATAGCTGGGGTGTACATGTTACAATGCGCGCTACAGGTGAAAACATTGTTCGGCTTAAGGAAAGTATTCAAAGAAATAGTGTCACTTGCCATAAACGCATTGAATGTCCTTACAAATACAAAGATGGAATTGTACACAGTGATTAATCACAGTATTTGGATCAACTGATATTTAATTGTGGTGCAGGCATTGATTGTAGGTAGACAATTAAAGTGGACATGAAGGTAGCACAGGTGAGGTTTTGTTTTAAAATTTCAAAAGACGTTTTTTTTCCAGCTTTCTTTGACAAACTGTTGTTATTATTGTATTACGAGAAAAAACTATTGTGTGGAGCATATTTCACTACTTGGAAGAGACTGGCAAAGAGGTTTCTAATCAAGTCTTCAGTTTGGCCGCTGTTTAGGCACAAATTTCAACACTGAAAATTCACAAAATTCAATACAAACTACTTATTGCAACAAAATGAAATCTGTCTCATTAAAAAAAAAATTTAAACAATATAAGAGAGACAAGACTTACCAGCATGTCATGAATATTTTGCAAGTATGTTCATGTGTGGGGTGCCCCTTACTCAGCCTAGTGTTTCCAGTATTGTGAAACTGCACATTTATGTATAATTTAGGTACATATAATGACATATAATTTTGTCTACTAGTACTATTGTTGCTAATGTTTGTCGTTTCTATCATTGCAGACATGCTGTCCATGCGTCCATCATTACCATCGTCACATGTCATCATGGCAGCCCACAAATCTCAGGATGTCATCATGCAGAGCATATCACACTGCAGCTGCCCTGTCATCATCACTATCACATATCCAGTCCTCCCCATCCACACTGGACCCACATCAGCTGGTCCAGTCAGAGATGGATACTTTATATGATAGTATACGACATGTGAGTTCCTAAGATCATAGTCAGTCTCCTATCATGAACCAGAAAAACACGAAAATAGAATCAGAATGCGTATTTAATACAAGACAAGACAGGTGCAAATTTTTGGCTGTTGGCCTTTGTCAAGCGTGAATGCAAGATAACAAACAAACACCAAATAGAGAATTAGGAGAAAAAGACTGAAACTTCCCTGCTGCTTCATCCAGTAAGAGAGTCCGCATTCTGATTCTGTTTTCATGTTTTTCTGGTTCCTGTTTGCTTGAACGCAGGCAGTCAAACTTGTTTTGGATTTTTGAGTCTCCTATCGTAGTAATGATATGTATTGTTTCTGTTCTCTTTGTAATCTAACTTGAACATTACATGGTTACCTGTAGTTACATGCAATGTAATTGTTTCATTTAAGGGTATACACACTGCAGCTGCACCTCTTTTGTGAATTGCTTTCAAATGAGACAAGCACCATTTTTTTTGTACTTCTCATTAATATAGTTGAAATATATTCTGTAGAGTTACCATCAGAACCAAAGTGACTCAGTGTTTAAGCAGACTAAGGGACTCAGCCTGTCAGGAGAGAAGTGATCTGCTGTATTCTGTTTTTGTCCTAAGTAAGATGAATATGTTTCTTTCTAGTCTGTTATACATGTACACTTGACAAAGGCCAGTTAGTAGTGGAATATCTTGAGTCAGTTTCATATATGTACATTCATTATCTCATTTCATGTGTTTCTGATTTCTAATTGACTGCTGCCAACATAAAATCTGAGGAGTTCACAGAATCTTATGTGATGCTTACAAATAAAGAATTAACAGAGATAATTGTCACAGATTTCAGCATAATGTAAATGGGAGAGAACCACCGACTGGTGCTGCTAGTCTCAGAAAGGGTTCATAAAAATGATTGGCTTCCCTTACATGACTCGGCGAAGCATGCAAGTCTGGAAGGCAGAAATTAAGAATAGGAAACAAAATGTGTGCAAGAAATTAGTGTTAGTAGGATTAGTGCAACAAATGACGAATATGAAACAAAATGCATGCAAAAAATTAGTTTCAGTAAGGCTAATGCAGAGTTGTCACAAGACATGATGGCTTCAGCAGGAAGAAAATGTGCCTGCCTGTGCTTTCCATTGTTGTCTTGGTGAATTTTGTTTAGACTATTGTGAAGGATCTTCTACAGTTAAATATACGGATTATATCCAGATTTTACCAGAATTTTTTTTGAAGTCATACACACACACAAATCAGAAGTCTAAAAAAAACTGTCAGAATATGGCTTTTCCCCCTACTTCAGTTCAGTCAACACAGGGCCACCATCTTCAGTAACATATCTATGAATATATGTTTCACCTTTTGACTCCTGCACCCTATCCACCAACCACAAAGACTTAACTCGATGGCGACGCTCCGCAACTATAGCTGCGGAGCTCCGTGTCTTGACTGTGACTGAGATGTTTTGGGGTTTTTTACCGAGACTACTTGCATACTATAATAAGGGAGATTATACTGACAACAGAGTTTAACCATTTTTCTAAGTAGATTTCTTTCCCTTTGACCGTAGGAGACTGTTGGAACTCTATTTTTGGCTTGTTTTCATGGTACCTGAAACAAAGGAATTTCGAAGAGTCAAAAGACTGTACACCTGTATTTAATCATTTTTGGGACAAAATATTCAAAAAAGCAGAACTCATAGTAACTTCCAATGAAGAATGCATATCCTGTGACATGTTAGTTGCAGTTTTGTGACATGGATATTTAATGGATTTCAAGCAGCAGTTTGATAAGTCATGTCTGTGTACATCCAGAACTTTTCTTTTTTGCTATTTGCATGCCTTTTTCAATGGTAAACCAGAAAAAAATGAAAACATGCATAAACAAGCGGTCTGCACAGTTACAAAGTAGACATAATGACCTTTTAAAACATGTATAACAGGATAGCTTTATTGTTGTTGGATATTCTCCGTCATTTTTTTAAAAGTACCAAAAACCGTGCGTCTTGAGAGTTTCAGCAGCCATTTTGGGGCACGTCTCCAAAGAGCTAACCCTTTGACTCCCTCACTCTATTCACTAGCTTCCTGCAGGAAGATGGTGGATAGAGTGAGGGAAACAAAGGATCAAGTTTTGCTTTGCTAGCATGGTTGACAATGCAAGATGCTGGTGGACAGGATGCAGGAGTCAAAGGGTTAAACTTATGTATTACTATGTATATGATATGCTACTTTAAAAACAGTGGCCTGCGAATAACACCAAGAAGCATGTCTGCTAGTGAAAAGCTTAACATAGCAACGTATGTTTATGCATATGTTGTTTGTAAAATATTTGCTTTTCATGAATACGTTTACTTCCTTTGTAAAATTAACGCTTGATTTTTATATGTTGTGAAGTTTAAATCATGTGATGCAGGTGTAACAATGCTTTGTATACAGTATGTATATTTTTTCTTCACAAAGAATAAAAGCAAGTTTGAATGAAAAAAAATCTACCTTATGCTTTGCGTAATGCAGGCCAATTTAGAAGGGAGTTGTAAATGAATAAGTACAGTAGTTGATTGACTGACTTTTTTTCTGTTTAATTGAGATTCAATAGAGATTTCAGATATGTGAAAAAGATTAAGATGATGAAGTATGACTTTTTGAGTTTTCCGCAGGAACTTAGTATAAACCAGGGAGACTTGGGGACCATAGCACGCTATTATTTTGATGGCAAGGGGAAGGCATTTCGTCCCATGGTCATTATGTTGGTGGCAAAGGCTTGTAACTTCCATCAGCATGCAGAACAAAAGTAAGTACTCCTGTTTTCTTTTTATCTTCCAGGTGTCTGTCTGTATCTCTTTGTGTGTCTCTTGAAACTATCTCTTTCTCACACACGCATGCTTGCGCGCATATATGCAACCCCCCCCCCCCCACACACACACACACACCACACGCACGCACGCACGCATGCACGCAGCACCCACACACACACACACACACCACACACACACACACACACAACACACACACACACACACACACACACACACACACACACACACAGGGGGAGGGGATAGGAATCTGTTTGTCTCAGTTATTTTGGGAGTTTTAATTTGCAAACTTTATTTGTGTAATTGCAGGCTTTCTGCAGGAAGCTGGTGGATAGGGTGAGGGAATCAAAGGGTAAAGTTTTGTTTTGTTAGCTTAGTTGACAATGCAGGATGCTGGTGGATAAGATGCAGGAGTCAATGGAAAGATCATGATACCATTTCATTTAGAGGAGATTAGTGCTGCAGTGTCATTTAGAGATAATATTGCATTTTCATTCAGAGATAATTAGTGCTGCATTGTCATTCAGAGAGAGATAATGTTCCAGTCTCATTCAGAGAAACATAAAACTATAGTCTCATTCACTCACATTCAGAGAAATATGGTGCTGTTGGTCATATTCAGAGGAAAATAGTGCTGTAGTGCCTTTCAGAGAAAGATTGTGCTCAGCAGTTACAAACTGAACTCATTAGTGGTGATTGTTGCAGGAGGTTGCTTGAATCCCAAAGAAAAATTGCCATGATCACTGAAATGTTGCACACTGCCACCTTGATACATGATGATGTTATTGATGCTGCTGACACTCGCCGAGGCAAAGATAGTATCAACCATGTTTGGGGACAGAGAAAGGTCAGTATGTTGTATGCACTGATGCTTTCATTTTGTGCCCTCTATTTGTATCTTGATGTAATGAAATGGGGATTTAGTGTGTTTTGAAACTGTGGTGTAAATATATGTGTGTGAAACTAGTTAGTGCTATTTGTGGTGTGTAACTTTGGTAAACTAGGGTCAGTGATTTTTTTTGTGGTTTTTTTGAGCAACTTGAGCTATGTATGTCAGCTGAAACTGTGGCCAGGCCGATACGCCTGGTGGGCAAGATAGGAAACTTTTATGTCAGTTTTTTTCCGACAAGTGGGGGATCTGGCACGAACTGCGGGAGCAGATGTGAACCGGAACTGCATGGTCCTTGCAAGGAATAGCTGAACTAGTGCAGGGAGACTAGTAGGACGATGGTCAGGTTATTTTTTTTTTTCGTAGGTCAGTGAATAGGTGTGGTGTGCAGAGATGGTTTTTACCCATATAAAGAAATGTACTGTGTGGTACTGCATGTGTATGTATTATATATATACCTGTATGTATATGTATCTATGTATCTCTATCTATATCTGTCTGTCTGTCTTTATCTATTTTATCTATCTGATCTATCTATCTATCTATTTTATCTTTTCTATCTTTATTTATCTATCTATCTATCTATCTATATCTATCTATCTAACTGTTTATTTATCTATCTATCTTTCCTTAACCCTTAGCTGTTCACAAGCCCGTAACCACCCTGCGGAAAAAATGTGCCAATCCATTCATAGCGGTTGAGATCGCCCGACCTTTTCTGGCACATGTGTGGGGAATTTCCATCACTACTGGCCTTGCGGTGTTATCGCGCATGTGGTTAGAATCTTGGTCAGTCTCGCGTTGAATGTTCTAGAAATAGTACAAGCATTCTGGGATGCAAGGAACTTTCCATTCACTACTGAAAGACATAGTACTGATGCTGTGCTACGTGCTTTCATTCACAACTGTGAGCGTGGGAAATATGGCGAGTTTCAGCAAACAAGACGAATTTGTGGATTACACTGAAGCAGAGTTGCAGTAAATTTTTAGAGAAATCGATTGTTTAGAAATTGAAGAAGATGAAGAAGAAAAGGAAGATGTAGAGTCAGATGTTGAAGTAGGTGGTGATGGTGAAGTTGGAAATGACAGTGACATAGACGACGATGTACCGCTGACTGCACTGGTGCAGGCATGGCGACCGGTGACACGTGGCAGTGAAGTCAAGGAATTTTCACAAGTTGTTGGGCCTAAACATTTGCTGCCCGCTGATGCGAAACCGAGACTATTTTTTTTTGTTTTTGCCACTAGAATTTTTTGTCAGTGCTGCAAACGATTGATCATCACAAGCTGGTGAAGCGTGATGATCGATAGAAGATATGTCGCCAATGTGACAACATGGGACGCAGGACACCATCAGGCCGCAAAGTGGAGACCATTTTCATGTGCGCTTTCTGTCGGTGCCCCTTTGCCGTGCCTGGGACTGTTTCTGGGACTATAATGTGCTAAGCACCACGACACAGGCTACAACCAGCGCTTGTGACAACACTGGTGACACTGCCACTGACAATGGCAATCACAGTGACGATGACAACAACTTCTCACCATCATCACAGTAGCTGCAAATTTGCTGTATAGGCACATATGTGTAAATAGTGTATAGGGAATGAAATCTGTAGACGAACATGTACAAAATATCTTTGTAAAACATTTCTGTTTCTTTCTGTTTATGTTCATTTGGTGACGTGACAATTCTTTTCTGTGACATTTGTGTTGTGCCTGTGTATTGGATACTATACTGGAGGAGCAGAGACAGCGTCGGGTAGGACAGGTGTTGTGTGTACAACTAACAAATGTTGTTTTTAGACAATAAAGCTTGTTTGTATGCTAACCATTGTATTGTCACCATAAAAATACCTCTGTCTGTGACATCTTTGGTGACAGGGACACGCACACTAGACCCAGGACACACAAAACCACATGCAAATCAAACTATGGACACTTGTGTATATGTGTGCAAAAAATCTTTCTTCTCTACTTTCAAACAAGTGAATGGCAGTATGTTTGTCAGCATGACTGTACTCGGATGAAAAAATGTCAGAAAAATGCGAATACTAGGAGCTAGCTTTACATCTAGCAGTGCAAATGCGAAAGGGTTAAGCTATATTTTTTATTTGGTCTTGATTTGCTTCAAGTTAATGTTTCTTCAGTTTGTTTTAGTTGAATAATGGTTTCATACCTTTTGTGAGTACATTTGAAACCATTTTTTTCCTTTTTTTTTTTTTTGCCCAAGGTTGTTTGTTTTAGAATAGTATGTATTATGTATGTATGTATATATGTATGTATGTTACATATCAATCCCAGCTAAGCTTATAACCTCCGTGGATATGCTGGGGGCTCTTTCAGTATAAGTAGTATTCCTACCTTCTGGAAATTCTGTGCTAGAAATTTCTTGTTTTTCTGTCAGTCTCTTTGTTTCTTCCTTCCTCCTCTGCTTTCTGTCATTTTTTCCTATCATTTTTCTGCCTTGCTGGTCCATTCACCTGTATGTGTTCAATAAAATCTTAAATACTTTCTCTGAGGAGTGGTAATTGGTTACATGTATTAAGTGCATTTTTGGCACTTTGGAATTGAGATATGCGGAAGCAATTTTAGGTAAAACAGGCCAGTTTGTATTATGCTTTAGTGTCCTTAGTGATCTTTCAATTTGTATTCAGGTATGTTTTTTTTTAAATTCCCTGTGTGATAAATTTGACGGAATGGTCAATGCCGGGGGCATTTCCTTAGATAATGTGCGTGAATGCATTGATATGTGTACTTAATTTTCTTTTCCTTTTTTTTTCTTTTAACCTGTTGAAGTGTTGTATATATTTTGAAATGGTTATATCCCTGATATGGCTGTATGCAGTCAGCTGGGTTTTAAAAAAAACAAACAATAACAGTAAGCTCGGTTTAGAAAGAATCAGAAAGGTTTCAGAGTTCCAGGAACAAAATGTCTAGTGCTGAGCTTCTGTCTGTTTTCTTGTACTATCTCATTCTCTCCGTTTTCTGCTGTTTTAGTTCTGTCTCTTACAGGGTGTGTTTCACAGTCTCTCTGAGCTGTCTCTATCTGTGTCATAGCCTTTTTCCTGCTCCCTTTTTCTCTTTTCTGGTCCTCTGCCTCGCTTTTGTCTGCTCTCTTTTTCAGTCTTATTTCTCTTGAATTTTGCATCCCTCTGTCTCAGTGACATCTCCTTAACTTCACTTCCGTTTCCGTTTCAGTTTCGGTTTCTCAAGATGATGTCTCCATGCTCGGAGCAAATTCCATATGCACTAACGTCACAGGTGCCATGTGTATGGTGATCATGGCACAAGCCTTGAGCCTGCACATAAACCCATGAGCTGGCCAGGTCCTGAGGTCCTACCTAGACTATGTTTAACCTAATCTATATTTCATACTGGTATTTTATCAGCCTATCATTGGAATAATCTTGGTTACATGAAATGACATGTGTATCTGTGTATCTTACCTTCAAAAAAAGGAACATGTATATAAAGTAAATAAATAAATAATTAAAGGTCTGAATCACAACACAACTAGTTATTCTGTATAAACTCGTCTCACATGACAGGACCCCCCCCCCACCAGTCAGTGCACAAATGCTCAGCTGTCAATCAACTAGGTGAAGACAGTATTTTCTTAGTCATAGATAGGTATGTAAGTAAATGATTGAGTAAGTACGTAAGAAGTAAGTGAATAAGAAGTAAGTAGGTGAATAAATAGATACAAAATAAAGGTATGTAGGTAAATGATTGAGTAAGTACGTAAGAAGTAAGTGAATAAGAAGTAAGTAGATGAATAAATAAATACAAAATAAAGGAGTATGTAGATAATAAACAGGTAAGATGAAAATAACAAATAACAGTAAAAACATGCATATACCCACATGCCCGTTCACAGACACAGACACATACATTCATACATACACACCCGTATCCACACAGTATGATGGTTGATAACAACAGATACAACAACAACAGCAACAGAAACAACAACGGCAAAGAGGAAACACCCATATATACATATCGTGACAAATTTACAAACATATCTGGATAACAATCAACAAACAGCCCACAAACACACTCACATTCGGTTTGGCAATTCCCATGCACTGTGGAGCATCAGGGAGGTTGGGTTGAAGGATTGTTTTTAGCTGTACACTGAATTACGCTGTAGTGCGATGTAAGTGCAACTGTCCTTGTCCATGTGTTGCAGGCTATTCTCTGTGGTGACTATATTCTGTCTGTGATCTCCATCATCCTGGCTCAGATTGGAAACCCTCACGTGGTGTCCATCATGTCTCAGGTGGTGGAGGACCTGGTGAGGGGTAAGTTGACATTTATAGTATTTACAGTAGTTATAGTATAGTATTTATAGTATATGTATATTTTCTTTGGTCATAATTATGTATGTATGTTTCAATCATTTTCTTTGTAATTTTGTAATGTTCAGAGTTTGAAAAATGTGACTAAAAAAAAGAAAAAAAATATTTATAAATAGTGCCGATCTGCATGATGGCTATTTACCAAGTGTGTATGTGTGTGTGTATTCATATATATATATATACATATTACAATTTTTTTCTGTGTTAAATGCAGTGAGCATTCTTTGACATGGACTGTTCGCGCTTTACAGATGGAATTATTTATTGTATTATTATTATTATATTATTGTTATTATTATGATTATTATTATGATGATTATGATGATGATGATGATTATCATTATTATTATTATGTGTACAAATATATATGTGAAAAGGAAACATGTTCATAACAAATAGCGGATGTTGTTGATTGCAAACGGTAACAAATTTCAAAAAGGTTTTTCATGTATATCTGAACAATCAATAGCACTTATGTGACAGCAGATATAAAGAACAGGCTGTATCATCTGTGTGTCTTTCATTCATATTACAATGAAGCAATCGACACACCCCCCGTAAAAAAACAACAACAGACAAAATCATGTCAAGCAATAGTTTTGCAAAGAAGGGTTTGGAGTATATATATATTGATAATGATAATCTGTACAGGCAGCAAGTTGAAATGCCTCAAGAAGGACTTGGAGAGGAGGGAGGGAGAGAGGGAGAAGGATCGTTTTATCAGGATTATATTTTACACCACATCTGCTGCATAACAATGTATGATTATCACTTGTGCATACTTTCATGATTGTCTTCAGGAGAGTTCATGCAGCTAGGTTCCAAAGAAGATGAGGACAAAAGATTTGCACACTATCTCGACAAAACATTCAAGAAGACGGCCAGCCTGTTAGCAGCCAGTTGCCAGTCTGTATGTATCCTCTTCTGATTCAAAAATACTTAACGTTCCTCATGTCAGAACTGCTACCTTTGGACAACGTTCTTTCTCCTTTGCAGCCCCCAAAACATGGAATTCCCTTCCACGTGAAATTAGAGAAATCTCATCAACTCCGTCTTTCAAAAAAGCTCTGAAAACTCACCTTTTCAAGAAATACTATAACCTTTAAATTCTTCTGGCCTACCCTTTAATGTCTAGCTTATTTGGCTGTCTCGTGTGCTGCTTCGTGTTCTTTATTAAGTGACATGTTATTTAGTAATGATTGTATAATTAATCTCTTGTGTATGTATATCTGTGTTCAGGTTTGTATGTGTGTATGTGAGTGAGTGAGTGATTGAATCAGTGCGTGTGTATGTGTGTCTGTGTCTATGCGCGCGCGCGCGCGCGCGTGTGTGTGTGTGTGTGTGTGTGTGTGTGTGTGTGTGTGTGTGTGTGTGTGTGTGTGTATGTATGTGTGTGTGTGTGATCCTTTATCCTTAACTTAATGTTGCTTAGGTTTTTTATAACAAGTTACCAATGTGTTATCTATCACTATTTTTAATTTTGACTTGATTTGTACATCACTGTTGCTTGTCTATCATGGATTGCTGCTTATGATAACGTCTGTTAAGTGCACAGAGCTCTGGCATCTTGTTGGAGGAGTGCGCTATACAAATGCTTCATTATTATTATTATTATTATTATTTTAAATACGAATGTGACTGACCACAACTTTCATATATTCATGAATTGATTCAGCTGTGACTGTCCACAACTCTCATCTACTTATTGTTACAATTTTGATTGTTCAGAATGTAAATATACTTGGAATTTATTTTTCCTTTTCTGTCACTGTCTTTGTTTCGGCCTTCCTCCTCTGCTTTCTGTCATTTCTTCCTATCATTTTCTGCCTTGCTGGACCATTCACCTGTATGTGTTCCATAAAGTCTTTCATGTATTAAGTGCTTTTTTGGCTCTGGGGAGGTGAGATATATGGAAGCAATTTTAGGTAATTTATGCCTGTTTTTATATATGTTTTGGTGTCCTCATGTATACTTAAATTTTGAGGGTTGACAACCAGAACCGAGTATCTCGATTTTCTGATAGTTTACAGGAGACGATTTGTAACTGGATTTTCGGGGAGATGCTATATCTACATTTTGAAATACTGGTTTTTGGTTTTATCGATAATGAATCAAAAATCAGTATCATGGCAAAAACGAAGTCCACCTAGCGAAAGATCACATCAAAAGCAACAGTTCAGTATAAAAAAAAGTGAAAATTGACAAAAAAGTGAGATACTGGGTTCTGGCTGTCAACCCTCGAATTTGGTATTCAGGTGTTTTTTTTTTAGTCCACTGTGCGATAAAGTGGATGGAGTGGTCAATGCTAGGGGCATGTGCTCGGATTATGTGCGCGAATGCATTGATATGTGTACAGTGGAAACCATTTATAACAGGACCGGTTATAACAGGAATCCGGATATAACAGGGCTTTTTTCAATCCCCATTTTTTCTTCCTCTTTGTCTCTATTAAAACTTATCGGCAATAACAGGGAGACAAGAGGGCTCGATCGGTTATAGCAGGGATGCCGAGACGGGCTCTGCAGCAGAAAGGCCTAGGCCAGACTCAGCACGCCACGCAGTAGGCCTAGATCTAGATCTAGGCTAGCCTTGGTATACTGTGTACTGTACACTGAAAGAACGCTTCGCAATGCGAGCGTGATGCGCGCGCAAGCGTGTAGGCCTGAGGCCACTGAGTCAGTGACTGACTGCACCATCATTCAGTTTGTAAGCTTACTGCACACTTACACCAGACCAGATCTAGGCCTAGGGACAAAACCCATGATTTACAAAAGTCAAGAGTTAGTTGATCAGTCCTTATTTCCCTTGATAACTGATATAACAGGGATCTGATATAACAGGGATTTTGACTTGGTCCCATCATCCCTGTTATATCAGGTTTCCACTGTATTTAATTTTCTTTTCTTTTTTTTTCCTGTTGAAATTTTGTATGTTTTGAAGCGATTATAGCCCTGATATGGCTGTACGCAGTCGGCTGGGCTTTAGACAAAAATAACAATACAACACTAACAATGATGCTGTAATACATTCATGTCATTTGTACCAAATGCGGGGGTCATCCAATAAACAGTGAAAATTGCATCATCATCATCATCATGTGCCTTCCTGCATGGTGTTGGTGATCTTTTGTTGCTGCATGCAGCCATAAATCATGATCTACCAGATCAAACATTTTAAAAGGCTCCATCATCAGCCTCTGGTGAGGGTTGCATAGGTCAAAAAGTCATATAAGGAAAGCCAATGTTTTTTATGAACACTCTTTAAGACAGACAACATCAGTCAGTGCTTCTCTCCCATTTACATTAGGCTGAAACGTGTGTCAAACTACCTCCAATAATTTTATGTTTGTAGCATCAAGGAAGGCTTGAGAGTCCCGTAAATTTTACGTTGGCAACACTTACGGAGTTAAAATCAAATGACCAGACCCACAACTAATACCACTGTCATGAGCAATGTTATTTGCATATCTTCAGTCAAAATTTCCCTTGCTTTTTGAACATTTGACTTGTCGGAGCCTTCAGCAGGCTTCGCCAGACTTTGCTTACCTTTAATGTCATTTTTTAAAGAATGACACTCACCTGTAAACTGCAACCTGCAGAAGAGCTTGTGTCTCACATATACTTTTACTTTTTAGTGTTTTTAATATATAGACCAAGTGACAAGTGAATATGTCTGCAACAGAACTTTTACGTTAGATTCCATTTTTGTGTAAGTGTGCGGTTTTCCAGTGTTTTAACATGGCCATGCTGCTCAGAATAATTGTACTCATTCTTCCTGTTTATTGAATGACTCTTGCACATAGAAAAATCTTCACTTTCTTGGCTTTTTTTGGTTTGAAAAATAATCACATCTCATGTCTGCAGAGAGAAAACATGTACACGCTTATACACTCCTGTACACATGCACACACACACGTGCGTGCATGCTTGCACACACTCTGGCATGTGCACATACACATACACTCTTTCTCTCTCTCTCACGCACACACACACACACACACACGCACACGCACACACACATACGCACACACATACGCACACACATGCACGATTATCATCTAAAAATCACGTAGAGTGAAAAGATGTTAAACGAAAGAACAGACACATTCACACTCTCATTCACTCAAACACACACACACAGATACACTTATTCATTCACTCGTTCACTCACATGAATCTTTGCTGCAACACAGCCCTTTTGAACGTAAGTAAAATTCATAAAGTTAAGATTGCTGACAGTGGTGATACACATCTTTGCCATACTCCTCACATGTTCACTGGTACATGGGTGCAGGTTCAAGTCTTCCCTAAGTTATAAAGGACATGAACTAGTAAGACCTGTACACAAGCCAGTGATTTCATATAGCTGTCTGTATGTCAACAGAATTTTCATTCACAAAGATATTGTGCTGGATCAGTTCTCTAAGGTGCAGATTATTTTAAACACAATGGAGAGATATGATCACCAACGCCATCCGGCAGGGCACATGATGATGATGATGATGGAGAGATGTGTGCTTTCAGGTTGCAGTGTTGGGAGGTTGCAGTGATGATGTGTCACAGATAACATACAAGTATGGTCGTAACTTGGGCATTGCTTTTCAAGTAAGTGTTCAGGATATAAGTAGTAGCTTTGATGTATATGCATATACACACATGTACATGTCTATCTATCTATCTATCTATCTATCTGTCTTTAAGTCTGTCTGTCTATCTATCTGTCTCTCTGTCAATCTATCTCTAGCTATCTACCTGTCTGCTTATCTGTCTGTCTGTCTATCTATGTGTGTGTCATATATATATATATATATATATATATATATATATATATATATATATATATATATTATATATATATATATATATATATATATATATATATATGCATATGTAGGCCTATATGTATATACACATGTAAGCTCATATCATCCATCACCTGTCAGCATCATCCAGTTTGTTGGTAGTGGGCAAATGAAAGTTTAGCCCTAGATGTGTTCTAGGTAGTGAAGAGAGAGCCATTGAATGTCAAGAGAGCTTTCATCTACATCTCATTTCTAACCAGACTGGACAAGTGATGTGATAAAATGACAGATCAAAGATGAGATTCAAAAGACATCTTTCTGTTTGAAAAATTACATGTGTTGTAACATTTATTTTCAAAGCTTTGAATTTTAGTTGGGAGGGTTTGGCTGTTGCGAACTAGGGTAGAGTTGTTGTTTTTTTAAAGAAGTTTGCAGCTTTTATCTTTACTATTCTTTGTGGTCTGTGTTGATTAAAGATATGGATGTACACCAGCAAACAAATGAAAAAGATATTTAGTTATTGTTAGCAACTTCATGTTATTGAACCAGATGAGGAAGCATGTGATAACATCAGCAAAATATTTTTACCTTTGCTGCCAGCTGCCTTGCCTATTCTAGTCTCCTTCCTGAGAAGTGTTGTTACTTTGTCATAAACTACCATCTTATTTCCTGAGTAGATCAGAAAGGTAAATCATCATTTGGTGTGAAAATTATGATTTTTATAAGTGTGTGTGTATGTTGTGTGTGTGTGTGTGTGTGTGTGTGTGTGTGTGTGTGTGTGTGTGTGTGTGTGTGTGTGTGTGTGTGTGTGTGTGTGCGTGTGTGGTAGTTAGTAGACGACCTTCTAGACTTTGTGTCCAGTGAACAACAGATGGGCAAACCGACGGCTGCTGACCTGAAGCTGGGTCTGGCCACTGCCCCTGTTCTCTTTGCCGCACAAGAGGTTAGTGTTGGGAGTGTTCTTGCCATTGTACTTGAATAAAGCTTGTACTAAAAAAAAAATGTAGACATAATGTATGTTTAAAGCTGTTTAGTTGTATGACATCCATTTTGACAAAAACAGCCTCTTAAGCGTTAATGTACTCTCCAACACATTTTCCTTAAATTTCTATATTTGGTGGCCATGACCCAGTTTGTTTCTGATTTTAGCTGTCATCATCGGAAAGGTACATCAAAGAGCTTTCTGTCAGTATATTACATGGGGGTTCTGTACAGGTTTACAGATTGCAATAAGAGACAAAAATAGGTACATTTGGTAAGAAATTACGTTCTTTCTGCTACAATCTGTGCATTGAAATACTTTTGGTAAGAAATTGTGTTCTTTCTTCTATGATCAGTACATTAGAATATCATTTTAAATTAATATTTTTTCAAGAAAAAAATTTCTGTGGGGGATAGATTATAGTCCACAGAAATCAATTTTGACAAAAAGTCAAAACACCCCAGATAGACCCACAGTCACCTTTTCAGTTCCTAGTGCTGTTCGACAGACCGCGCGTTAAGACTGAATTGGTGGTGGGAGGTCACATATGATAAAAGCGTGCAAGGGGGTGAAATGTTTACATTTTTTGTGCAGTTCCCTCAGCTGAATCCTCTGATCATGCGGCGGTTTTCTCAGGAAGGAGATGTGGAGCTAGCAAGACAGCTGGTTGCCAAGGTAACAATATTTTGTTCTGTGTTGTCATAATTTTTGGTGGCATGGTATGTGGATCATCATTATCATCATCTTCATCACCATCATCATGTGCATGGTGTTGGCGATCGTGGCCCTCCATACAAACCTATCTTTTGTCGCTGCAGGTACATCTTCCACCCTTTTTGTCTTCAACCACCCTGCAAACCTGTCCAATATTTTCTTCCTGGGTCTACCTGGCGCTCTGGCGCTTTTCCCCCCTCCAGCTTTAAAGTTGTTACTAGGTGCTCTAATTTCTCTTTCTTCATAAAATGTCCTATGAATATTGCTTGTCTTATCCTAATCTTCTTCATTAATATTCTTTTTGTGTTCGCCTTTTTCAAGACTGTCTTGTTTGTTTTCTTTGCTGTCTATAGAATGATTAAACATTTTTCTTAGAAACCACATTTCAGCTGCTTCAATCTTGTTTCAGACTGCATGTTGACTGTCCATGCTTCGCATCTGTACAACAGTATTTGTTCTATAAAACACTGAAGAACCCTCTCATATTGATTGATAGGCATTTGTTGGTAAGAATGCTTTTCATTTTCTTGAATGCTGTTTTAGCTTGGCCGATTCTGCTGGCTATTTCTAATATGCATCTGCTGTCTGGTGAGATGACTGTTCGTAGATATTTAGACTTATCAACTTGTCTGTTAGTTTTTGTTTAGTCTCAGTGTTGTACCATTTGCTGTTATTGTGCATGAGGGGATTTCTTGTTTTTTTTTTTTTTACTGATTACTGTGACTTTGGTTTCTTGCTATTTAACTCCAGCCCTTTATTTCTGCTTTCTGTTTCTGTTGAATTCACAAAATTGTGTAGTTCTTTTTATTTTATGCATTTAGAACGATGTCATCTGCATAGTGAAGACTGTTTAACATTTTTCCTCCAACCTTTATCCCAGGGTATTCGTCTAGGTTTGTCATGATGGTTTCACTGTACAGTGAAAACAAATCTGGTGACAGAACATATCCCTGCCTAACCCCTCTTTTGATATTTTGAAAAGAGCTTATATCATTTTCTACTGTCATTGCTGCTGTTTGTTCCCGCAAGGATGCAATTTTTTGCACAGTAGTTACGTTCAGTGACATCAAAGGCATAATTTGCAAAGTCAGGAAAATACGGCATTACAATATTTGTTTTCATTTATATTGGTCATCCGCTTCATTTACAAAATTAATGGGAGCTGTGTGACATGTGCGGCTTATTCTGAAGCCAGGTTAGTTTTTGTTCAGAACAGGCAAGTTTTTGATCAGAAGAATGCAAGTTTCAGGATGTCGAGAAATGTATTTGTTTATATACTTTTTGAGGGGTTTTGACATAATAAATAAAAGATTGGTCTGTAGTGTGTAGGCATTGTACAGTCTTCAGATTTAGTCCTTTTGGACTGGGATGGAAAGTGGCATTTCTCAAGACATAAACCATAGATGGATGTACATAGGAGTTTCACTTGGTGTTACAGCTTATATATTAAGAATTTTGTGATGAATTCCATCATGGCCTTTAACCCCCACTGCTTTAATTCAGTGGCACTGTGATTTTAATACCCGCGTGACATTCTTCAGTGGTGTTGCAAGACTGAATTTATTATATTCCTTAAACTGCAAAAAATCTGTAAATTTTGCAGGTATGCTGTGCATTGGCTGTAGAGTTCACAGATGGAGTATTTTGCCCAGGTTAATATTTTCAGTAATGTAGACATAATGGAGAGTATAATGGAGTGTATGTGTGTGTGTCCAGAGCGAGGGCCTTCAGCAGACCAAGATGCTGGCCTCAAAACACACCAAGGAAGCTGTACGACTGCTGCAACACCTTGCCTCCTCCAACATCCAGCAGGCTTTGGTCACCCTCACACAGAGACTATTGACTCGACAAAAATGATGTATAGACTAGATAGGATTAGTTAGGTTCCTTTTTTCATGTGTTGAAGTTTGTAAATGCAATCATGTCATGCCATTTGCATTGTTGTCCTTTTCACAGGTGTTGATGTGGAGACTGTGGTGATGCAGCATTGGAAAATCCAGCTGATGATGCACCCAGCCAGTCATAGGTATGGTTAAAAACAGATTGGTGGGGTCAATATAATAGCTGAAATGTTTTACATAATTTGTGTCTTTAACATTTGATCTTCAATTTCTGGTTAAAACATAAGCAACAAAAGAAAAATAAATTTCCCAAATTTTCCCCATTTTATGAGTTTTTTACTTTCCTTTTCAAATCAAACGAACCTGAAAAACACAAAAACAAAACGAGACAGACACAAATTTTTGCCATATTTGGAAATGTGTCTACTGATTTTTGTGTTACGTGTTGTGCATTTATTCTTTCTTGCCTTTTGCATACATGTCACAAAGGCCAGTTGACCAGAAATTTGTGCCTGTCTTGTTTTGTTTCATTAAATAAGTGTTCCAGTTTTGATTTTGTGGATTTTCTGGTTCATATTTGCTTGAGCACTGGCAATCACTTTGATTCAGTTTAATGTGTCTAAAAAGAACACTATAATAGAGAAAATACTTATATTTTTTGCATTTTAAATTTATCAATTTTGAAGTTTTAAAACGAGTTAATTAAAAAATTGAGAAATGAAAAGTTTGCACTGTAGTCTGATTTTTTTTAATGCTGCATCATTTATGGACCTCCATAAATTTAGGAATTTAAAAAGTAACATAATTAGTTCATAACTAAATAAATAAATGCAAGTATTGTGAAACACATACACCAATAAATAAAGAATTAAAACTTTATGACACCTGCCATAACTAAGTGAAAAACTAGCCAACTGAAGCACTTAGTTTAACCACAGATATCAATGCAGTGGTAATGTCTTTGCACAGGACTGCTTCAGACCATTGGCATCGTTCTCTTTAAGAATTATGACCAGTATTAGATATGTAGCACAGCTTGACAGAAAACAGCACAACATGCCTAGGATAGGCTAAAGAAAATAAAAATGGTAGAGGAAGAGGAGAAGGGACTTTGTTTTATTTTGTTATTTTGTACAAGGGACTTTGTTTTATTTTGTTATTTTGTTTCATGAATGAAAGGTTTGAAAAAAATAAGGCAGTAGGATAAAAAAAAAAAAAGTAAGTTATTATTAGTTTCATTGCGCAAGTAATATTGCAGTTTCATTCTTTTCTTCTGTTTTTGAGTGTGTGTGCACACAGGTATGTGTGAGAGTGAATGTGTGTGTGTGCGTGCGCGCATGCACATATGCACATGTGCATGCGTGTGTGTGAGGAAAAGAAATTAAGAGAGAAAGACATATGTGTGGAGATGTTTTGTACTTTCAGATGTAGGCCTATTTGAGAAAATTTTATTACTGTTTAAAGTGTGACTGCACAACTTTTGCCTCAAAGCAGCAAAAATAAGCAAACAAGAAACAAACAAAAAATCAGTGTGGATAAAGGTCTAATAGCGCTGCTGTATTTTGACACTGATGATTTCACACACTATCCTACAACTTGTGCTGTGCATGCTGAAGACAGTGCTGAAGACAGAATAGCGCCTACTTTGTGTAATAGTTGAATGCCTTGAACAAGGCAATTCAGGTGATCATCTGTTGATGACATTCTGCTGTGTTCTAGTGGGGCATTCTGCTGAGATGATTATCTTCATCATACAAAACAATCAGAAAACAAAGCACAAGTAAACAAAGAAAACTTTTTTTTTGTATAAAATCATACATTCACTCACACTTGAAGCTATTTAAGTAATTTTTAAAGTGCTGATCCACAAGATGCAGCAGGTTTGTACTGTGTATTCTGATGCAGAAAGAAACTGCCAGTGATAAAGTTGATGAACAGTACTTCCTGGTCTGTCTTTGCTTTGTTGAAAAGTTGGTAGCTGTTGACAAGTTGGTGGTTGTTGAAAAGTTGGTGGCTGTTGAAAAGCTGGTGGCTGGTTTGTTTATTAAAAGTGATTGAGAAGTTTATGATTAACTGATCATAACGGAATGCCACTGAATGGGCACTGGTGACACAGTTGTTGAGAAATGTGCTTCACCTGTAATACAAACAGAGGATGATTTTGTATATAGTGTGTGTCTGTTTGTCTGGCATTATTAATCCTTTGACTCCCGCACCCTATCCACCAGCTGCAAAAACAACCCTCTGCGGGAAGCTGGTGGATAGGGTTGGTGGATAGGATGAGGGAGTTTAAGGGTTACATTTTTGCTTTGTTAGCATGGTTGACAATGCTGGGTGCTGGTGGACAAGGTGCTGGAGTCAGGGTTAAACAAGCGTACAGGAATGTGATGAAGTTGATGTACTGCACTGGCAGTTTGGAGTGACCATTATGTATAGCTGATGTACAGAAAACTTGTGAGTCAGGAGAAACCCAAATTAGAGATTTTCAGCTGTAACAATGCTTGCCTCAGTAATATTTGTACGCCACATCCAGTGGCGTTAATTACATAGATGAAAGTGTGGATAGACAGCCTTGATAAACAGACAGTAGTTTAGATAGACATCCTTTAGTGAAGACAGATTCCACTAAAAATGGCATCTTCGATCAGAGACAAAACGGCTCAAAACATGTAAGTATGTAGGCTACAGTAAGAGCAAATTGCAGAAAAGATGTGTCCATCAGACGTTTCTATCATTGAACATGAACATGCACAGTTCAGTTCAGCTAGGGTAAAAGTTTACAGTAAACTAGGGTAAAAGTTTACAGTGAGATTTGGTAGCAGTACAAACCGCAGGAGAGAATAAAAAAGCAAAGGCACACGATCATGTGTACATTGTGGTGTTGCCTGTCATATGTTAACAAACAGCTGTCTCTTAAAGCTGTTATCTATAAAGACTGCTGTTCACAGACAATGTAGCAAGTATAAATATTTGTTTACTGAAAATGTAATTATAAAAACTATCATGTTTCCTTTTGTCACTACTTCTCTGGTTGCAGGGCCATGCATTGGCCTCAGACAGCTAACTGCAACTAGTGTGCATCTGCATTCTCCTTTGCAAGCTGAACAATAGGAAGGTCAAACAAACAGAAAAAGAAGCAAACAAAAAAAAACTTTTTCTGTTACCAGAATGAAATATCTGTGACCTTTCAGCCAACAGAATGAAATATCTGATATGTAATAAAACAAATGGAACAGAAACCTTTGAGACATCTGCTGAAAGAAAAGTCCTGTGATGCCTGAGTTTACATATGTTATTTAACAGTTAAATCATTGAAATCATAGTTTCATTCAGAATGAAAAAAAATGGATTATAAATATTTTTTTGGACAATGTAAATTCATTATTCATTTTGACTGAGAGTAAATTGCAACAAAGAATGTCGTAAAGTGTGTTTCATGTGCACCTTCAGGACTTGTGCTGTACTGTATGGAAGATGTGAAATGAAATACATTTAGTAGACATTGATCATCTTTCTTTTCGTGTTTGTGTGTGTGTATGCATGTGGTTGCATGCATGTGATTGCAAGTGTGGGCGTGCAGGATTACCCTTACGTTAAACAGTATATCGAAAACACCACCATGATACTGATATTCCACAACTGTAATTAGGGGAAGTCAACCACCCACACAAATGTTAATAGTTTCAGTTTCAATTTCTCAAGATGATGTCTCTGCGCTCGGAATAAATTCCATGTGCACTAATGTGTGATGGAGAAGATCCAGAATGATCATGGCACAAGCCTTAAGCCTGCACATAAACCCAAGAGCTGGCCAGGTCCTTAGGTCCTACCTAGATAGTTCCATAACCCTGTGGTCATAGGGGAGTGAGGTGGCAGAGACATAACACAAATGTTAATAAAGTATACTGAAAACACAACTCCACACTCATATTCTGCCATCTGAAACATGCAGTGTTTACTTTTTAGTGACAGATATCAAAAAGGACAACAGTTCCGGAAAAGCTGTGTTCATAAAATGTCCCCGGTCATCAAACTTGAACAGTTTTGTTTCCAGACCTTCCGCTACTTCCTGCTGCTCTGCCCATGGGATGAAAGGATCATCAAGGGAGCCAAACTGTGTGGCAAACTCTACATTGCTTTTTATGGCTTGCCACTGCCAGGGTCTGTTGTAGTAGCCACTGACACGTTCACTCTCCAACCCTAGGTCTGTCACACAGGCTGAGACCAGGACAATTCCCTTTACCTGTCAACATATAAATGTATTGTATGGGGTACTGTGTTGCTTTGTTTGTGCATCATTTGATACTTATTGGTATTTTGTTACTTTGTTTGTGCATCATTTGACTCTGTATTTGTATCTTGTTAATCACAATGGGTTTTTTCAGTGAAATTCAGACTTATTACCAATGAATTAGTAATAGTTACAAGAATTTTTTTTTAAATTCTAACATTTTTCTTCAGCCTGCAATAATCCTGTCATGATACATTTTGAACTAATGCAAGTTCTGAAAACTAGTTAAAAAACAATATGATGACATAAACCTGATGGCCTGTAGAATTTCTGTCTTCAAAGTTCGCCGTTAATTACCTATGACATCAAAGTTATCATCCTGTACTCACTGCCTGATATCCATGACCACTATCTGAATCTTAAACTTAACCACATGACTTGGCTCCCTCATGCTACTTTACCAGCTTCCTGCAGGAAGCTGGTGGATAGGGTAAGGGAATCAAAGGGTTGAGTTTTTGCTTTGTTAGCATGGTTGGCAATGCAGGATTCTGATGGATAGGGTGCGGGAGTCAAAGGGTTAAACCTCTACACACATGGACAAAACTAATGATAAACAGATGATGGAATACACAAAGCTAAGACCTTTTTTGAATTTGACAGAGACTAGAGAGTTTGCAAAATATTCCAATAATGATCAAAAGGAAGCTGGTGCTGATACTTTCACTGATATTGATAGCATATTCTCATGCTTCATTCCTTTTGCGTGATTTTTCAATGCAACTTTGCTCATGTTGAAAATATCAAACAGCTTTTCACATGTCATACAATATGCCATCACAGGTTTCTGTGAGTTGTCAGTCAGCTTATACAGTCCTAGTGGCTTTTTCACAGTGTATTAATTCTTTATTCCCTGGCATTTTGAGCACTTCAATTCAATGGCAAATGTTCCAGCTGTTCGGGTAATATGAGAATGCCAATGAAACTGTTACAGCTACCGCTCTCAAAATAAGCATCAATAAGCATCCACTTAACATTGCTCACCCCAAAGCCCCTTTTCATTTCAATGAATCATGAGACTGGCTAGCCTGCCTCCCCTTCTCCACCTTGGCAACATGATGGGAAAAGCTCGCCAGACAGGCATAACTTGCCTGGGCTGCTGACTGGCGACTGTGCGTCCACAAGCACTATGCTCCCTGGTTCCTGGACTGAACACTCAGCCCAAGGACCTCACAGACCCCGAGACTGCCAAGATGATGGCCCAAGTGTGTCTTATGGGCCGTTACATAGTTGATGAATTGTCCTGCCCCTGGAGTGCTCAGCCAAACTCCTCTTCAACATCATCACAGCAACATCATCATTACTATGAACAAGGCTTAGAACAGGAGGTGGAAAAAATCACTGAAACTATGGGGTCCGGGGACATGAACGCTTGCAAGCCGATCATGGATGCCTTGCTCCTTTCGATTTTTTTGGTTTTTTTTGGACAAACTGAAATCGCGAAATTCCACCCAGATGCGGAACGTTTTAAGCCCTGTATGAGCCTCCAAACTACCAACCAAAGGCCACAAAGCTCTCCGGGTCATTCCAGCACAGCCACACTCCCTCCCCATGCAATACAGTCATCAGTTTCTGAACAAGAGGAGACTGCTCTATGGAAAGAATCCACAACTCAGCACACCTCCCCAAAGGGAGTCAACTCACAGCCACAAATGATTTTTCCAAATGCCAGCCAACCACGGTCGTATTCAGTCCTCAGGACCAACACTTACAAGAGGTCCCAGCTGCCAACGACAAACTGAAAGATCTCTCCCTGCTAGATACCAACAATGCTGAAAATGGCATTAACCCTTTGACTCCCGCACCCTGTCCACCAGCATCCTGCATTGTCAACCATGCTAGCAAAGCAAAAACTTCACTCACCCTCCATCACCTCCATTCACACCCTACCTACCACCACTTCCTGCAGGAAGCTGTGGATAGGGTGACTAAATCAAAGAGTGGAGTTTCTGCAGTTGGTGGATAGGGTTTAGAAGTCAAAAGGTTAAAGAAACAGCATCCTTAGTGAGTTACCCTGCCTAAGCACTTGCGCTTCCCCTGGACTGGCCAACTGAGAACCTGGCTGGTCACACGCGAGCTTCACATGAGACTGATCTCAACGAATGGATTGTCCAGGTGCTAGAGAAAGGGCACAAGCCTCTTTGATCCCCTACCGGCCTATTCTACCAGCAGCATGGAGCAAGGAAAAACCCTAAAGTGCACAAACGTCTGCAGAAAGAAACAATGGAACCACACGCCCCTTTCGACCCAAGATTTACACAGACACTTTCATAATCCCCAAAGAGTTCGGCAGCTGGCGTCTAGTTCCTCAGGATGACCCACTTCAAAATGGGAGATTTGGGGTTCCATCGGACAGAACAACTGGGCAACATCCACAGACCTCAAGGATGCCTATTTTCGCAACCTGATACAACACCCCCATCACAGGCAGTACCCAAGTTTCGTTGGTATGACTGTGTTTTACAGTTTCAAGCAGTCTGGTACCCCCCTCCCCCTGCTATTCACGAAGATCATGTAAGAATGAGCCATGATAGCTACACGGAACTTACCTGTTTTCACCACTACCTGGATGACTGGTCCTGACCAAGTCAGAAACTCTCTGCAAGTCTTACACCCATCAGTCATGGCCCTATGGTCCCATCTCAGATTCGTCATAAACCCTGAGAAACGCCACCCCTCCCCCAGATGGCCTTTGAGTTTCTGGAGATGAAATTCGACACTGTCTATGCTATGCTCATTTCTCCTACACCTGCCCACAAGGACGAGCTAACCACCCTTCTGTTTCGCCTACAACAGTCATAAAAGGCATTGCAAGATCCATCAGATTTCTTTAAGGCATGATGGAATCTCTGCTCCCATCATCCCCCTGGATCATGCCCCAAAACGCCCCCCTTCAGAGAGCATTCATGGAATGTTGGGTCCAAGCTTATCAACACTGGGATAACATACTGACCCTTGGCCAATGTTTCAGAGTGCCACAGCCGCATGGACCAACACAACACTGCTCCAAAGAACCTTTGAAAAACAAACATACACTACTCCATTGATGGCTGGAGTCCCAATCACAACTCTTGGCCACAAGATCTCGTTCTACAAGAACACCTCAATAATGGACCGGGGAGTATACATGGACAGCCTTCACACGGCAGGCCAATGGACTGAGGAGGATTACAACTACCACATCAATATTCTGGAGTTCAAGACAGTTTACAGAGCCCTAGTAACCCTTCCACTTGTCAATCCCAGGAAAGTAGGCCAACTCTTCACAGACTCCACCACATACACTACAGCAGCTTTCTACATCAACAAACGGGGTATGGGGGAAGGTGGGTGGACCATACCTGGCAAACTTCTCTCTTCAAGCGTGTTCCTCCTCCAATGCTATCATGAGAGGAAAATCTCCCCACGTGTGAGACACTGCAAGAATTGAAGAAAGCTGGATATCCCCGGCATTCTCTCAGCAGGTTGCATTCCACTCTCCACTCTGAGTGGACTGAATAAAATGACTCTGGAATGGCTCTAGTTCCATCCCATGACAGACCTGTCCGCGATTAAATTCAACAAGTGTTTATGTATCTCCAGTCCATGATCAAGAGACCTAGATGACTAATGCTCTGTCGGCAGACAGGAACCTATTCTTGAGTTATGTGTAAAGTAGGCCTATAGTATATTCTGAATGAAAATTATTTTTGCCCACGCTAGGATTTACGCAGATTTATTGAAACGCTTAGCACCCCCCCCCCCCCTCCCCCCTTAAGAAAAGGAAAAATACGGTCTAGGACTTTTTGCTCACATTCTTGGATTTAACAGGGAAGTAGATCTAATGCATAAATCATTCCTGAGTAAACCATGCAAAAATTACAACGGACATGAATAGTGAGATCGATGCCACAACTACCATTCTCTGAACAAAATATAACGAGCAAATTACGAAAATCAGCAAAATGATTCACAAGTACTTCAATCCTGTTTGGAGGCGGGGATTTTTATTTATCATTTTTTATATATTAGATCTAGAACTAAGACTTGACAGTAGCGTTGACGGTTGATCTAACACTCACATTGGTTTATGAACGCGATATCGAGCAATATATGAGCAGTTATTCTATAAACTGATCATTTAATAATTCAACTCAAGATTTTAATGAGAAATATTTGCTTAAAACAATAGAAACTTGTCGCAACGAAGCTGACAGATTGCCAAGATAGTGATCTCACCACACCAAACTGACATTTGCGTGTTTCGTTCTGCCACGAAACTACACCCTGTAATGTTCAGAATGTGGGTTAACACTTAATTAAGTTAATAACAGGCGTCTTTTCTGATCGGCTGAAATGGAATAACGGAATCGTTCATCCTATGAGTACGACGCATGAAAGATAATGCCAAATTCATTACAATGGTAAAATTTTTGAACGGGGTGGGTCTGGCAACAAATAAAGCCCATTATGAACAACTTGCAAACATTTTCCATTAAAAAAAAAAAGACTGCAAAGTAATAGATCTAGATCTAGTTTCTTTGTTAAATGTATTTTATATGAGAACATCATAAAGAGTTTAATTCATTTCCATCTTCATATGCTAGACCCTAGGACCAGCAATGTCTTCGTTTTCGATGTGGTCCCCGCAAGTTACGAGCGTAACCGGAAGAAAATAATCAAAAATTTTAATTTAAAAAAAAAAAACCGCCATTTCAAACTAAGCGAAGCAATACAGGCCCATACACACTGTTTTATTGTCTGTCTTATTTTCAGTTTTCTTTAGTTTTATTGTGCACAGTTTAAATCAGCATTCAACACACGAGGCATGTCACCAAATGGACAAAAACTGTCCTCCACACATACGTTTTTACTTTTCTATGGGTCTATCAGATATATAACAGACACTGCGCATAGTGATAGTGTTTTGGTTAGGCGTGCCTGTATTAGATCTACTTTGACAGAAAATGAACATTTTCAATCCAAATTGTACTAGTATTAATTGAAAAATAATAACACCCTCCATCTTGACCCCATTTCGGGAGAATCACTCTGTATATGTATATGTATATGTATATACATATGTATACGTATATGTATATCATGTATGGCCTACTTACTCGGTGAATCTCAGCATATCTCATGGCCGCTTCAGCACCAGAACTATGGCCGACAATGATTGTTTTGGTGTCACATGACAGTTCATCTTTCATGAAGGGCAGCCATACAGATTCACGGGCCTTCACTGGATCAGGGAAGTTACGCAGAATGCACGTCACTCCTGTCAGAAAGAAAGCAATGGCAATGTTCCTTTTTGTGAAAAACACTTTACTAGCAGATAATGTTGTCTTTGTCTATTTCACTACATAATGCGTTTTGAAAGAAAATTATTTCAAATATGAATCTGAAACAGTCGGTCGATCAGTTTACATTTATTAGGCCTACAACTCTGTCAACTTTTTAGGGTTGTAAAACCTATAAACAAAAAGAAGTCAGCTATTCCTCATTAAAAATCAACTCCTTCATGAACACAACTAAAAAACATACCAAAATATCTCATTAAGACAATCAACTACAGTACTAATAAATACCCAACGATAAACTAGGCTTACTGCAGGAGCCAGCTGTACCTTGTCCAGGATTTAACCCTCTGACTCCCTCACCTGATACAATAGAATTGTCAACCATGCTAGCAAAGAAAAAAATTAACCCTCCGACTCCCTCACCCTATCCACCAGCTTCCTGCAGGAAGCTTGTGGATGGTGTGAGGGAGTTAAAGTTTTTGCAGCTTGTGGACAGAGTGCGAGAATCAAAGGGCAAATAAGGTAAATCAGATTATACATAATTTCAGTCTTTGGTTGTATATCTGTGTGTAAGATTGATAAAGAACGAAAGGCAAAACAGAAAAGGATCCAATTCAAGAACATTTGGAAAGATAGAAGCATATCAACAGCCCTTAGGTTCAAAATATTAAAATGTCTGATCTAACCAGTAATACTGTATGGCTGTGAAGCCTGGACATGCAGAAAAGCAGATGAAAATAAGATCGTAGCAGAAGAGATGTTATTCTACAGGTGGCTCCTTAAAGTCGAATGGACCGATAAAAGAACAAATGAAAGCAACTTAAAGGAACTAACAGTGCAACGCCAACTGCTGGCAGAAATCAACATAAGAAAAATGAGATCTATTGGCCATGGAACTCGCAACACATTACAACCCTGATGACAACACTTCTGCAAGGAAAAGTTGAGACCAAACGAAATCCAGGCAGACCAACAGGCAGAACAACATCACCAACATCAGCAGTCTGAGAGTCCACGAAGTGGCAGAGAAAAATCAAGATCGGTGTAAATGCAGAGAATTGGTATGGTATCTGACGCTGCTGCTATCACTGAACTCGATGACGCTGACAGGTGTTGGGAGAAAGCTCTGTAAAGGTGAAGCAGTGTTTGCTTATCAGCACCCCAGTCTGTGTGATTTACGATTTGAAGAATGTTCAGAGTTTTCTGCCGTGAGGTGTTAAGATGTTGGATATGATTACGGAAATTTAATTTTTGATCAAAAATGACTCCCAGAAATTTAGCTTCTTTTGCAGCTGGAATGATAGACTTTCCCTGATGGATTTCTGGGTCAGCAAAGAATTGTCAGAGGTAATGAAAGCAGATACACTTTGTTTTGGTCGCAGAGAAAGTAAAGCTGTTTACCTCTGCCCACTGTTGGATCTTATCTGCACAGAGTTGGAGCTAGCAAAAGTACAAAAGGCACAATTATCTACAAACAGAGAAGAGCCAGAACCTTCCTTATATCTGCTGCTGCTGCTATCATTGAACTCGATAATGCTGACAGGTGACAGGTGAAGGCTTTTGACTTTTCCGTGCCGCTTCGTAGAATATAATAATATAATAATAATAATGACAATATTTATATAGCGCAAAATCTTGATAAAATCAAATCTAAGCGCTGATTGCTGACTGCTGATGCTGGTGATGTTGTTCATACAGGGGTTGTTGGGTGGTCTGCCTGGATTTCGTTTGGTCTCAACTTTTCCTTGCAAATGTGTTGTCATCAGGGCTGTAGTGGTGTTGCGAGTTGCATGACCAATAGCTCTCACTTTTCTTACGTTGATTTTAATATTGAACAGACCAGGAGAGAAAATACTCCCCTTCTGGAACAGGTAACTTCTGCTCGTGGATGTCGGATATAGTAAGGCCAACATGGACTTAAAACTGTCATTTTCCCAAGAAGTTTTGTTTTTTTGTAATACCCAGGGAGATAGCCTTCAAAAGCGAGTTCACGAAGTCCAAAAGTATTCCTGGTTTACAAGTGATATTACATGTTTTTTCTAGGCCAAAGAAGATGGTGACTACATGTTGTTTGTTTGGAAAAGCATTACAGATTGCGGTTTGAAGGCGGATCAAACGATCAATTGTAGAGTGGTGCTTGCGGAAACCACATTGATCTTTACACAGAATGCCATTAGTCCCAAGTTTCCACATGTGTCTGCTGTGGACCATCTTTGCATCCATTTGCAAATATGACTGGTTAAAGCTACTGGGTGATAATTGGAAGTTTTTTTCATTCTTATTGTTACTTTTGTTTAAAGCCCAGCCGACTGTGTTGAGCTATATCAGGGCTATAACCGTTTCAAAACATACACAATATTTCAACCCAATTATCAATACTAAGAGAAAGCATGTAAAACTTTAAACAGAGTGACAGAAAAGAGGAAATTTATAGCGGTGAATTTCCAGAGGGCGGGGACACTATTTATATCGAAAGAGATCCCAGCATCCCCACGGGGGAACCCTCTACGTTTTCACACATTTCAACCCTACAGATGAAGCAAACTTACCAGCTTTGTTCAGTTTATCTTCAAGCCAGCCGTACCAGTTGCATCGCTTGATGTCCCCTGCTCCATTACCAGGCGCAATGACGACCTTGACCTCTGTCTTTTCAGCCATGTTGTGCCAGCCGATAAAGCAAGGACTCTGAAGGATTTGGCGTTAGTCAGTTAAATCAATCTACGATTTTTTTCCCTTAGCTTTTTAATTCTTTCTTGTCAATGACAAGTCGTTTTGCAGGCAATATCCAAAATACATTATGTAGGCCTACATTCCAAAGAAAAATATAACAAAGTTACAGGAAAAAATAAAACAAAACAAAATAAAAACAAAACAAACAAAGAAACAAATAACATAAAAGAAACAGACAATTTCGAGAGCAACAGGTCTGGCATGTATCAACAATAGGCTACAATTTATTCACGCAATTAATGTGAAGCATGTACAAAGGAAAAGAAACACATTTAGTTTCATGCACTCATGCGCATTTACCATTTCTAACATAAGCTATTCTAAACAGCTTAGTTCTCTGTCTTGGTCAAAGTTTTGGCCAGTGAAGTCCATGGGCCTCTTTCTAGTACAACCAATCAATGTTTTCCCACCTGACAATCCTCTATTCAACTGGCTTTATTCATTTCCTGGCCATGCTCGTCTCATGAGAAGACGTCTCAGGTTTTCACTGTCTTGGCTTATCATGTGAAGACGTCTGAAGTTTTCACTCTGTCTTGGCTTATCATGTAAGACGTCTGAAGTTTTCACTCTGTCTTCGCTTATGTGTGAAGACGTCTGAAGTTTTCACTCTGTCTTGGCTTATCATGTGAAGACGTCTGAAGTTTGCACTCTGTTCTTGGCTTATCATGTAAAGACGTCTGAAGTTTTGCACTCTGTCTTGGCTTATCATGTGAAGACGTCTGAAGTTTTCACTCTGTCTTGGCTTATCATGTGAAGACGTCTGAAGTTTTCACTCTGTCTTGGCTTATCATGTGAAGACGTCTGAAGTTTTCACTGTCTTGGGTTATCATGTGAAGACGTCTGAAGTTTTCACTCTGTCTTGGTTATCATGTGAAGACGTCTGAGGTTTTCACTCGTCTTGGGTTATCATGTGAAGACGTCTGAGGTTTTCACTCTGTCTTCGCTTATCATGTGAAGACGTCTGAAGTTTTCACTCTGTCTTGGCTTATCGTGTGAAGACGTCTGAGGTTTTCACTCTGTCTTGGCTTATCATGTGAAGACGTCTGAAGTTTGCACTCTGTCTTGGCTTATCATGTGAAGACGTCTGAAGTTTTCACTCTGTCTTGGCTTATCATGTGAAGACGTCTGAAGTTTTCACTCTGTCTTGGGTTATCATGTGAAGACGTCTGAAGTTTTCACTCTGTCTTGGGTTATCATGTGAAGACGTCTGAAGTTTTCACTTGTCTTGGGTTATCATGTGAAGACGTCTGAAGGTTTTCACTCTGTCTTGGGTTATCATGTGAAGACGTCTGAGGTTTTCACTCTGTCTTGGCTTATCATGTGAAGACGTCTGAGGTTTTCACTCGTCTTGGCTTATCATGTGAAGACGTCTGAGGTTTTCACTCTGTCTTCGCTTATCATGTGAAGACGTCTGAAGTTTTCACTCTGTCTTGGCTTATCGTGTAAAGACGTCTGAGGTTTTTACTCTGTCTTGCTTATCATGTGAAGACGTCTGAGTTTTTACTCTGTCTTGGCTTTATCGTGTAAGACGTCTGAGGTTTTTACTCTGTCTTGGCTTATCATGTGAAGACGTCTGAGGTTTTATCTGTTCTTGGCTTATCATGTGAAGACGTCTGAAGTTTTTACTCTGTCTTGGCTTATCATGTGAAGACGTCTGAGTTTTCACTCTGTCTTGCTTATCATGTGAAGACGTCTGAAGTTTTCATTCTGTCTTGGCTTATCATGTGAAGACGTCTGAAGTTTTCACTCTGTCTTGCTTATCATGTGAAGACGTCTGAGTTTTCATTCTGTCTTGCTTATCATGTGAAAACGTCTGAAGTTTTCACTCTGTCTTCGCTTATCATGTGAAGACGTCTGAAGTTTTCACTCTGTCTTCGCTTATCATGTGAAGACGTCTGAAGTTTTACTCTGTCTTGGCTTATCATGTGAAGACGTCTGAAGTTTTCACTCTGTCTTCGCTTATCGTATGAAGACGTCTGAAGTTTTCACTCTGTCTTGGCTTATCGTGTAAAGACGTCTGAAGTTTTCACTCTGTCTTGGCTTATCATGTGAAGACGTCTGAAGTTTTCACTCTGTCTTGGGTTATCATGTGAAGACGTCTGAGGTTTTCATTCTGTCTTGGTTTATCATGTGAAGACGTTTTAGGTTTTCACTCTGTCTTGTTATCATGTGAAGACGTCTGAAGTTTTCACTCGTCTTGGGTTATCATGTGAAGACGTCTGAGATTTTCACTCTGTCTTCGCTTATCATGTGAAGACGTCTGAAGTTTTCACTCTGTCTGGCTTATCGTGTAAAGACGTCTGAGGTTTTTACTCTGTCTTGGCTTATCATGTAAAGACGTCTGGGTTTTACTCTGTCTTGGCTTATCATGTGAAGACGTCTGAAGTTTTCACCTGTCTTGGCTTATCATGTGAAGACTTCTGAAGTTTTCACTGTCTTGGCTTATCATGTAAACATGTCTCAGGTTTTCACTCTGTCTTGGCTGTTTCCTTTGCCCACACTTTCCTGGTTTGTACTTAAAGCGTATGGATCTCGGTCATGGCTTTTATCCTGCTACATGATCCTCATATGCAGTCCAAACGGCGATTGTGACAAGTTACAGATGATGATCGTTATTACTCTGAATGTGATTCCAAATCTTACATTCAACCAGTTTTTGACATCTTACATTCAACCAGTTTTTGACGAGTGCCATATTACCATCGAAGAAACCAGGGCAATGGCGAATCAGCCAACTCATTTGTCACCTCCTTCTGTACGACTAAATGATTCAAATTACCATGTTTTGGATCCATGGTAGAACTGTTCTACACGGTCCAGAACTTCAACTTCTTAAGTGTTTGAAACACAAACATTTTGGAACATTCGGATGGATATGACTGAACCAATCTGGCCATTTTTAATCGTCATCACTCCACAGTCTAATCCCCTTGCACCTCGTTCAGATACCAGTTATTGTAAGGATCGTGTGACCACCGTCATCTTGAAACAAAGTTACGTAGCCTACATTGGAAAGCACTTCAATCCACATCAAAGACCAGGCTCTGAAACTTGTGTTCTAGGAATTCTTCTACCCAACATCACATTGTGGCTGCACTAATAGACATAGATAACCTCGTCTATATCCTGAGAGGAGATCAATCCCATTTCCTCAATGATGACATTTTTGCCTCTTAGACGATCTCCAGTCTGGTAATCAGAGCTTACCAAAAGGCATCTGGGTGTCAGATCCATGCCCCCAGGTGGGGATGACCCAAAATATGGCTCCTTATCAAAGAGCAGGGCACTGCCTAGCAGCCACATGACACAGGTCTTGGGTTTCAGTCCTGTACATGGCGTCTCAGCGAGGAAGCAGTCATCCCTCATTTCTTCCTGGCGACCAGCACACGCATCCTACAACCAGGGTTGATGTTCATCACCAGAAGAACCACGGGGACTCCCCAGATAATTTTGGGGCCACCACCATAACAAAAGCCTAAATGCAGCTCATGAGGTATAACATCGTTTTTGCATCATCCTGCATTATGGAGTTCATGGCCAAACTCCACTTCAGCACAATCCTGGCTAAGAGGGACGATTACCTGATGCTTCCAAATTGCTGGCTGAGGGCTATAAGGCTCTCCAAATCACCTTTCCACATCACCAATCCCTCTTCAAACAGTACACTTCTCACTTCTTGAATCAAAGATTACCCTAATGAGAGACCCCAAGGCTCTAGACCCCAACACATTAGGTGTTGAGCCAGAGCTAATAGTGACCTTTTCAGGACACTGACTGATTCCGGCAAGGGCCTTGTCCTCTAGACTGAAATCTCAAAAAGCCTCAGAAGTTGGCACAAAAGAACCACAAGTTTGGGGTATCCATGAAGTCGCAGTCCCAGTGACTCTGCCCCCTCGAACAGCCCACTGGAACCTGGCTCATCATGCCCAAACGTGGTGAGAAATGGGTATCAACAACAGGATCAGACAGGTAGAGCTGGGGTACAAGCAGCCCTGGAGGGCTCGAAGCCCCCTCTTTCAACCCCCTAGCAGCATATTCTACCAAAAGAGTAAAGCAAGAAAGGGCCCAGAAACAAAATGTGCACAACCTTTTCGAGAAGGAAGCAATCGTACAACAGACTGCCCCCTTATGATCCACGATTTTATGAGGACATGGCGAATAGATTACACACTTACATTTGAAAGACGCCTACTTCCACATCCTGATAAAACTCTGCCACAGAAGGTACTCAAGTTCATGAGACATAGCCATGCTTTTCAGTTCCAAGCACTACTTCCAAGTGGACTCAATTCTTATCTCCAATGCTACCTGAGATTGGCCGATCCTTCCGAGCTGGGAGCACTCTGCCAGACTTACATCCAAATGGCCATGGTTGTCAATTCCTGTCTTGGATTTATCACAAACCCTAAGAAATGCAACCTCTCCAAAAGCCAATCTTTCCACTCCTTAGAGATGAGGCTTGACATCGTATCTATATTCCGCTTTAGAACATCTGCCCACACAGGCAACCTGACCACTACTGTCTCACCTATGACAGACAGCATCAGTGACAGCATTCAGCTCCTTTATAGACATGATAACTAGTTATTCTTTAAGTTGCACTGGTACTTCAAAAATAAAATGTCTGTATGTATTCACAAGAGTGAACCTAATTCAAAGTTGTGCAAACATGCATCTATATACATACATGTTGTTGAAAAACAAAATTTTCAACTTGATAGTACCAAAATGAAAGAGTGCTGTGTTGTATATTGTTTTGGACTTCCCTTTTTTTTCTATTTTTTTCATCAGAGAGCATAGATGTCATGATGGTTTAAAGTTTTATCTGTTATTTATCTCTTCCACATTATCCCCACTGTCACTTTTTTACTTCATTTTATTTCATTTTTTTAGTTTTATAACTTGAGGTGACACGAATGGTCCTAATGCTCTTAACTCACTGAACATGAAAACACTCTAGTCTTGCAAATCTTCATTCTCACCAAACACTTGAATGATGCAAAGAACGCGGGTTCGTCTAATGACATGTCGCCTACCATATGGCCTAAGACGATGCCTACCATATGGCCTAAGACGATGACGCTTGGTGGACTGCATTGCTGGTTCCTTCTTGGCATCTTCGCAAAACTTCAGACTCGGGACAATACATGGATGTAGAACAAGAATGCAGATGGATTCAGGACAATATGCAGACTTACAACAAGGATGCAGACTCTTTACAGCTTCAATCAGGCATATTTGGGAATCTATCCAAGACTGTTAATGACAAAACACTGTGACTTGACTTTCACCCCTCTAGGTTCTGTGACAGAGTTCCAACTATAACCTTGTGATGTCAGACCCAATTCCCGAATCTTGAAGCTTGACTACACACCAAAGTGGCTTCCTTCCAGGTGACAAGTCAGTTTGGCTAACCCTTTGACTCCTGCACCCTATCCACCAGCTTCCTGTGACAAAATATTTAAATTATCCCTGTTTCACACCTTTGAAAGTTTTGTTAACTTTGTGAGTATACTTAATTCATGTGTTGATCAGAAAATCTTCACAACAGAATTCAAAACACTAAAAACAATCCCTTTACCAAAGAACGAGATAAAAATATTTTAGACAATTCCAGATCAATATCACTATTATCAGTCGTCTATAAACCATCTGAATAACATGTTCACAAACACATGATGACGCTTATGGAAGATCATTATTCATCTATCTCAGAGATAGTATATCTTCTGAAGAATGGGTATCATTTGGCGTACAAGGTTCAATTCTAGGTCCTTTGTGATTTTGTCTCTACATCCATGATTTACCCTTATGCATAACATAATCTCTATTGAATGTCATATGCTTGCTGACAACATTAGTCTGAACACACCTAGAAAACAGATTTCTGAAATCCAAGAGACATTACAACTATGTATAAGCCAAGTATTAGAATGGTGTAATGCAAACCATATGCAAATCAATCCTACAAAAACAAAATCAATGGTAATAACAACTCACCAAAAATATCAACTTTCAAAACTACATCTTCAATTAACTTTAGATGGTGTAAATATAGAACAAGATTCTGAGCACAGTGTACTTTGTGTAAACAGATATAGATGAAAAACATAATGGATTCCACCATTCAACATTCATCCACAATAATCATCTCTATTAAGGTCTCTCTCAGAATTTATTTCTTCTTAGTTATGCTCTCATATTTTATCAATACTGAAGAAAAAAAAGCAAAAAAAAAAGCTATTTAACACTGCCCACATCAAACATCAAATCCCATATTTACTACACATAAGTACATGGATGGTTACAGCGAAGCTTTACTGAAAAAAAAATTCCCTGCACAGAAGAGCAGGAAAACTAGTAACTGACATTTTCTAACCACAGACCAATTACTAAAAAAAAAAAAAAAAGGCCGAAATATTATCACTCAAGAACCAACTTATGTAAAACAAATGCATGCAAATGAACAAAACTGTGCACAAAACATTCAACAGACTTATTTATGCCAATCAAAACACCCTACACAAATTCAAGATACAAGCTTTATCTTCCAAGACCAAGATTAGACATATTTACAGCAAGTATCTCCTTTTCTGGTATGTATCTCTGGAATACATTGCTCACCATCATCAAGTCATGCACATGTATCACTAAACAGCTTTTAGAGAAAGCTTCACAAATATCTGCTTTAAACAATATTAACAATTATTCTAATTAACCCCCCCCCCCCCTTTCTAGATCAAAATATACTGTGCTAATAAAGCCTTTAGTTTGTCATTTTTATCCCACTTTTATACTATCACATTTCTGTCTTAAAATATTAAATCTCTTCTCTTTTCTCCCTTCTTACTGCTTCAATTTCATAGCATTTATTCACTTCAGATTTATCTGATTTTTGAATTGTTACAGTTCACCCATTTTCATCATAGCATTAAGAGTTGACAAGTCACCTCCCCCTTGTTTGTTATTGCTTCCTTTACTTTCTTCTTCTGTATGCTTCTATGTTAGTATTTCATTATATATTGTAAGAAAGATGGTGGATAGGATGAGGGAGTCAAAGGGTTAACTTTTTTGCAGTGGGCAGATAGGGTGCAGGAGTCAAAGGGTTAATCTAGTTTCATCACTGCCTTGTCTTCCCTCCCCTTTCTTTTTTGTTTTTAATGCTTCTTTTACCTCTTTCTTTTCCTTTGATTCTAATTTACTTTTTTATATACAGAATATAGTTACTAGCAATACTGCAGTATTGTTGCTGTTGTTTTTGCTGTTATTATTAAGGGTTGACAAGTATTTACATTATGTCCACCTTTTGTCTCCCACTCCTTTGTAAAGTGCATGAACCATTGGCAAATAAATGTATAAGTCAATATTTTATCACAACTGATTTTTTTAACATGATTCATGTTTTATTGAGTAATGTTTTTTTTTCTTTCATTCTTTTTTTTCATCTTTTTTCTCATGCTAATATTTTGTGTGTAGAGTAGCAAGGATTAGCGGTAGACTGGTGCAATGGGACATAATCGGTCAGAACGTCTTTGGATCTAATGCTTTCTATCCTTGATTACCGGTCATGTGTTTTGACAGAACACCCAAAATAAAATGGATTAATTTGTAAAAGCCCACAGAGCATTTTTCTGCGAACTTAGAGCAGTAGTAGTAGGGATTCGCTCAGTAGCGTTCGCGCTGTACAGGCTACATTTGCTAAGACGGGATTCACTCTTCGGGATTCGCTCAGTCGCACCACACAACCATACAAAAGGCCTGTGCCGACAGCTTCCAGTTCCACGTGGTCAAGCGAGACTACGAGACATACCACGCCCACAAAACGTGAAACTGATCAGCACTTTTGCACGCACTGCTGCGTGTATGCAGTTAGAATGAAAGAAAAGCTACTTCTTAAACTTTTAAATGTCGTATGAAGTGATTATGAGTTGTTATGTAACCATACTTTAGAATACTTGCTCACCCAAGCGTATGAGCCGAAGTCGATATAACGCGCTTGTAGGAAAAGGGTTGCTTCCCGGGAAAAAACGAGAACATGCGCAGACACGACTCGATGGAAGTGCTGGCTGGGATACCTTGATGGCTTTGTGAATCCGCCATGATGGATATCAAATCATATTTCGGTAGCACAACTTTGGAAACCGATTGCAGATGAAGTCGGTGCCTGTGATTACTTATGAAGGACTTGGACAAAATGTATTGACATTGTTCAATCGTGTGACGGTGCTCAAGTCCTTATTATAGGACTATTTACCCCTCATTTCTGTGAAAAACTATCTGGACTATCTCATTTGCATATTGAGCCTAAAATCATGAGTAAAGTGTCTTTTAGAGCTCGGGCGCTGGATGTTTCCAAACCTATGCCCATCTATCGCGATGAGGAGATTCCAGACTTGCGTGACTATGATAAGATTAATCGCGCTGTGGTCCAGATGCCGACTGGAATGGAGAAAGAGGAGGAAACGGTACGTACAGCGAACTTTTCATTCGGTATTGTGCCGCCATCTTGGAATTTCGCTGCGCACCACTGAAAAAAAATATCGAGGCCTGCACCCTTCCTTTGCATTAAGTATACGTGCAACTTATTTGTATGGAAACATTAAGTGGTCATTTGATGATTACCACCGTGACTAAAGCCTTATTCAAGGCTTACTGGTGGTGTCGGTGCTTGTCACGTGACATCCAAGTAAAAAAAATGAGGTCACATTGCTTTCGCGGTCTGGAGTAACTGTGTAGTCAGTAGTGCAAATGCGGAAAACAATATATCAAACACGAATATTTGCTGCTTGTATGTTAACTAGCCCTACATTGTTGAATGAACGTGGACCTAATTTTCGTTGGTTTACGTTATCTGACATATGATGTCAACTGTAAATGGACATTTGTCAAATAAAAAGAAAATTAATGACGACCTTTTGCCGCACGTGTTCAAGCAGATTGGGCCTAGTGCATCACAGTGTCACAATCACGTACCATTGCACGTCTGTCTGGTCGCCAAGTTTCAACTCTTCCTTTCTTTCTGCCACATCACTCTCCCAACGTTTCCTGTTCAAATAAATTTTTTTTTCCTCAAAATAATCATCAGGATTACAGGCCTAGGCCTGTGTTTACAGACAACACAGTGATTTCCAATTGTAGTACTTATTAAATACACACTTTCACTTTGCAGGTATTCCTACATGTGGCTGCACCCATTGGTCGACATCTGTAGGTTTAGGGCCTATTAGGTCTTATAAGTTATATAGATAGGAATAACGATAAATTACATGTATTGGCCTACTTTGTGAACAGTTCATGTCAAAAGCATGCTTGTTGCACTTTACACAGGCCCAATTAGTGTATGAAACTCCTGTTAAACTTTAATATCAAGTATCCTTACAACAGGCATTGATGGAGTACCAAGAAATGAAATACAAATAGACAAAGTAACAACAGACACTGAGAAAATGTGAAATTAAAATAGGTCTAAATATAAAAAAAACACCTCAGTGAACATCTGTAGACAAAGTGTTTAGAACCATCTTGACAAAGTACATAAAGAAGAGCACTATAATATAAATGAATGTGGCTCTACAACTTTTGCAAACGTGTTCATTCACATGAATTCTGCACTGTGCATGTGTGCACATACACAGAGGAAGCTAAGCTTGTGTACACTCTGCCTGTTGGGTGTGAAACCCATGACCCAACAAGTTGTCATCTAGCTGAAGAAAACACACACAACACACACACAACCACACACCACACACACACACACACACACACCACACACACACACACACACACACAGAGTACACAGGACACTTGGCTAGGAATAGGATACACAGGTCCAGTAACTAACCCTCGACTTGTCATCTTCTGTGTCACCTACACAGAAGATTGAAACTTGGGTAAAGGGTTGGTAACTGACCTACAGGATGCTAGTTTTAACCCAAGCCAAATTTAAATGTGACATGGTGTACTCTTATTCTTTCTATCTGCCTGTCCTTGTGTTTCTGTCTCTGTTTTTCTCTCCAATCTTCTCATTTTCTCAGTCCCTCCCTGTGGATATGAAAACGTCTGCTTATCCATGTATACCTGTTGTTATAACTTACTATTTCAGTATCAGTTTGCACACTGACAATGAAATTTATGAAAAAAATAATTTTGTAGTGCAAACAGTCCATGTTAATGTCAGAGAAAAAGATGGTGGTGGTGAGGATTGTCATGTTAATGGTAGGATCCTGGATGTACACACCTTTATATCAATGCAGCGTAAACATAATCAAAAATAATAATAGACCATAGCCTCCAGTCATCAAAAATTTTGAATTCAGAATTATATCTGAATTCAAAATTTTTGATGACTGGACTATTTAGCCTATTTCTAAATTCAGGCTATGGTCTATCACTATTTTTGATATGTTTACACTGCATTGATATAAAGGCGTAAGTTATTCTTTAGTATGCCGTTTGTGCTTTGTTAAAAGTCCAGAAAACTCTGGACTATATATACATGTTTTTTCAACATTTTATGTGTGTGATGTTACCACTGAACTCGAGTAGTAGACCATACAGGGTGAATAAGCGCATCACATGACTTTTGTTTACATTCGATTCGAAATCACAGAATAGATGGGGCTGTCTTGGTGGACAGTGTTCAACATGAAGCCGTTGAAAATCAGGTAAGAAAGCTGTCTCACACTTGGACATTATCAGTCTAAATGCCACATAGGTCACTAGGTGATGAAAAATTCCACTCCTGAATTTAGTGTGTGCCGACTTTCTGTTAGCACGGTGCTCCGAAAGCATGGCAAAAAAAAGAAAAAGAATGTTTGATGCATCATTTATACTACCAGTTGTCGGCTAACGTTCTTTTGCTGTCTCAGGACCATCAGCCTGGAATAGATTTCCGTCCTCCCTTTGCCCAACACCTACCCTTTCTGCAATTTTAAAACCCACCTCTTTTCCCAACAATGAATTCTACAACTACTTTTTCCTCTTTGATTTTTGTTTTTGAATAATGATTTCAGGTAGTCTTTGTCGATTGTATGCATATGCCTGGTGTGTGAGTGCGCCATGTTTAAATTATTTTATTGTTGCAGATGTAAAATGATGTGTAATGAGGATAGTCCATGGAATTAATAATTATGTTAGAACTTTTTGTAAATGAATATATGGAGAGAGGGAATGGGAACATGGAGAGAGTCAGACGTTTGATGTGATGAATAAGAGGATATTGGGATGTTTATATTCATTAGTCAGCAGCTAGAAACTTGGGAGAGCTGGACAGCAAAAGGTCATCAGAGGAGAAAAGGGCCGAAACACTTTTTCATATGTTGCTGTACTGACAGTAACGTAATTTGTTTTCAGTTGAATGAAACAGAAGCAACGTGTGGGTAAGTTGTTTCTGAAGCAAAGTCCTTTTGTTGCACAGCCTCTGTAGCTGTCTGAGAACCTCATCTTGCAGACATGTCCAAAAATTTGCCCACAACTTCTGAAGCACAAAATGAAAACTACTGCCTTTCTGACAGAGCTTTAAATCATAGACAACAGCAGAAGGGCATCAGAGTCATGACCTGGATTGCCCGCCCCGAGAGTGTAGGAATTCAGGCGAAACACTTGTCTAAAGGGTTACTTCTCTGAAGACTTCTGGCTTTGTGTCTAGCTCTCCTAAGTTTCTTTCTACATTGTAAATGGAGATAAAATGTGGGTAAAAAAAGTTCATGTTATAATCTGCTCTCACCTTTTTAATTTCGCCTGGAAATATGAATAATGACTTGGCTCTAACTCTAAGAGTATCTTTGAGTTTGACTAGTTTGAGGGAATAATGTATTTGTTTAGCATAAATGCTTGACATAAGATTTTGTACTAATGGTTAAAGTACTAAACCATACCGCATATGTTAGGTCAAGTTGGGAGAGGGGGGTTTGTGGATGGACAGGAGAAGCAGACATAATGATAATCTGCCATCACACTCTCTGGGCTACAGCAACAAACAATTCAGAGTCAGACATGCTGAAGTTGGTCGAGTCTTTGGTATTTGCCACCTTGCTTTTCCTGTGTCAGTCTCAGCCAGGGCCTTCTTCCAGGGTGTCATGGTAATTGACATGAGCAGGCCAGCCAAGCCAAACAAAACCCTTTATCATTCATATATTCATAATTTTTTCTTATATATATTACGTAATACCATTATGTTTAGAAATAGCACCCCCATACTCCTCCCAACCTTCCACCCCCCAAAAAAAGCAAACAAAAAACCAAACAAAAAAAGAAACCTTGAAAGAAAATTATCCTAGCAAAAGTGCTGCCATGATGGGGAGACATCTTGAAATATATCTAAACTTCAAAAATGAACATGAGAAAATAGTTAACTTAAGTAAATATAAAAAACAATCTGTGAGGAAAGTTGTAAATTGATAAACTTTGGCACAGTATCAATCCCTATCATTATCATATGTCTGCTAGATACTCACTACTGACAGTCCCACACAGTCGAGTAGATGATTATTTTTATGGAAAAAGTAGTGTTTATAAGTGGTTAATGTTTGTTGACAGGAAACCCATTTACAGAAGGCATTAACAGCCCAGCAGTTCTATGGCACAGCAGAAGCTCGTGCTATTCCTATACCAGAGGTGCAGAGTGTGGATGAACGCTATTTCAGACTCTACAGTTCTGATTACAAACCTACCAAGCAGTACATCCATATCCAGGGTAAGTTTTACTTTAGACTAGAGAGAGAAAAATTGTTTTGTCTCATGGCTTGGAAATAATGGATTAGGCACCTTTCACTGCATTTAGTACATAACATTTAGTACATAAGTACCATAAACTGATGACGAAATGCTAGGAATACTGGTTTGATAGTCAAAGTATTCATTACTCATTCTTTCCCATTTACGAATCTACTGGTAAAGCTTGCCAACAAATCTGAATGTTTAAAAGTATACTCGTAATGCTCTCTGTTCCCACTTTGCATGTTCCCATTCAGTTTATTCTCATATTTGCTTCTCTTTAATGCAAATGGTTTGCATACTTGCTGTGTTGCATTTTGACTTCCAACATTGCATTGCTTGAAATTGGCTGATCTTTTGACTTTTCTTCAACATGGAAAACACATGCAGTGTGTTGATGCTGAAGAGGGAATCCATTGAGTTTATGGATAGGTGGTGAACTGTGACTGATGAAAACGGTGAATAGGTGGATATTGATCGCGTCATTTCGAGTGTTCGAAGTGACCATATTGTGAAGGTGATGCATCAACCAATCAAATGTGACAACTGATCAAAATGAGCGTGACACGTCATGATTGGCTGCTGCTGACTTTATGCCTAAACCACTCAGATTTGAAGGTGGGTTCTCAGTCAGAAAGTTTGAAATGTCTGAAAATATGCATGAAATACTTGCAAAGAAAAAAGGAATATTTCTGCTGAGTACAAACTGCAGTGGCAGAATGGTAAACACTGGGAATGAAAAGAAAAATGGAGGACAAGCACAACAGCCAGATGTCATGCACAACCACAGCATGATTATGAGTAATTGTTGCTCAGTCCAGCCAGAAATCTTGTATTACAGTTTCAGTGGAAGAACTGTTGAGTTGTGTAAAAGGGCTTTCACTCACCTCACTTTTTCACTCACTTCACCTTGTGGCAAAGGGGCAAAATACAATTTTTTTCAACCAAGCAACAGGGAAGGGAATGATGTGGTATGGTTTTACATTGGCCATCATCATCCAAGAGTTGACTTTTGGACATGGCTCACCCAGTGCCTCGCACAGTTGACCCCACAGTCTGTGTTAGATTGAATTCGCCCCACTATCCATCATCAGATCCCTCCAACTTCAACTAAGGCCAGTCCAGCAAGGAACTGCCATGTCTGCACTTTCCTTGCAAAAGACAAAGCCTTGTGAAACCAAAATCTGCTGCCTGCATAGGGCTGAGTCACAGTATAATCTTTGAGTGTCTTTGCTGTGGCAGAGATGTGCTGTGCATTGAACTCTTTGCTATCACTGTTTTTGTGGATTACAACATGTGAAGAAGCAGAGAACTTTTGGGCCTGGGAGATATCACCACAACTATGAAATGTGTGACTAAATATAGATCTGTAACTATTATGTCCATACCGATATAGTCAAATGAATGAACAACAACAAAAAATTGTTATATTTCATTTTCCATTTTGATTAACATTGACTTGGCTGTAAGATTCTTGGAAACTGATGTGAATGTGCAGCTGGTGATGAGAATCAACATTCACACTAAATGTGACATGTTTTGTGCTCTTTATGACTATGACTATGAGTGCTTGATTTTACTGGTGCCGCTTGATTTCCACTGGCACTGTATTCTGGGGTTGTGTGGTGCATTGTGAATTCTGGGCTGCTTTATGGCAGTGGATTAAGAAAACGATACACATCATGTCACAAGTAATCCATGTTGTCTGTGCTTGCAATTACATGAGTGGGGCTCTTGTAATGTGTTTTGTTTTTGTTTTTTCATATTTTTTCTTTACTGTAATGGGAATGTCGTTGATAAACTGGCCAGAAATAACCATCAAAGGCAAACTATCTTGCACTGATATTCCCCACAAAGATCTGTAAAATGTGGAGCAAGTACTAGGTAGAATGATCCAAAATGGATAACAAGCTGTATTAGAATAAAAATAGATCCATTCATACCTCAGAGCATCTTCATTGTTTTATGGGAAAACGAAATAAATCATCTGACTTCAGTATTCCCCACATGGACTTGAAATGTAGAAGGATGTCATACCCAAATCAATAACAAGCTTTATGGGATCCCTCCATTTCTGAGAGCGTCATCGGGGTGGTTTCAAAAAGCTGCCTTCAACTTCGTAGTGTGATAACCATCCTCAAACCAGGTGGCAGGTGGCACTTGAAGCAAGTTGTCATATATCATACTATGTATAATTCCATAAGATTTGTACACTGGAAGTTATGATTTGCCGTGCAGTGATTTTCGTGTCAGTAGTGACATTGTTTTACATCATATCTTATCTGGACTTCTTGATGATCGATGAACATATGTATGTTTACATACTGTGACTGCGAGTTGCTGTTTTTCTCTGGGAGCAGTTTAATGATTTACATATCAGCAGCATTCTTTGTGGTTGAATTTGACCTGTTGATCAGGTTTTCTTCTGATGTTTGCTGTAGGTAGTCTGTGAACAAACTAGGTACGTGGGATGTTTGAAGTGGATCAGGATGATTTATTGGCAAACTGCTTAAATTAAATGAAGGTTTCTTTTTTTTTCACCAGATCATCTGTTAATGGACTGCATATGTAGATGTGATGCTTTCAGCACTGGGCATGGAACAAGAGATCCCTGACTATGATCTGGACTCTGAAGATGAGAGCTGGCTGCAGGAGCAGACTAAGAAGATTGAGATCAGCAGCATCAAATTTGAAGAGATGATGGACAGACTGGAGAAGGGATCAGGACAACAGGTGACAGATTGTGTGTGTGTGTGTGTGTGTGTGTGTGTGTGTGTGTGTGTGTGTGTGTGTGTGTGGTGTGTGAACTGTGTATGTGTTGTGTGTGTGAACTGTGTATGTGTGTGTGTGGATAAAATGTGCCAGCAAGGGCTTGCAAGTTGTTGATGTTTGGACATTTGACAGATTGCGTGCATATGTGTTTGTGTGAAGTAAGTGTGTGTGTGTGTGTGTGTGTGTGTGTGTGTGTGTGTGTGTGTGTGTGTGTGTGTGTGTGTGTGTGTGTGTGATAAAATGGCAAGTTGTTGATGTTTGGGTCTTTACATTTTATTAAATTTACACCAAATATGTGGTCAAGTGGTATCTTTAGATCGTTAAGTTTGAATAGATGTGACCGCTTGTTTTTTTTATGGTAACCAGAAATGTAAAATATTTCAGGAATTTCAAAATACGTAGATAAAGTGCTGTTATATAGTAAACATATAAAGGGATATGAGGTTTTTGTTGAAGCACAGGATAGTGCATTGAACTTGAAGGTCTGTAGATGTTGTCCAGAATGTCTGCCCACTGGCATTAGCGATCATCTGTTTCTTTGTTCTTCTTTATAGTTTTTGTAACTGAGAGGATGGGAGCTGTGTCACCTAGCAGTTTCACTTTCAAATTTCAGTTTTACTAGAAATGAAATCTGTACGTGGTGTTTGATTGGGTGGGATTGAATTGGATTAGATTTATTTTTGTCAGAGAAATTGTCTTGCACAAAATGCACACTGCCCTTCCTGGAGTTAGCTTGCCATTACTACCACCATCATCACCGCCATCACCACCACCCTTTTGTGGTGTGTTTTTTTGTTTCAATATTAATTAAAGTGGAATTTTCTGTACAGTTTTGCCCAGGACAAATCTGGTATTGTCTTGGGATATTTTACTTTTATACATGTGTGTATGCTAAGTGCATGCTACACATGGGGACCTTAGTTTATCACCTCGTCCTAAAGATTAACATCCAAATCATTACCAGGGTCAGTGAAATTTTATAAAAGGGAGAAGAATGGCTGTTTGACCCAGGAATTGAATCTGGGACTTCTTGTTTCCCAAACAACATTTCAGCCTGTTTACTTCCAGGACTTGGACATAATGGTAAAAAATTTTTATGAATTACTCTAGACCAGCCAGCTGTATATAATTTCATGGGCATAATTCTGATTGATAATTGATGATGCATATTTTTATGTCAGTCAGCATGAAAGAGATAGTAACTGTTTCTAACTGTACTTTTATATCCTTTGATTTTATTTCAGCTGGAAAATCATGTGTAATTTCAACAAAAGTGGCATTATTGGTATTTTTTGTAGAAGGTGTATGTTATGATACATTATTAGTCTTTGGAATAATGCACAGTCAACACTTTACATCAGTGTCACTGTCAGCATCAGCAGGGAGAAAATTTTATCTGCCCACATTATCTTCCATGATTATACAAGCAAGTTTTATTTGTATAGCCACCCCCGTGGGCTCTTTCAGTATGAATAGTATCCCCACCTTCTGGAAATTCTGTGCTGGAAATTTCTTCTTTTCTGTCACTTTCTTTGTTTCTTTCTTGTTCCTTTGCTTTCTGTCATTTCTTCCTATCATTTTCTGCCTTCTTGCTGGTCTATTCACCTGTATGTGTTCGATAAGTCTTACTTTCTAGTTTCTCTTGGGATTGATAATAGTGTACATGTGTGGAAACAATTTTAGGTAGTTTAGGTCCGTTTTTATGTATGTATGCATGTTTTAATGTCCTTATAGTTATGTTTAAATTTGTATTCAGGCATGTTTTTTAAATTCCCTGTGCGATAAATTAGACAAAGTGGTCAACGCCAGGGGCATCTCTTTAGATTATGTGTGCATTGATATGTGTACTTAATTTTGTTTTCCTTTAACAGTTGTAGGGCTGACATGGCTCTACGCAGTTGGCCGGCTTTAAACAAAAATAACAATTTGTATAGCAGGCAAAGGTCTTCTGCAATGAAATAAACAGATTTTATCATGATTTACTTCCATCACCATGACCCCATATGAACCAGTACCCCACCCAACCCCGCCATAATTTCAACCGCATCCATCTTTGTTGATGCTTTAGTCAGTATTAAATTTTTGAGTCATATTGTCGGACTCTTCATCAGCTGTTGATTCTGGGTCACCAAGTAAATTTCTGACAACAGCAGACATATTTTCCTTTTTGCTGATGCTTCCAACACCCAAAACATTGAAAAATCATTGCCACGATCACACGAAAAATATCTGATCCAAAACTATAAAAAAACTTACTTTTCAGCTGAAGTCAGTTTGACAGGGCATCCCCATTTTCACAGGAATGTCTGTCGGCTTAAACTCGGTGATACTTGTTCAGCTGACTTCATGGGTTACTTTTAGAACGATGACCATCAACAAGTGAAAGGGTTAACCAAATGGGCCCCACCCCTCTGTGTTCATGTAAATTTTGTTTGTATAGTTTGAAATATTCAAATGATAAGAACAGCTGAAGCTGAATACAACCTTGAGTTCTTGCTTGCAGGTGGTGACCCTGCCAGAAGCCAAGTTGTTACTGAAGGAAGATGATGACTTGATCATCGCAGTCTATGACTACTGGCTGAACAAGCGTCTTCGACTAGTTAGTTTTTTTTTTTCTTACTCTTACGGTAGCTGTTGGCTATGACTTTGTTGGTTTTGGTTCTTTGTTTTGCTGCCTGATCTTCATACCAGTATGGTGGCGTTGCCTTTTACTGCTTATGTATGGTATCATTAGCCTTATATTGTTTAGTTCAGTTTCCAGTGTACAGCAAAACTGGGGTTCATTTTGTCATTCACAGTGTACAAATGAATAAGGGTTATGAAGTCGTCATGTGGAGATTCCACTGCTGCCTGGTTATTTTCCTTAATTTGTTTCAAAATATTTAGGACGCTGCCTGTTAATGACTATAATTGCCAGTCAACAAAACCAGGCTGAGCGATGGATGCAATAGCCAAGTTAATCACTTCATAAAGTTCCAATCGGAAATTCTGAACTGATCCTGCCTGCGTAGCACCACGTGGGTAAAGGTTTGAAGTGTTTCTGATCTCCCATGTGTAGGCGTGCTCCTGAACACCAAGCGTGCAGGTTATATGTCTATCCTGTAAATTATGTCAGTGTTTCGTTGGTCTTATAGAAACCAGAAAATGTTCAGCATGCATACCCACCAAAGACAGTATGCAAACTGTGCAGCAGCATGCTATCCACATAATATTTGCCAACACAACATTCATCCAAGTTACAGCATGCTCTTTTTTCCTGTAACACCCTGAACAATTGAAATGACGGGATAAAAAAAAGAAGAAAGAAAACGAACTTGAAAACTTGTCATCATTTCATTTGACAGTAATTCTAAACTAGGCTTATATTCTAGTGGTTATTTGTTTGTTTTTTTGTTTGTTTTATGTTTGTTTACCGCTGTTTTTTTTTTTTTTAATTTGAAAACCAGGAAATGCCACTGATATCTCAAGTCAAGTCTGAAAAACGAGATGGAACCACCACCAACAATCCATACGTTGCTTTTCGCAGACGTACAGAGAAAATGCAGACTCGAAAGGTAAGGTGTTTTTGGATTTTTGAATAAGGGCTTGAAAAGAGAAGGGGAATTGGATGTTTTAAATGAAAATTAAATACAAAACGTACAATACCACAAGCATTTAATGTAAATAGTTTTGGAGATATTTCTGAGAGATGTTTTGAAAGTAACAAGAACTGATTTGTCTAGATGACATTGAGAGGAAGTTTTTTGTTGTAGGGCAGAAAATAGAGGAATTTCTTTCCACAAGTAGTCAGAGAGAACTGAGGTATGGTTCAGAGAGATGGTTATTGAGACCTTAGACTTTTTAAGGTTTTTAGGCAGGAGTTCTGACATATATTTTGGCATGGTATTCTGATTTAAACATTGAAAGCAGAATGTGGCAATTTTATACTCGGTTCTTGCTGTGATTGAAAGCCATTGTAGTTTTAGAAGAGTGCATTTGCACTGCCTTGTTTGCTGTCCTGTAGAACAAGCCAAGTTATACCGTTGTAGATTTGTTGGAGTTTGGATAGCTTTCCCCTTGGGGATGCCGAGCGAATGACTTGATTGTAACTATACAGTGTCACTGATGTGAGGTTGCTTTTGACTGTTTCAGAACCGGAAAAATGATGAGGTGTCTTACGAGAGAATGCTGAAACTGAGACGTGATATGAATAAAGCCAGGTAAAGACAGTTTTTGTCATTTCTTTTTTTCCATTTCAGATAACTAAAGAGTAATGAAATGAAATTGTCATCTTCGTCGTCACCATTGTCAGTATCATCATAGTTATGATAATAGAAAGATCACCGGTCAGGATAATAATTAAAGCATCGGTCAAAGTGGTGAAGCAGGTGGTGCTGTGAACAGCTAACTGGGAATTGTGAGTTGTTCATCCCATCTTTTCAAAAATTATCATAGGACTTTTTCAGTCCTGATTGGTTCCTGTCCAGAGTTGAGCATGCTATGAACTTATTGGCAAAACTGAGACCACATAGTCGAGTATCATCCACTTTACAGATGTGTCATTGAGGATGTTATTCAAATTTTCTTACAAGCACTGCAGATGTATGTCTGTCAGGCCAGGTCATTTTGTGAAAGTAAGCATAGAGGACTGCATGATAGCATCATGAGCATTATGAAATAAAGCATTTCTTAACATTAATTTTATGTTTCAGTGATGTATAAGTACAGCAGTATGTATATAATATAAACATATAAACAGGCTGATCAATTTTCCAGTTTTTACAAGAGATCAGTAGATTTCACTTGATATGATTTTACATCTGAGTATGGTTTAGTTGCATTTTAGACTTGCAAGGTCATGGTAGCTGTTTTTCTCTGACTCCATACCTCGATGTGTTATGATCATTCTCTCTGCGCTTGTGCCCAGGCTTTCTTTATGCGCCTGATGTTATTCCCAGTTCTCATGTTGCATCTCCTTTTGAAGTTTTTTGTTGTGCTCAAAGGATTTATCCTCCACCATTAGAAGTTACATGCCTGTCTTCTCTTTCTATCAAAAATCTCTCCTCCTCTCACTTTTTTTTTTATCAAATTGTCTTCGTGTTCCCATCTTCAGTAAAACTGAGGGGAACGGGAAATCCAGAGGATCACATTATCCTACATTCTTATTTTTCTTCTCCTGGCTTATTTACCGGGTGTTTTTGACACTTTCTTCTTAAATAAAATGAACCTCCCTTTGAGGAAATGTTTATCATGCTTTCTTTTCAGCAAGGTGGCTCCTCTAGTGCTTCTTAGAAAGCACAGAGAACAGGTTGAGGCGTCTGACAGTCAGTCAAGTTGCCCTCATCTGTTCTGTAGACAGAAAGTGGTAGTTGTCACTGTCTGTGGCTTAAAAAGTGATCTGATGATGATACTCATCTTGCTGTAACTGAACATAACTGCATACTCCATTTGAGAAGTGTGACAAGTACATTGCATGTTACAAACAATTCTGTCATTTTTCTAAAAGAGCATAGAGGGTTTTGTCTGAAACCACATGTTTGCCAGAACGGTGTCACGAAGTCAGGTGTGCCAGTCAAAATGTGGTCTGCGTAGAGTAAACATGCTTTGGCATTTTTAGTGGTATTGGATTCTTTTGATTTGAAACATATATTGTTTGAAGACTTTTGAGATCAAAAACATATATTGTTTGAAGGCGAGTGATGTAAAATGTGATTGTGATCTTTTTATGTGTGCAGTACTCTGACAGAGTTTGTCAAGAGACGAGAAAAGAGCAAGAAAGAAATGTTGCAGCTTACTTTGGAAGTCATTGAAAAAAGGTGAGGAGGGGGAGAGAGTGAGAACGGTTACTACATGTGTGTGTGTGTGTGTGTGTGTGTGCAGTTGTGCTTGTATTAAAGATGCAGACATGAATTATAATTTTTGTCTCCTTGACAAGTATAGATAGCCTAGGGCTTGAGGGAGAGAAAAGTGGTGTCAGAATGAAAGTCTTACAAGGAGGCTATCTACAGAACTGTAGCTGATAGCTTGGGATTTATAAAATAAACATATGTGACTGCTTTGAGGAATGCGATGAGGAGATCAGCAGGCTTATTGACAAACACCGAAAAACTCGAAATGAACACCTCAGTTACAAGACCACATAACATTTGTGAGTGCAGTTGAAAAATGTTGGAATCATAAAAAGAAAAGAAAAATCAAAACAATTAGATATTAGATTAACCCATGTACCCCTACGTCATCCAACGTGAACCATACTATGAAATCCCATGTCAAGGAAAGTAGCTCTTGCAATTTTCGATAGTTATTAACTAAAGAAATCAATTAAAAATATAATTACCTTTTTTTGTTTCAAGGAATCATTTTTTTGGCATTGTGCATACAATGAAGTACTCACAGAAAGAGTTTTTTTCCAGGTTCATTCTGGTTTTACTCGCAGAAAAAATTATAACGTTGGATTTGATGGTGAATGTTACCATAAATTTATATGTGTGATAGTTCAGTCAAAGATGCAGTCCAGAAATGCTTCTAAATGGCCTGCAAATGACCCAGAACAAAGTCTACTGCAGAAGCTGAGCATGAAACTATGCAAAGCTTGCACCAATAATAATAATAATAATAAGTAGCTTTTGTATAGCACTATTCTCAGTTCGACTCACTGCGCTGTTACATTAACAAATAATCTCACTCACATACCAATAACATCATTTTTCAATCATGCACACGTACACACACAGACACACAGAGGGGGGGTGGTATACTTATGAAAATGCAGATCTATCAACAGGCAGATATGCACAACACCAAAATTTTCAGAAAATTCCTTTACTGAAACTGAGCCTAAAACATCCTGCATTTTCGGTTTGGAGGTAAGGCAATCGATCGATCGACACTCGACCCACCTTCGCTCTCACTCTTTTGAGTCTTACTCTCACTATCGTCGAACTCGGTGGCAACAGCTTCCAAGTCGATATCTAGGTCACTTTCTACATCACATGGATCAATTTTATTAACAAGATCCTCTACCGTAAAATCTTCAAATTCTTCTCCGTCATCATTCAACAAAGCCGCGCGCCATAACTCCTGATCGGTCATGAGATCTCATTTTCCAAACTTTGAAAATTCGTAGCACCGTGAAAACTTGATCGATTTTGACACTGTAAAGTTCTAAATGCGGGGCAGGAAGTCGCCAAAACGAGGCTCTCACTCTCGCGGGATTCTCGCTTATGTAAACAATGATGGCCACATCCATAGTGGCCACGTGTACAGCGGGTGCTGATGGGCGCTCCGCGGTAAACGCTATTACGATTTACAGCGGGCGCTGGCGGGCGCTCTACGGTTAATAGGGTTAAAGAACTCTTACTTCATAGAGAATCCATATGACTGACTTTCCGTTGATCTAGCAGTCATAGGCATGTGGATCTAGCAAAGATGCAATTTAAAGGATCATTTTTGTTAGTCATGACTCATGTAATAAAACGGTCTTCGCAATGCATGTTTTATATAGATATATGTATGTATGTGTGTGTGTGTGTGCGTGCGTGTGTTTGTTTTGTGTGTGTGTGTGTTTGTTTTGTGTGTGTGTGTGTGTTTGTTTTTAAGGCAAATTGAATCTGATGTAAAAAAAATTGAAAGCATAAACTTTATCAACTATGTCCATGAGTAGTTTGGATAAAACAAGAAAGGAAACAGAAATTTTGATGTAGGTCTGGGGATGATAGCATGTACATATTCTGGTTAGCCAAAGATGTACATCCTATGTATGTACAGTTTTATGGAAACACCAAATAATGGAAATATAACATTGCTTTTATTTACTTTTTATGTTAGTCTAGAACTGGGGTCAGATATTTTGTTGCTCCTAAAAGGATGGCTTGTATATATAATAAGGCTGCTAGTTGTTACACTATTAGTGAAAAAATATTTTGTTGCTGTATGAGTGGTTTCCAGTGTGATTTCAGATGTGCTGTAAGGAGTATTATTTGTGCTTTTTCCAGTTCACATAGATATTTCAAGCTGTTTTAGCCAGTGAGCATTTACTGCCAATAAAACATTTTGTTTTCTTATATCAGATTACAAAGGAAGTAAGTGTCCTAGGAGGGTTAGGATGGGAGGAAAGATGAAGTCTGAAAATCAGTCAAACATCTTGTGTATTCTTTGTATGTTTCAACTAATGTCTTTTTATAGAAGCATTTCTCTTGATTTGTTTTACTGTTTGACAGAAGTGTACATTGGAAAGGAAGTCATACATGGTGTTGTTATCAGGTATCAGATGGGAGACTTCAGCGGTACCATGCTGGCAGAGGCAGAGGCAGAGCGAGCCAAGATGCCATCATTTGTACCTCCCTACATGTTCAACAGTCGGGGACAGGCTGTGCCCACTGTCAGTGGGGTAAGTGGGCTGAATTTTCCAAGCATTCATGTAATGTTAATGGAGGATAAAGGCATTAGAAGATACAGAGAATGGAGGATAAAGGCATTAGAAGATACAGAGGCATTAACCCTTATCCAACTAAGCGGCTGTATTCAACAAGCAACAGTATAATGTTAACGAGAATTGAGAGTTAGTCGTATCCAGCAAGAGCAAATTTTTGTTATCCAGCTAGGCATAATTTTTGTAAGTCAAGAGTACGGGAATTCTACATCAAGAGCTGATGAATTTTCACTAGCGTTAGATATGGCCCTCGTCAGATGTGTTGGCAAGTAGTTCTCTGTACTCATCAGTCCACTTGGTTACTGGGTTTAGAATGGATTTATATACCTGTATGTATTAACACATTGGTGTCCCTTCACAGCTGAAGTTGCAGAGCCTTAACATCACAGACTGATGGTCAGCATCTATAGTTGTTGAGGAATCTTTTGTTTACCGAGACAGAAATAGTCTCTATACAAGAGAGAATACACTGGATGGTAATGTGATCATTTTCTGACCGGGATTCCTTCCCTTTTAGTGAACATGCATGGAAACCAAGCTATAATGGCTGTAGTTTCAAAGTGACCCCGAATGATGTGACTTTTTTTTTTATTAAGCATAGTATCATCCACTTCATCAAAGACTCTTCCACCTCTTATTTCTTTTGAAAGAAATTCACCATCCGTGAACGAATTTAATCTTTCTAGTGATAATTATACAGAAATGGTGTCAGTAGCTTCGACATCGGCTGCCATTTGTACTTGTGTAGAAATGTTGAATGAAAGTCCAGTTGCAGTGCTGTGCAACAGTTGTTGGCATTGGTTCTGTATAGGGAATCACTCACCAAAATGTATCATGTTCTTTATTTTGATGTATATCACAATACACATCATTATAAAATGACATCTAACGAGGATTTTCCGAACTAAAAAAGTCTGTCATACATGTGGATGTGTTTCACACATAAAAGGGAACATATACGCACTGGCCCGTTTCTCAAAGCTCACGGTGCTGTTCATGTTGGTGTGGTTTCCGCATGTTAACCCATATACCCCCATGTCACCCAACGTGAACCATACTATGAAATCCTATGTCAAGGAAAGTAACTCTTGCAATTTTCGATAGTTACTAACTAAAGAAATCAATTAAAAGTATAATTACCTTTTTTTGTTTCAAGGAATCATTTTTTTGGCATTGTGCATACAATGAAGTACTCACAGAAAGAGTTTTTTTCCAGGTTCATTCTGGTTTTACTCGCAGAAAAAATTATAAAGTCGGATTTGATGGTGAATGTTATAAAAAATTTACTGGTGTGATAGTTCAAAGTCAAAGATGCAGTCCAGAAATGCTTCTTAATGGCCTGCAAATGACCCAGAGGACCCAGAACAAAGTCTACTGCAGAAGCTGAGCATGAAACTGTGCAAAGCTTGCACCAATAATAATAATAATAATATAAGTAGCTTTTGTATAGCACTATTCTCAGTTCGACTCACTGCACTGTTACATTAACAAATAATCTCGCTCACATACCAATAACATCATTTTTTAATCACACACGCACACACAAAGGGGGGGGGGGGGGGGTATACTTATGAAAATGCAGATCAACAGGCAGATCATGCACAACACGAACATTTTCCGAAAATTCCTTTACTGAAACCGAGCCTAAAACGTCCTGCCATTTTCGGTTTGGAGGTCAGGCAATCGATTGATACACGACCCACCTCGCTCTCACTCTCACTCTCACTATCGTCGAACTCGGCGGCAACAGCTTCCAAGTCGGTATCTAGGTCACTTTCCACATCACATGGATCAACTTTATTAACAAGATCCTCAACCGTAAAACCTTCAAATTCTTCTCCGTCATCATGCAACAGACGCCGCACGCCATAACTCCTCATCGGTCATGAGACTCATTTTTCAAACTTTGAAAATTCGTAGCACCGTGAAAACTTGATCGATTTTGACACTGTAAAGTTCTAAATGCAGGACAGGAAGTCGCCAAAACGAGGCTCTCACTCTCGCGGGATTCTCGTTTATGTAAACAATGATGGCCGCGTCCATAGTGGCCACGTGTACAGCGGGCGCTGATGGGCGCTCCGGGGTGAACGCTATTACGATTTGCAGCTGGCGCTGGCGGGCGCTCTATGGGTAAAAGGGTTAAACACAAACACAGGAAACTCACCATCACACCTGAAAAGTGGCCAATCATAGGCTGGGAAAGTTTTATCAGCTCTCTGCACATTGATGAGACTTAAAAAAATTTGCTCCAGCATGATAATGGTTAAATGGTACGTTTTCCTGCTACTGCATAATAGTGACCAGAAAAATTGCTTGTTTTGAAACTCACTAGGTTAAATCTTCTGAACATGCTTACTGTAAGATCCATGTTTGATAATTGTTATCCATATTTGATCATTGTTAACTACCAATAATGCTAAAGTGAAAAAAAAATGTTTGTATTTTTGGAATAGTAAATGTAAACACCTAGAAATATTGTCATGGATTGTTTGCATCCACCAGGAGGAGATAGCCCCTGTTCGAAAGAAGCGACAGTACCGACGGCGCCAGAAACCACCACAGCAAGTGCATCATCCTCACGCTGCTGCTGCAGCCCTTGCTGCTGCCGTCTCATTCCCTGGTGAAGTGGACATTCTGCATCATGGTCTGGACAGCTCTGAGGATGATTTCTTGTCTCCTGTGAGTAGCTGCAGCTGGATTGGCTTTGTTCACTGCTCACTGTTTTGTTTGTGTGACACACAAGTGGGAAAGAGGAGTGGAGGTGGGAAGTGGAGAGGCAAATTGGAAATGGTTATGTTTGATTCTCTTTCTTTCTCACTCTGTTTGATTCTCTTTCTTTATGGCTCTGTCTTTTTTCTGTTCCCTCTGTTTGTATGCCAATTTCACAGTAGCAGCAATGATTAACAACCACTTTTCATTGTGAAATGGATATTCTACACTATAGTCTGCATAACTGTGTAAATGAATTTCAGTCAGGCACTTTGGGTATTATATCTATCACTTAAAATGTTTCATTGGGAAACAATTGGTGGCACTGGCTGCATACATGTGGTTGCTATCCATTATCTTCATTTTCTTTCCTCCCCAAAAGCCCTTGTGAAAAGAGTAGAAACACATATACTGTACAAATAAAGGGGGGGGGGGGGGGGAGTGTTGTGTATTTTCATCATTTCTTGAAAAGATCAAACAGATATGGAAGACATGGGTGGAAATGTCAGTCAGAGGAGGTAAATTTTGAAAAGCAGTATTCATACACTTGTTTTTGGAAGTATTTTGGAATGGCTCAGACATAACAGATTTACTTCTGCATGTCTCCAAATGTGCAGTGATGCTCAGTATTATTGTCAATAAGAAAACTTGTAAGTAGCATGAATTAAACGAAAGTTTTCAGGAGTTTCTTGAAGCAGGTCACATATATGCTGTTTGTTTATTTCAGGCGATGTCACCATCTGAGCATGAGGATGAGAATGATCCTGATGGTCCCTTTGCCTTCAAGAGGAGAAAGACGTGTAACTACTACGCAGTGAGTTGTGACCACACTCTTTTCTTTTCTTTTTCTTATTTTACCTGTGCTCATTGGAAAAAGGAGATACCGTGTTTGTTAGTATTTGGATTGTAAAGATTTCTTTGTTTTTGGTTTATGACAGATCTGAGCATGCTTGAGCTTGAAAAAAAAAGCTGAAAAAAAGGAGCTGTGTGAGTGAATTTTGCCAGTTGCAACGAACACATTGTTTACCAAACTTCTGTTAGCAAAAAAAGAACTATGGACCTCTGTATATTATTTGAACTGTGTTTTATTTGAATTTTGATCTTTGTATTATGTCATCATGATCAAGTGAATATGGTGTTTTAAATAGAGGCCACCGATGGCACCATGTCTTTTGGCAAGGCACAGAAACACAAGCCACAGGCATGATTAGACAGAGCAGATGAATTGCTTTTATATATGATTCACTGCTGAAAGTGTGCAAGGGAAGTGTGAAGTATTGATGCCAGCTGGAAGAAAACTTTTCATCAAAACAATGGTACCTGTCTTTGAAAGCAGGTGAATGGCTCCCGTGAATAATCTACTCAGGTGGGAGGTGAAAAAAGCTGTGTCAGACTTCTGCAGGTAGAAAAGCACACAAGCCACCTGGAGTAAAGTTTGTCCTCCTTCCTGCAGAAAGATAGTCCTGCTGCCATTGCATGATGCGGAAAAAGCCAGCCTTTGGACTCGCCACCTTTTGAGATTTGAGAATGACAGGCACAAAATGATTGGTATCTTGTGCTCTGCCATGATATCTGATCATGTTGAGGACCACATGATGATGATCTTTAGATCTAAACAACAGTTTGGTGGCCTGATTATCCTATTGCAGTGAATCCCAAGAGAGGGAAAGACAGATAAAATGGGGGGTGGGGTGGAGGGGGCCTAAGAAGATGTGAAACCGCCAGAAATTCCACAATCCAGCATACGCTTTGTTCTGCAAGGCAGACATCACCTCTCAGTCAAAGCGATTGCAGATGGTTCATTGCATCAGTTGTTGATGTTCTCTACTTTACTCAGAGACTGGCTTCTGTTGATTTTTCCATGCACTCTCTTTATCCACCTCCTTCACCAAGTGATTAAGCTCTGGGTTTTCTGCAATACATACTCTGTAGACCTTTGCTGCTTTTCAGTTAAATAGTGACGGTAGAGTTATAGTGATGATGATGGTCATTAGTTGTACATACCACCAACAGTAATGGACATTATATTATGAAGAACTTCCATGAATTGAATGAAAGAAAATAGAACTCATCAACATTGAGAAGCAAATGCATTCAAATTATTCTCTACTGCAAATGAGTTAATGCATTACATTAACCAGTTCAGTGCCTATAAGCCGTCAGCTGACGTTGCACAAAAGGTGTTGCTATATTGCCTAAGAGCCGTCCGTTGACGTCGCAGGAGTTTTCCGATTTTTCGTTCACAACTGTGTGAGCCAGAAATGCACACAGGAACGCTGCACACTGAGCTATATGTGTCTACAATATAAAAATAGGATGTAAATTAGGATACGTCATAGGGAAGACACCTTTATTGTCGCTAATGATTTGGTAACTGGACCACGTGAAGTGGAGCACAATGGGACGCAACCTTCGACAAGCCGAACGGTGGCTCACGTCAGTGGACTTTCACGACTCTAGAGGCCGTTCAAATGATTTTACAGCATGATGACGATTGAGAGAATTTGTTATCTGATGATTCGCTTCAACATGAGGGTGGAGAAAGTAACAATGACCACGCCGACATTCAACGCTTGCTGGCTGAATCGATGCAAGCAGACGATAACAAGTATGAGTCAGACCGCGACTGCCGTGGTCAGTGCGAGTGGCGAGCGCGCAGGCCGTGATACTTCGGACTTTGGACCCAACAGCAGTGAACGTGATGGTACATGGTGAGATGGGTCACGCACGTGTTCGTGGTGTGGGAAGGGGGGAAGATGAGAAGGGGGAGAGGGAGAGGAGAGGTGCAGAGGAGCTGTGCCCCAGTTAGACGGCATGGCAGGGGGCGTGGCGATCAGCGAAGTGTTTCGCTCACTGAAAATCTGTTGGCCTCCAAATGGACAACAGTCAGACATTCCTCAATTTTTATGAAATCCAGGATTGAAAGTGGGAACTGGGGACATGTGCTATGCTTTTTCAAGCTGTTTCTGACTGATGAGCATGAGCTGATTGACTTATTTGAATAAGGATTCTGATTCTGGGCTTATTTTCTCTTGTTTTGATTGCAGAATCTGAAGAACAGAGAGAACCAATTCATGAGTGTCATGTAGTTTGACTGTTCAGTGTCTGAGTACACTGACTGTCATGTAGTTTGACTGTTCAGTGTCTAGTACAATCACTTTTATGTTTACCGAAACCAGGTCTATCATTGATTGGATGGTTACTTACTTATTTGTCTGCATGGGTTTAGTATCGTTTCATGAACATTTTATGATGTCATATTTTTTGTTTTCATTTATGTATGTAAACTGACAACAAAGAAGTCATTTTCAGCTGTTTTTTGTTTGTTTGTGAGTGTGTTGGATATCAATCTGTAGAGATGGAACCTTACTTTTTAGACAACACAAAAAAGTTATTTCCACTTTGGAATGCCTGGACAGGTCTTTGCAATCAAGCTAAGAGAAAAATAAGCCCAGATTCAGAATCCTCGTTCATTTTCCTTCAAAAAACACTTATGTTTCTTTGTTGTATCTCGTATAGTTTTTGCACTAGAATTTTTTGTTAATTATTACCCTCGAATCCTCAAAATTCCCCGGCAATGGGGAAGCACATGTTTACATTTTTCTCTGGCACTGAAAGGGTTAATCTCTTCAGTGCCATGGATGTATGTGTATGTCAATGATGTGTATCTCATTTGCCAATGACATGTAGGTATGTTCACATCACATCAAGAATTTTCCTACCTCCATTTTTAAGATGGGGAATTGTAGTTCACATGAATCAGAAAGCTCTGCCTATCTACATGAATTACATATGAGGTCAGCAGCCATTCACACTTTGCTATGGTCACTGCGCTGCAGCGTTTGTAACTATTCCGTCAGAGATTTTGACTTTCCTTCCAAAATGGCTGACAATGGCCCTTTGACTGGGCCAAGTGCTGTGAGGAAGACAGCGTGTTGCCAAAGATTTTAGTATTTCATCAGAGCATTTACGTGAACTCTTGACTAACCTACATTTCACATTGGGTGACTACAAGTTAGGGGAGGGGAGCGGGGAGAGTGATGAGAAGATGGAGATTATGTTTACAGCTTTCAGCTATTGGTAATGTGCCAGCACATCTAGCCAATGAAAATGGGAACGTCAGTCATATGCTTCAAAGCCTGAAACTATCCAATATGAATGATAGGGGGCTTAATTAACAAAAGTCATGATTAATATCAGAACTGGCACTGTTGAATTGCAATGATCTGACATGTCTGGCACCCCAGGGCTTCTTGGCCCCAGTGCTTCAGCCGACTGAACTTTGGGTTAGTGGTTATTGTAGAGCGGGTATGAATGACATGGTATGAACGGCGGGGTATGAGCGGCATGGTATCAGCATCTCTAAAGTGAGGCAGAAATTGGGACAGCAGGAAAAACAGGTAATGTTGATGTATGTGGTTTAGTGCACACTCTGTGTCACAGCACAAACATGTTGAATACTTCAGACTAAGGAAACAATTGACATTTTATGAGAAAGAAGGGGAATATAATATGTGCCTCAGGTCTGTCGTTCTGTTATGTACTCATGCTGTGTGTAAGAAAGAACAAGCTGAATGTCTAGTACCTGCCATTTCAGCCTCTGTTTGATGGGTTGGGTGGCTGGCCATGGTGTGACCCCAAGGAAGGTGGCAAAGGAAATCCTCATCATCGTTTTTGCCTCACCACACTTCCCAGTCACCGCTGTATTGGCTATGCTCGTCGTCGAGTTGGTCGTGGTGGCAGGTAAAAGAATGAGGATTTTAGAAACATAATTTTAGCAATTATAAATGCATGTGTTCAATTGTGGGAACAGGGAGATCTACAAGAAAGATATGTATTTTGTCCTATTGAATAGTTTTTCATTATGAAATTCAGGCTGCTCATCTTGGGAGAGTACAGAAGGACAGTACAGCACTAACACCACCTTTACCCCCTTCTTTTTCTGCAGGCAGCATTCTTTTTTGTTTAAAGGGAAATTAATAGTGTAGTATTATGATATTATTATGATTGTAGTAAATAATTCTTGTATAGCCCCGTTCTTCAAACACTTTTGGACTGGCTTCGCATTACACAGAATCAAACTTTTTATTGGAGCATGGAGATCTCAAGCTGTCAGGGGAGCTGACCACACTCCAATACGTTGTTGTAAGTCAACATCTTTGATGGGCACGCATGCTGAGTGTTTTCCTGTTTCCAAAAGTCACTGAACACTGACAAAACTTGCAGGATCTTTAAAATACATATTTGAACCAGAAAAAAACACAAAAGAAGAATACAAACGCGTATTTAATACAACAAGACAAGACAGGTGCAAATTTTTGGTCAACTGGCCTTTGTCAAGTGTAGATCACAAACAAGCAAACACCAGATGAAAAAATTATGAGAAAAGACTGAAACTGCCCTACTGCTCTGTCCAATGTGAGAAAAGAAATAAACTAAGATGACATCATAATGTGTTTTTGAATATATATGATGTCAGAGCGGAAATGAGAACTGTTTGTTTGAATGCGGCAGTCACACTTGTTTTGAATACATATTTGATATTCTGCTTGGGGTTCAGGCACTGGCAGGTCTGCAACATATTGACCTAGGGCGTTGGAAAAGTTCTCTGCCCTTTGTCCATCAGGCAGAGGTATCCAGGTGGACTGAACACAGGACAGTCCCGATTGAACGTCCAACATTTATTCACTTGGTTATATGATGAAAAGAGATGAACTACGATATTGAACTGTTACTGACACAATGAAAATGAATCGTACAAAAATACGCCTTCCACATAGTTAATCTGTCACAGAAAAAAGTTTTAAAAGTACACAAGCAGTGAATACATTTCTTTCTTTTATTCACAACACTTACAACCTCTCTCTCTCTCTCTCTCTCTCTCTCTCTCTCTCTCTCTCTCTCTCTCTCTCTCTCTCTCTCCCCCCTCTCTCTCTCCCCACACACACACACACTTACTGGTACACACGCATATCTACACTCAGGTAATCACTCATTTAAACACATGCATAGTTACACATGCTCACATTCAGACACTCAAGCACGCGCACACACACACATACATACACTTATACACATGCACACTCACATGTACATGTATCCATGTCTACACAACAATTTCAGTTTCTCAAGATAACGTCTCCGCGCTCAGAACGAATTCCATATGCACTTACGTCACAGGTGCCATGTGTATGGTGACAGTTGAAAAAGATGTCTTCAGGACAGATTTAAAGAAAATAAATGAAACTGAATGTGTGATGTTTGATGTAGTTGCTTTGAGCCTTGTTCATCTGAATTTTAACTGTGCTTAATATGCAGATTCACCTTTTACAAGGATATGTCAAGTTTTTAAAATGTTGGGACGTCTGTTGTATTAGAGCACTTTGTAGACTGGTAATCTTGGTACTCATTGTGTGTAGCAGTGTTGTCTACAGTGATAACTGGTAATCTTGGTACTTGTGTGTAGCAGTGTTGTCTACAGTGATAACTGGTAATCTTGGTACTAGTGTGTAGCAGTGTTGTCTACAGTGATAACTGGTAATCTTGGTACTTGTGTGTAGCAGTGTTGTCTACAGTGATAACTGGTAATCTTGGTACTTTTGTGTAGCAGTGTTGTCTACAGTGCTAACTGGTAATCTTGGTACTCTCTCCCATGTGGATGCTGGGGTCTCTTTCAGTATAAATAGTATCCCCGTCTTCTGGAAATTCTGTGTTAGAAATTTCCTCTTTTCTGTCACTGTCTTTGTTTCTTTCTTCCTCCTTTGCTTTCTGTCATTTCTTCCTATCATTTTCTGCCTTGCTGGTCCATTCACCTGTATGTATTTGATAAAGTCTTTTGCCTTTTCTCTTAGGATTGATAATTGGATACATGTATTGAGTGCATTTTTGGCTCTAGGGAAATGAGATATGCGGAAGCAATTTTAGGTGATTTAGGCCTGTTTTTATGTATGTTGTAGTGTCTTAGTTATGTTTAAATTTGTATTCAGGTATGTTTTTTAAATCCCCTGTGCAATAAATTGGACGGAATGGTCAGCGCCAGGGGCATCTCTTCATATTATGTGCGTAAATGTATTGATATGTGTATTTAATTTTCTGTTACTTTTTTCCTGTTGAAGTATTGTGCATGTTTTTTTGAAACAGTTATAGTCCTGATAATGCTCTATGCACGCGACTGGGCTTTAAACAACAATAAGAATAACAGTCTTGGTACTCACTGTATGTAGCAGTGTTATCTGCACAGCACTGGTATGTGCATTCAGAGGTGGGCATGATCTCAGGGTTGGTGTGGTTTCTTTTCAAGCTGTGGTCCCTGCCATGAGAAGACAATGTGGCAGGTCTGTAAAGAGTGTCCGTTCAACGCAAGTTTTCTGTTTGTTGATTAAATTCTTCTGTATTTGTTACACTGCCTGTCAGTGGTACCATTTGTCTTTCTATACTTTTTATACCACTTTTCTGTGCCCTTGCAGAGTAATACTGGACCGGGCATTTACACCTTGGGACGATGCTCTTGAGAAAATGGACTTAACATCAGGGCAGTCGTACTCTGGTCTCCTTGGAGACTACATCACGTACATCCGAGAAAAGAAAATGTAAGTTTGTAATCCAGAGAACGGTAGTAAGTTTGGAAATGAAGAATGTAGTGAATGAAGATGAAGAACTTGTACACGTTAATGCTTGGTTTGATTGTGTAGCCATGTTTTGTTATCAGTACTCAAATTATTATCCCATCATTATCAAAATGCAGTGCAAATATGTGGCCATGAAATTTACAAAATATTCCTGTTTTTATGTAGATAGAAATGGCTGTTTGTCAGCTTAGAGAAAATGGCATCATATTTCAGACAGTCAACACGCCTTCTCTGCATACGTCTGTCTCTCTTTCTCAAATACACACACACACACACACACACACACACACACACACACACACACACACACACACACACACAACACACACACACACACACACACACACACGCACACACGCACACACACCACACACACACACACACACACACACACACACACATGTGCATGCGCTGCTCGTGCTTTTAAACTTTCTCTCCCCCTGTCTCTGTATATCTCTCCTGTCTCTGTATGTGTGTTTCACACACACACACACACACACACACACACATACATACACCTCTCTCTCTCTCTCTCTCTCTCTCTCTCTCTCTCTCTCTCTCTCTGAGAATGTACCAAGATTTCTGAAAATAAACATCTGCATTTAGAAATACTCTCAGGGCAAGTTCAGGGTGAACAGTTCTGTGAAGATGATGACCATGGCTTTCATGGGACCCACATGTGACCTGCCTTGGTAATCACTAGTCTTCCTACTTCGCCAGTGCTGAATCCTGTCCCTTGTTCTTTTGGCCAACACCTGACAAGAAAGGACGGACCTAAGTTGACTGTTTTGACTCCTATTTTGCTTTCACCTTCTACTACTCTGTCATGTCTGAGTTTCTCTCTTGACTGTTTTTTCACTCTGGTTATTTCTTTCGTGTATCATGAGCGATTCGAGCATACATTGCATCAAGCTTGAATCACACCCATCATTCCCCTGTTATTACAACTTGACCAGTTGTAGACCCCATTCCATGTGTCAGCAGGGACGACATGTTCTTGGGTTTTGATAGACTACCCATGCCAGAAATCTGCTCCATCATTGCAGACAGTGAATGCTGACCTGAAACCCTAGGCATCATGTTGACCAGTTCACTGGGCACTGGATTGCGAGTCCTGATTCCATACACAAATTCCTGGCTTTGAAGTTTCCATGACTTCCAAGGATGTTTTGCTACCAGGGATATCAGTTGCTCCCTTGGTGGAGTTCCATGGACAGCAAAGAAAACAAACGAGACAGTCTTGAAAGAGGCAGACACAAGAAGAACATTAATGAAGAAGATTATAAAAAGATGAGCAACATGTATAGGACATTTTTGAGGCAAGAGAAATTTGAGACCTAGTCGCAACAGGAAAGCTGAAAGGAAAAAGAGCACCTGGTAGACCCAAGGAGAAAATAGTGGACGGACTTGCGGAGTGGATGAAGACTGAGAGGGTGGGAAAACTAAAGATAGATTCGTATAGAGGGCAGTGATTGCCGTCGCCATGCGGCAGGGCACATGATTATGATGATGATGATAGAATAAACATTTTCAAGGCATATGTATTGAAATTAATTTATGAGTTCATAATTTCAATTCTGTTTTGATTTGGAACCAGTTTAATGGGCAAAGTGTTCATCACATTTTATGTTGTATGAAGCTAAATTTTGTATGAAAAAATACAGGTACACATTCATGGATATGGCTGAGGTATGTAGTTAAATCTCATAGATCGCCTAAAGTCCTTTGTGTTTTCTTTTATATTACATAGATGATCTAAAATCCGTCGTGTTTCTTTTCCTTACAGTCCATACTACAAATCCCAGAATCCTCCATCAGAAGAGGATAGTTTAGCAAACGATGCACTGTCTTCCCTGTTGACCAAATCGTCATCGCCTAGCAGAGAGGAGTTCAATGCGGAAAGCTTCAACTGTCATCGTCAGCAGCTGTTGGCCATGCAGAGGGAGCAAGAGGCTCGTCTGTCCCACCAACACTTGGCATCAGCGTCGACCAGCAGACAGAGTCGTAGCCATGGCAGTGACCTGCGTCGTTCTTTTTGTTCTCAACCTACCTCCCATTTCACATTGGATTCGGCCAGTGCACAGTTTGCTGTGTCAGCTGTGATAGACTCCGCTCATTTAGAATGCAAGACTGTTAAGGAGGAAGGGGGTTGTTTGAATAGTGCAGGGAGTGGGATAGAAGTGTGTCAACCGGAGAGTGTTGCCGTCGTTTCTGATGCATCTATTACCATACCATCTTCCACCTTAGTGTCTTCATTGTCATCTGTTATGTCATCGGTGTCAGTGGCACCCATCACATCTTTATACACCACTGTCACAGCTGCCAAAAATATCACTGTACCATCTGCTGCGTCTGTTGTGCAATCCTTACCTTCTGTCTTAACGTCGTCATCGTCGTCGTCGTCATCATCGTCATCATCTTCATCGTCACAGTCAACATCTTCGCTGTTGTCATTGTCATCGCAGTCTTCTCGACCTGTCCAGCTGCAGACACACACTTGCCGTGTGTTATCTAACGGACCCTTGGGGACTACCACTGTTCCTTCAGGTTGGTTTCATGGTGAGGACCTGGCACATACCCTTCTGTATGTGCAGTAGATAGCAAATCTAGCTTATCAACCCCGTGGGGATGCCAGGGGCTCTTTCAGTATAAATAGTATCCCCAACTTCTGGAAATTCTGTGCTAGAAATTTCCTCTTTTCTGTCACTCTCTTTGTTTCTTTCTTCCTCCTTTACTTTCTGTCATTTCTTCCTACCATTTTTCTGCCTTGCTGGTCCATTCGTCTGTATGTGTTTGATAAAATCTTCCGTACTTTTCTTAGGATTGATAATCGGGTGTTAAGTTCATTTTTGGCTCTAGGGAGGTGAGATAGGCAGAAGCAATTTTAGGTAATTTACACCTGTTTTGTATATATGTTTTGGTGTCCTTAGATATGCTTAAATTTGTATTCAGGTATGTTTTTTAAATCCCCTGTGCGATACATTGGACGCAGTGGTCAGCGCCGGGGCCATGTCCTTAGATTATATGCGCGATTGCATTGATATGTGTGCTTAATTTTCTTTTCTTTGTTTTTTTCCTGTTGAAGTTTTGTATGTTTTGAAGCAGTTATAGCCCTATATGGCTCTATGCAGTCAGCTGGGCTTTAAATAACAATAACATACATAACACATGTAGCTTGTCCTTTTTGATTGTTATATTGTTAAATGCTGAATACAAATGAAACAAGCTTGTTTGTCATTTTGAGTGATGTATGTTCCTGAAATGGCAGTAATGAGGGGCTAGGCTGTAAATAAATGTTTTGAATTGATGTTTAGCTGGCTTGTTTGACTTTCACATGACATAGTCAGGTTTGTTTAACAACTTGACTATTTTTTTAGCAGGTAATTTTAATGTTTACTTCCCGTGGCCAGACAACATGGTTAATGGGTTTAGGACTGGGATATTGATTAATAACACTATCACTATCAGGCCAAATCTTTATGGGTATTTCAGCCATGATCGACTTTGTCTTCGTCATACTCCAAGTCACTTGAAATAGCGACAACCACAGATGGTGTTCAGTATCATCTGATTGATCGCTACCTTCACCAAAAAAAAAAAAAAATTTGTGAATTTGGCCTGTAGATCTAGATCTATGTGTGGTGAGCTCCGTCACAGAGTCAGCTTTGTAACAAACTGGTTCTGAACACGGTGTGTGTGTAAATTTGGAGTGTTAAACATAATATTGTGTCACATTCTAATGCCCACCCATCTCCCAGTCATACATCCTACACTCATTTGTACCTTTTGAAAAATAAGAAGCACCAAGGTGTATACCATATGACGAGCTGTTGAGCATCAGACACCTCCTTCTTGATTGCTAGGACTTGCACAATGTGAGACAAAAGCACTACATGGTAGAATCTCTTCCGAGACGTCCCTCCTGATACAATTTTCCAGTTTTTACTAGAGATCAATAGATTTCATGTGATAAGATTTTACAGCTGTTTTTGTTTGATTACATTTTAGACTTGCAAGGTTAACAGTGAACATGGTTTTTAACTGTTGTCATTTATCTTAACCGGGTTTTCGTTTTTGATGTGATGTTAGCCCTGATATGGCTCTAGTTGTCGGCTGGGCTATAAGCAATATGAACTTAAACTTGAACACATATCCCAGCTTTGATGACAGTTGTAGTCAGTTTCTGTTATGGGCTGCCTTCATTGTAGGAAGTTACACAACATGTGCTGTGCACCTGTAGTTTTGGAAAGTTTCATCGCAGGTGGACTAGTATTGATATCGGGCATGAATAAACTGAGCTGTGCCAGCTATTGCGTCATTGAGACTTGATAAGTATGTTTATTAAACATAATCATAAAAATCCTATTGTCTAGCCATTGCCAGTTCACATTAATTTGGAAGTTTTCCCCCATCATGAGCTGAGTTGAGTTTACACAGAAAAACGGTAATGTTTTGATGTTTTAGGTCATTGTTTTAATGCTTTGTGAGACTTTGATGTATAGGAACCAGAAAAAACATGAAAAAAGAATAAGAACGTGTATTTAATACAGCAAGACAAAACGGGCACAAATTTTCGGCCAGTGTAAGATCGCAAACAAATAAACAAACACCAGATACAAAAATTAGGAGAGAAAGACTGAAACTTCCCTGTTGCTCCGTCCAGTGTGATCATGGCGCACAAATCCGAGATACTTTAGTTGGCCCACTTTCTGCCGGCTATTAATAGCGCGCTCCTTCCCTTCCACTCCCCACACCCTTTTCGCCTGTCCCTTTATCACTAGTGCGGGAGCACAAAGACGCGTTACACTGACGGGCTTTGGTCGACACTGCCTGGCTAAAAATAGCACACGTAGGCGACGCCGGCTCGCATGTAGGCAACGCCGGCTCGCAACTAAAGGGTGGCAGAATGGCTGGGAAAATACAGCCGTGTGACTTCCCTGCTGCTCTGTCCAGTGTGACTTCCCTGCTGCTCTGTCCAGTGTGACTTCCCTGCTGCTCTGTCCAGTGTGACTTCCCTGCTGCTCTGTCCAGTGTGACTTCCCTGCTGCTCTGTCCAGTGTGACTCCTGCTGCTCTGTCCAGTGTGACTTCCCTGCTGCTCCATCCAGTGTGACTTCCTCCCTGCTGCTCTGCCCAGTGTGAGAAAATACTGAGAAAACGCTGGACAGAGCAGCAGGAAAGTTTCAGTCTTTTACTCGTAATTTTTGTATCTGGTATGTGTTTGTGATCTTAACACTTGACAAAGGCCAGTTGGCCGAAAATTTGCACCTGTCTTGTTTTGTTATATTAAATACACATTATTGTTCTTTTTTCATGTTTTTTCTGGTTCCTGTTTGCTAGAACATGGGCAGTCACAGTTGTTTTGGATTTGATGTATAGATTTCATTATTTTTTGTCAGGTTGGTTATACCTTTTTTATTTTTCATATCTCTGCCTTATTACAGGTAAAACCTTGTCTTTTTCAACATCAGCTACAACACTGCAGCTCCCTTTGACCATGACGACAGCTCCCATGTCTGTTCTGCGGGGAGTGGTGCCTGCCTCCACACCCTCCATTGCCCCTTTATCCACCCCCAACCCTACCCCCAGCTCTGTGCCAGCGTGTGCAGCATCTGCACTGGTGGGGGGCAAAGTGTTGACTGGCAGCAGGATGGTGGCTGCGGGCATTGGGCCATCTGATATGTGCAATAGGGCCTCCTCTTCCCCCATCAGCATTCTCAAGTAAGTCTAGTGCTCTTCCTTGGGGTCAGAGGGAAGACAGAAGTAAGTAGGTTTGAGGTGTTTGTGTTGAAGGGTGGGCGTTTTCTGCCTTGGGGTCAGAGGGAAGACAGAAGTAAGTAGGTTTGAGGTGTTTGTGTTGAAGGTTGTTTTGTGTTGAAGGGTAGATGGTTTTTCCCTTGGGGACTGAGGGAAGACAGAGGTAAGTAAGTTTGAGGTGTAGTGTTGAAGGGTGGACAGTGTCTTCTTTGGGGGCTGAGGGAAGACAGAAGTAAGTAGATTTGAGGTGTTTGTGTTGAAGGTTGTGTTTGTATTGAAGGGTGGATGGTCTTTTGGGGGCTGAGGGAAGACAGACGTAAGTAGGTTTGAGGTGTTGTGTTAAAAGGTGGGCAGTGCCTTGTTTGGGGATTGAGGGAAGACAGAAGTGAGTGAGTTTGAAGTGTTTATGTTGAAGGGTGGGAGTGGAAGGAATGGTGGAATATTCACTAATTAATCTGCTTTGTGGAATGAAGGAAGAGAAAGAATGATTGGTGTGAAATAAACAGATATGCCAAGTGCTATGCTTTTGGTATAACATGTTAATCCTGTCCACTATGTGCAAAGCTGTTATGCTCATGGGCAAACTATCACAATTGGACCAAAGAACAAAAACTAAAAACTGCAGTTATGTGTGCACACATCAATGGAATGTCCAACAGTGATGCAGTCATGTAGGCCTTAAACATTTGCTTGCAAGCTCAGTTTCAGATACAGAACTGGCCAAAGTTCTGATTCTAACTAGTTGTATGTCATTTTTTTTGCCTTGGATTTGGCTAAGTAAGTATAGGCCAGTCAGAATTGTGCTTGTAAACAAAGATGGTGTCATAGTGAAGCACTTTAGATCACTTGAAGATTTCATGATGTTAATGTGTGATGACAGTGGTAAGAAGAAAAATTCGTTCGGATCCAAAAAGCAGCAAAATGATGAGAATGTCTCAGGATTGAGAACGGGAAAACTGTTGAGAATGGAAAAACTATTGCGGAAGTATTGGGAAGAATACTGACAGAAGCATACATGCATCCACCCATCTCTCACTGTGGCAGTGTCCGTCATGCATAATGCACAGTAAAATGTAAATTTTAACTCTTGTCTCTGTGAATGTTGGCATGTTTGTGCAGGCCGTTTACTGCAAGCAAAGTTGAGAGGGGAAAAAGTCAAAAGAGTGAAACAAGTGATTTTCAGTCACTGGCAGCTAACACAATGCATACAGCAAACTGGAGCGAAGCGCATCATAATAAAGGGAGAGTAAGGTGGAAGAGCACTTACGCTGTTTGCCTAATGTAAAGTCTTCCAGCAGTGTTCCTACCTGTTCTGTTGCTGCATGTTACTAATAGGTGAGCCCTTCTTGAGGGCAGAGGTCGTGGTCAGGTCACAGAAAGGATAGCTTGAACTATGTATACAGAGGTGAACAGCAGTGACCCACCCTATTCACCAGACCTTATCCTCTTGGATTACCACTTGATCTCAGATCTGAAAAAAAAAAACTGGCTGGCCAGATATTTGATCAGCCCCTATCTTCAGGTGCTCCAAAAAGTTCTTCCATAGTGCACTGAGGCAGTACAGCAATGGTAGAGAAATTGTGTGGAGTTGAGAAGAGACTTTTGAAAAATAACATGAAAAAATCTACTTCATCTCCTTCATATCAAGGCCAAGCTTTTTTGGGACATGATGCCAAAATGGGATGTTTTCCTAGCTCCCTGTCAGACCGGTATGTTTACCATGTCAAACATTCAGGCCCATCCATCCTTCCCTGCTTCCAGTTCTTGTGGTTTTCATGAGGTCAATTTAGAACCATGGAAGTCAGTGATTTGCACCAAGCTCAAGTGCTATGAGGGAAGAGTGCTGTGTCTGTCATAAGACTATTGTGAGCTGTGAAAATTCTAAAGTCAGCACAGCAAACCAACTGGTCTAGGTTTGCTTCATATTGACATGATAAGTGTACTAGCCAAACAGGGAGTTGGGAAAAACTCCTCATTTTCATCATAGTGATAGGGGTTTACCTGCATTTCCTTTATGCATGTCTGCCTTTGCCCGAGGCTTTTCTGAAGTATTTAGGGAGAAGAGTGGCAGAATGGTTCAGATGTTCACTAGCCAGTAACTAAACTCGAGGTTCCAGGGTTCACTCCCCGTACAGGCCTTGACTTTTCTCTTCAGTTTGACTGGAAAATGGAACTGAAGTCTAGTCCTTCAGAAGGGAACAAAAAACGAGTCGGACCCGGGTGGCTTCTGGCTGCGCATGCTAAAGATCCCACGGCAGTTAAAATCGTGAAGAGCAGGGCATTGCCCGGCTGCCTTGGTATAAAACATTGGAGATTTAGGTTGATTTCCCAGGTCCCTCCCCTTGAAGACCAATTAGCCTTCTTGCCTTTCTGAAGTCTTGGTAAAAAAAAAAAAAAAAAAAAAGAAATTTAAGGGAGGGAGAGGGGATGGGCCCCAGGAAATGTTGAGGTCTCTGCCACCTCACTCTCCTGCGACCCCAGGGTTGTGGAACTATCTAGGTAGGACCTCAGGACCTGGCCAGCTCGTGGGTTGATGTGCAGGCTTAAGGCTTGTGCCGTGATCATTCTGGGTCTTCTTAATCACATGGCGCCTGTGTAATTAGTGCATATGGAATTCATTCCGAGCGCAGAGACGTCATCTTTGGGGACTGGGACTGAAACTGAGACTGAAGCATTTAGAGCTCTTGTGAGATAAGGTGCTGTGTAGTTAGTCATTGCTACTATTTTTTAGTATTATTGTTATTGTTATTAGTATTATCAGTGATGATGATGACAATGATATGTGAATATATTGGACAACATGACTTGTGCAGGTCCAATCATGAGGAGGCCAGTAGTCCTGTACACATCTTCCCCAAAGACACTTCCATGCCTATGGATGTTTCCTGACAGTGCCTCCTGCCAACTGCCATCATACAACACCTCTCTACATCACCCAATCGCTGACCTCACCTGACTGCTTTTACCAGTTGTCACAAACCTTGGACTGTTGGCTGTCTATCCATAGTCAGTGGCACTTTGTAGGTTTTCATGTCACATTTATTACATTCTGTCATGATTCTTTGAAGGTGACACACACTGCCATGTCATGTTACTGTTGATGATTCAGTGACACTTGGTGTGGGTTACGTAGACTGCTACGCTCAGTTGATGCATGTCTGCCTTCGGCCACTGATCTGGTTGAAGAACCAGAAAACTGGACATCTACAGAAATAAGTCAGCATTTTTAATTGATTCTGTATCATGTTGTATACATGCTCAGTCTGTTTCATTCTGCTGTCAGCTTGAATGTTGCTGTTGTCAAATGATGATAGTGAAAGAAATGAAATACATTGCTCTAGTTGGTCTTGAACATCAAAGACATGTACGAAAATTTGGGTATGTATGTCGTTTTGTTCAAATGAATGAAAATGAAGTAAAGGAAATTAAAAAAGTGCACTAATTCTTTAGCTTTTAACTGTGAAGTATAACATTGGTGTGGAATTGACTTGATTTGGACTGTAGACCTATAGTTATGTATAAATGAGTAGGTAATGAATAAGATAAAAGAGAAAAACCGTATCATGGTTATTTAAGGGGAAGGGAAATTCACGGGAGTGAGGGAGGAGGAGACAAATTAATTGTATAAGTCTTGATTGGCATGAGAGAATTTTATAAATCAGCTGCTTTCCTCAGAAGCTAGATAACAGTAACTAGAGGGAAATGACATTTTCTCTTACATTTAAAAAATAGACAGGAATGACCAACAAGTGTTTAAGTTATTTTGTTATATTGTAAAGGACAAAAATGATCCAGTGATAGTAGATTAGAATGTGTCAAGAGTGGTACATGATCAATAGCATCGAAAGCTTAAAATGCACAGTTTGTAAACTAAGGGCAGTTTTTGTTTTGTTACTGGTGGGCCAAAGGTTGTATATAGTTGATATGATTCATGCTGCTGCTATCCAAACTAAAGAGTGCTAATTACCTGTATGTTTGTTAATTGAATAATATCAAATTAGGGGTTTTTCATGTCTTCGACTGAATATTGGTAAATGATATTCAGGGTTAAATACACACAAGCAAATCTTCAAGTACCCATTTGTCATGCTGTTTTCATTTCCATCATGAGTCTTATCAAAGTGAAACGTATTGAAAAGGTTCCTAAGTGGCAGATTTTTTTTTTTTGTTTCTTGTAGGAAGGGAGGAATATCAGAATTTGTATAAAAAGCAACCTGTATGTTACGTAGTGACTAAGTTTGTGTATGTGCGTTAATGCTGCACAATCTGTCACTGGAAGGCATATGATAAACAGAGGCAAGTTCATGGACTGCTCAGAATAAAGTGTGATGAATGTGCACTTAAGGAAAGGTATGAGAGTTTTGATGGAGCACCGTAGTGCATCAGACCAGTTTTAAGTTTATGTAAAAAACATCTCTGTAGAGAAGTGGATGTTTAAAGTGGGGTGAGACGAAACTTGTGTGCAATGTGCAGACAGACTTGCGTGCTGATTTGTACAGTTCACTTCAAAGGGAGTGGGTATGTTGGAGAGATGGGGTGGAGAAACCCAACTTCTTGCTGAGGCAGACCTTATGTACATTCACTGTTTTATAAGTAAACAGTTTCAGAGGAGATGTGGGATGAGTTTTGTATTAGATTCATATACAGCCCCAAAACGTGGACTGAAATTTGGGGAAGAACAAACCACCAACAGTTGTGTTCATTATTTGTTATTTTGCCTGGCAGCCTGAAACAGCCCTCCTTTCTGTGTCAGTACCTTCACTTGTCTCCGTCTTCTCACTGCCTGTGATTCCCACCAAGTAAATGTCGCTCAGTGAGTAAGGTATATTGTGTCAACTTGGGTTACACTCTGACAGAGTTCTACTCAAGCCCATGTTAGCTTGCAGTTTTTTGTTTTGCATTTTTATTTATAGAGTTGTGGTCCCATTTTACTGGATGTAATATGCTATGAATACCCTCTTTTGTATCTGTTGCCTAGTTTTTCTGTTATCTTTTTAATTGTTCTATCTCTTTTTTTCTTCTTCTCCCACCTGGTCCATTCAGCTGTATGTTTCCTAGAAAGTCTTGTTACAAAATCATTGACATGCTGATAGACTACTGTACACTACAGCCCTGAAATGTGTTTTGCTGGGCTTGTAAAGGAAATTTATTAAAGCATGCTAAAGGATAGGTCTGAAATGGGAACCAGAACATCATTCTCTTCTCACAGTCAGATTCATGCCTTTGCTAGTCACCCACCGAGTACCATCACATAGGGTGTATGTATAGGTTTTATTGCATTTGCCACAACCATTTTGGACCTTTTTCTATTACATGGTATGTGTGATGTTAGCATATGATATCATCTGAATACTGCAATTTGTCTTGAGAAAACTACTCATCATGCTGTCTTGGCCACTTCTGTTGAGTGAAGTTTTCTGTTGTAAAGTTGGGTCAGCTGTCACTTTTGCATGTGAGAGAATTTACCAGAACTTGATGGTAGATTTTTTTTAATCCCTTAGCTGTTCTGAATGATGGTCCCTTCGCCATAAGCCCATCTCTGTACTGGTCATTCCAGTGGACAGAAGTCATTAGATGGGAGCAGAAAAAGTGGGTCACACACAAAACCATGGTGTTGTGAGATGACTTTTTCATTCTGGTTTATATGGTGGCAGAATCTAGAATTATCTTACTTTCTGAATCCCTTGAAGCTGCTGGTGGAGTGGAGTGCTATCAGGCTGATTTTAAGATGTAGTTAAACCTAGTGGTATACAAGTGTAGAGATTGGCAACCTTCAGCAGAGATGAATGTTGATGAAAGGACATGGAGTGCAGAAGAAAGAACTGTGTAGAAAAATCACTCGAGTTATTGACTTGATCTGTTGGACTTTCGTTACTTAAGATTAGATTGTAATGGTCTTTTTTTCTTGTAACATAATTTTTATCCGTGTAAAAATGAAATGTGTACCTCTGTCCCCAGGAAGTGCATGAGGGCCACCTTTTTTTTCTTTCTCCTCCCCCACCATTTGCTTGTTTTTGTTGTCCTATGACAGTAATTTTCTTCAGAATTTTGGTAGATTTGTTGTTGTGGCATGAAGTGAATGCTGCACACAAGACTAAGTTACAGGAACCAGTGGGAAAAACACCTATTATGTACAGAAACCAGTGCATAGTCAGCAGATTTGCTTTTTATGGCATAAAATTGAAGTATCCCCCACCCTCCCAGAAAACAAAAGAAAACAAAACAAAAAAAATGAAAAGAAAAAAAACGAAAAAATAACCGCACCCTCTAGGACATGCTAATGAAAGCTAGAAGACTTCATTGCTGCATATCCTAACATTATTAACTCTTATTGTCCGTTAGGGGTTTTAAGTCTGGCCGAAGGCACTATACGAATTGTCAAAGAGGGGGTCAGGTCAATAAAATGATGATAACTTTTTTTTATCCAACCTACATCAAACATTTTGGTATACCCATGTTCAGAATGAATTGTGCATCTTGTGAATATAATGTTACAATGATATGATTATCATATTGAGATAATTAGAAATGCTAATTACAGACACACATTTTACAGTGCAGACAAAAAACAGTTGTATGGTTGATACTGACAGCACTGTAGCTGACCAGGTAATCCTTGTACATCCAAACTCTAAGAAAAGAAGATGTTCCTTCACATCCTAGCAATAAGTTCATCACCACAAAAAATGTCACTGTTGCTTTATTTTGATGCTTTTCACTTCTAATTGACTTCAGGTCACATCCCTGAAAATGACAAATACCAGACACTTTAGCTGTTACACATGACACAACTTGTTCGTGAGTTGTTTTTTCTATAGTGGCTGCAAATTTTCTAGTGTAGAACCATTATTAGATGCAAAAATAAGTAAAAACCATTAAAAAGAAAAGTGTGTGCTCATCTGTGGACTTTTTCACTGATCATATAATGTCAGGTGAGTTTCAGAAAGCCCTGATTTCTTTGAAGAAGGCCCTGCTGAAGTGTCACCACTATCCAAAGAAACCAACTCATCATTTGAGTGTCAGAAAACTCTCATCACTGTCACTGATGATATTATTGCTATTACTATCGTCCAGTGTTTCTTGAAACAATTTTATCATCTGCTCAGCAGTCAGTCTCATAGGGCGCCGCCCACCCGATGCCATGACAAATCAAAACACAGCACAAGATGAAAAAAAACCCAACTTCAAACTACTTCACCATCACAGAAAAGCGTGAAATAAAAGTGGAAGTATCTTTGGCACAAAGCAAGCCATAAAGCTGGCTGATGTCGGAAAAGAGTGTCGCAATCAAGATGTCTGGTAACTGAAAAAGCCGACTGAGTCGGCTCGCAGTCCATTCAGGTTGGGTGGAAAACTGACTCAGTCGGCTTGCCGGACAATAAGAGTTAAGAAAATAGGTTGAGTACATATAAATGTATTTGAATGGAATGAGCTTTATTTTTTGAGAGGGGTGTATTTTGTTGTTGTTTGTTTGCTTTTTTGCTATTGTTATTGTCATGAAACTTTTCTGCATGAGTGGGCCAATCTCCCTGGATAGAGCCTTTTTTTTTTTCTTTCTTTCCCTTTATGTGGATATTTTTGTGTATTTTGTAACAAATTTGGCAGGGATGACTCTTGTGTTGTTTGGGATCTTTTTACATGCATTAAACGATTGCTACGCACAGTACTTCTCGTATTATCCCATCCAAAAGAAGGTATAGCTTAAGAAGAAAACTCCTTCTTCAAATGGGAACTGAAACCAGGTATGTTGTATCCTAGGCAGGTGCTTCATCCACACCATAGACAAAACAAAACAAAACAAAAAACCACGTAGATCTTGTCTGATCACCTAAGTAGAGCCATGTGTGAGCTAATTGATACATCTTTCCTCTGTCCCATTTTTTACACAAATAGCCACAGAAGCTGAGACAAGTGCTATGAAGATAATGACGATGGGCAAGATTATCATGATACTATAATCTATCTGGGATTGTTGTGATAAGGCTATGCTCTACGCTTACTATCATAATATATCCTAGTGTCAGCCAGGCCCAAGAGATACAGACACTTTCGATATTGATCAGAAGATTTGAGCAGCACTCTCGGTGTTAAATCTGTGAAGTGGATGAGACAGGACTGTGGTCCCAGTCTTCCCAGCACGCCCATAGTATAGTCAGCTCAGGAGAGGAGCTGGTTGGGGCTGAACAATTCCACAGTGATGTTGACAGGACTGATGGGGATACAAATCCACAATTTTCCAGTCTGTAGTCTGTTGCACTAACCTATGCACCACTTCAGATTGGACAGGTAGCTGCCTGGGAACATTGGGAACTATTGCACAACACACACACACACACACACACACACACACACACACACACACACACACACACACACACACACACACACACACACACCACACACACACACACACACACACACACAAAATGAAGTATACCTGCCCATCAATTGTTTCACTGGTTTGAATGAGTTCTTTTCTACTGTTGGCAGGACAAGGAGACTCATTTGGTAGTATGCAGGTGTCAGGCCAAAAACAGTGATTTTAGTTCACCTGACTGTTGACATTTGTTTCCTTTTGTTAAATTCAAGAAGTGAAATGTACTGTATAACTTGATGTGGAAATTGTATCTTTCTAATTCAATAGAATTAGAACACCTCAGTATAGTACAGCATGGTGTGGATAAGTGATGTACTAGTCTCAAGGTTTTCATTATGTTGCTGCTTGATCTGTTGCTGTCTTCGTCAGGAGGAATATTCCATGGTAAAAGTGCTTATGGAGACTATTCAGTGTTCAAGAGACTGACGGTGAGACAGAAATAAAAACAGTGTGAACAGATTTGTCATGTAGACATGTACAAGGAGGGCATGTCGGTGTGTATGCGTTTTCATGTCTGCAGAACTGCATTATACCATAAAAGTGAGCCATGTGAACAAATGTATCTTGTTTATAAAGTAACTGACTGTGAGAGAATGACGGAGAGACTAAAAATGCATTTTTCCACCAGAACTGCATCATACTGAACCTGTCTTTTGTTGGGTGTAAATTTTGTATTGGTCTTGTCTGTGGATAATCACATTCAGAATGACATGTCAGTGAGTGTATTATTGTAAAGAGTGTTTCTTTGTGCCAAATATGTAAGGGGAAAATCATTGTTCTTTGTGTTTTGTCATGAATGAGGCCTCACAAAACGGTTGTAAAACTGGAGAATTGGCATAGTGACAAAATCGGTTACTGCTTTTAAATCAGTGTGCACGCTAGGGAAAAACGTTTCCTCCATGCAGAATTATTTTACGGGTAAATCTGTTTATGTGCGTTGTCCTTTGAGAGTAGTGTTGTAAGTTTGTGACGCTATTTGAAGTGGATGGAAATGAATAATGCTGTGTCAGAATTAGGTCAGTGATCAATTTCCAAGTGTGAATGGTTTTGTTGTTGATGGTTGATTGATCATGTATTTCATTTTTTTCATTTGTTAAGATCATACATTTAACTTATGTAAAATTTCATTTGATCACTAGTAATATTGTGTTTTGTTTTTATTTTAAACAAGAGGCATGAAAATAACAAGGCATATCCTAGGCACATATAGTTATCTAATGCATATATTTCTATTTTATTCCAATGAATGTCTTAGGCTGGGCTAAAACAGATTCTATGAACATTAATAGAAAGTACTGTTAATTAATGTGATCCTGAATTAACTGGCAGTTTGAAAGTCCACTGAAATGGACTGTTTTATGCTTCAACATGGAGCAAGCATTGTGTAGCTCTGACACGCCTACCCCTCAAGAAGATGCTATACCCAACACAAACAACAGTAAAACAACTCGGCACCGCTTGTAAGACATGTGAAAATAGAACGGAACTGTATCTCGCTTGATAGTTTGATCAGTTACGGCACTGCAAACGGTTCCAGCATGTTCCTATATCAACAGAATGATGTGCACCAATAAGTTTTCTTCTTGTCATTCATAAAATGAGTCAGATTTTCATTTTGTACATTTTGGACAAAATGTGCTGTTCTTTCTAGATCATCCTGTGTCCTATCAGAACTTATGTGTAGGGAAACTAGCGACTAATACTGTCAAATAGCATACCACAAGGTTCACAAGTTAATAGATCTCAACGGTGTTAGTGTGTTATTAAACTCACTCAGATTCAATTTTATGGCAGTTTTCTGTTATTAGGAACACAAATTATTATGAATGAAAAAGGCGGAGATAATCAAGATGGTTAAGCCATTCTAGCCATGTCTTTTTTACTGGATGAAAACTGAAAATTGCTGTAAAGACTTAGTAAAGACTTTTTTTTTAGAGAGAGAAATGTTAAAAAGAGGGATTTGTGTATATATATCTGTGAATGTGTGTGTATGCATGCGTGTGTGAACTGCCATTTGTATGTGTGTGCACACGCACACATTCATAGTTATATAGTTGTAGAGGATAACATTGAAATAGTTTGACCATCTTTATGGGGTTTTTAGAATTTTTTTTATCATATTTAATTGTGGACTGCCTGTGACATTAAGCCTTTGACTCCCGCACCCTGTCCATCAGCATCCTGCATTGCCAACTGTGCTAGTAAAGCAAAAACCTAGCCTTTTGACTCCTTCACCCTATCCACCAGCTTCCTGCAGGAAGCTGGTGGACAGGATGAGGGAGTCAAAGGGTTGAGTTTTTGCGGTTGGTGGGCAGGGTGTGGGAGTCAAAGGATTCAAACATGACATTGGGTATATTGGGTCTTTAGATTTTATACATGCACGCTACTTCTAATAACATACCATCAGCTTAGAATGTTTTGTTACAAAGTTATTCTTAGTTTTATCAATGAAGTTAAACAATTATTCTCAGTTGTATGATTTTAACATGTGCATGTTATTTTGAGAAAGTGAATATATGAAATTGCATGAATTACTTCCTGTAAATTGAACTAGAAAAACATCATAGCAGCAGCAAATTAGCGCCTGACGAGTCCCCTCACTACGTGAGGGATCTTGGCTTAACTCGGACAAATGATTCCCACAGAATCTCCTTTACGACTACTAACTCCACCATCTCCATCACTGGGTCCACAATTTGAACCATAGGGATGACTTGCCCCTTTTCTGTTGTGTAAAATTGCATGTTAGCTATAGTGATAGTGCCTGAGGCTGACATGGGGATTTTTCCTCAAATCCCTATTTAGCTATATGTATGCACTTCCCATTTCAAATAGTGATTCCCACCCAGCTTGTATCGCTCATTCTCACAAGGGTCTTTTATGCAAGCCCAGTGAAGTAAGGGCAACAAGTCGTCAGGGAACTTGCCCAGCAGGAAGGACTGTGGTTGGCTGCATCAGAACAAGGCCCAGAAATGTCACTGAGGGAGATCTTGGCCAAGACCAAGAATTAGTTAGCTAGAATAGCACATCTTACAGATCGTAAATGCATAAAGCTTTACAGGGATTTGCCACAAAAAAAACAAAAAAACAAAAAAACCCCACAACTACTGCTTCCCAAGAATTAAAAAAAATTACTTTATTCTTTTCTTCCATATTTTTTCTATTGCCTTCACTTGGTGATGTATTAGTCGTTGAAGTGATTTCCATACACTTTTGTACGTGGTGTTTACATGCAGAAGATACTCTGAACTCTGTTTTTGTATACATTAACTTCATCTGTGTGGTTTCCTTTTTTCCCTTCAGTTATAAAAACCCATATGCCCGTGGAAATTATTTATAAGCGCATGTGCAGTGTGGAAGTATTGGTGGGATAGAAAACAAGTCACAGTGTGTCCAGTGCTAACATTATCACTATCATGCTGTCATGTGTCTCTCTGTCAGTGTTGGTGCAGAACCGTTCATCTCTTGATGTTGTGTAGGTAATGTACATGCTGTAACTACACACAGGCATTGTTTACTTCGAGTTAGGCAAGCGTTGGATGGTAAGCACCACTTGTTGAGACAAATCTTAAAATATCCCTTCATGAATGTGAAAAAAGGTAGTAATGTATGTATTTCAATGTTGTATTCTTCATAGCTCAATCAATTCAGAGTGCAGCCTTTTTCCCCATGCAGTTTGGTTTTGGATGAAAAATTCTGAACATTTGTGTAATTCTATATCAATTGAGGTGCGAGTACTTAAGAAATTGCATGTTGTTGAATGTATTATGTACAGTTAAACTTCTAATGTACTAATGTACTTTTTACAGATTGCATCATGTGTTTTGAGATGGTTATAGCGCTGATATGATTGTGCATTTGGCTGGACTTTAAACAAAAATAATTAACAGTTGAATACTTTGTAGTCACAGTTGTGATGACATACTGAAACTTCTGTATTGGTACGTAACAAGTGGTATTTGAATATGTATAAATACATGTGAAAAATGTTTTGAAATATCTTTTCTTATCTTATTTGTAGCTTTTCTGGATGTGCTCATGAGAAACAAGGTCAATGTACTCACCAGTGACAGTTTCAGAGTGAGAGGGAAAGAAGCCTTTTTTTTTTTAACCAAAGGTCTTGCGCCAGTAGACAGTGCAGTGGCTGAACACACTGAAATTTAATACTTTACAAAAGTGTCATAAGATTGTAAACATGACCAGATAGACTGTAGGAGATTTAACTGCCGTGAAAACAAATCTCTAAACTATCACAGATAAAGCTGTGTTCGGTAGTGTCTTTTTTCTTTGTGAAGTGTTTCATTTGTATTGTCCATTGCACACCAGTAACACTAAGACTTGAACTAGTGTTGTGACAGATCTGACATGTAGAATGTGCAATTATCAAAATAAAACAGGAAGCACATTTGGATCTGCAATTAGAACTATATCATTCAGATTTCCATTAAACAGGGAGTTTGTAAAGTTTTAGTCAAACAAATGGAAATACTTCCTGTAGAATGTGGAGTAGTCACCAATCTGTTATACGAAAATGTGTGTTTTATGTCTGTCTGCACTTGTATTTGACATGGTTTTCATGTTGTGTGTGTGTGTGTGTGTGTGTGTGTGTGTGTGTGTGTGTGTGTGTGTGTGTGTGTGTGTGTGTGTGTGTGTGTACACTAATGAAGTGTTTGACGAGGCTATAGATGAAGTAGTCCGAAAGTAAGATGAATGTTGTTAGCCAGTCAAGCTACCTCCTGATTTCTCTGCACTCCAACCAGCACTGGGTGTGCATACACGTCAAGAGAATAGAGATCTCTTTATTAACGGTTATGTAATGTCCTTTGGGATCATTTCCCACCTCCAACCTTCTCCACATTTGGTGAATAATTACAAGCTGAATTTTAGTGGCTTTGAGCTTTTTTGTAAGCTACCAGGTTGTAAGTAATTGTGATTGATAGTGGATTTGAGTTTGTGTGCGTGTCTGCAAGTAATAGTGAGCAACTACAGGTGAGATGTTTTTGAAAAATGCACATACAGTAACATAACTTAAAGCACAGGCAGTAACTTGTTGCATTATTTGGATTGTATACACGCAATCATTGTGACCCAAAATGTTAAAAACAGCTGGAGTTTTTTTGGCTAGTCCTCAATGGATTTTTACCACCTACAAATTCAACCTGTTCCAAATCATCACAGTGCAAGTGTGAAAATAAGGGAAAGATTGCCCCATAACTTCAAGGAGAGTAAGATGGTAGAAATGTCAATTTCTCTTTGGGCCCGCATTATGAAGGCAACGTCTATCCCCACTCCATCAATATTTAATCTTCCTCAGAACCTTGACCAGGATTAGCTTTCACTCGCAAAGTTTTTCTCAAGTCAGATTGGCTTCCCTGCTGAAAATCCTTGCAGTCAGTCTGAAGGCAGGAGCTTTACACAACCGAGAAATTTTGAACACAAAACAAATTGCTACTTGTACTGCAATCTGCGAAATTGTGTCTGTATTTGTTAAACACGGTATCCTCTTTTATGTAGCTTTTTAAAAAGCCGGTAAGGAGATTGGAAGGCATGCAACAGCTTGATGTACTTGGAGTGATGGGACTCGTATTAGGGTTATTGAGTGTGAATTCAGTGGTGTGGGCGTGGTGATGGGGCTTGTGTTTGTGTGTTAGATTTCAAGACATGTGTGTGTGATGATAAGAATGTGAGAGACAGATTAAGGGATAATTGTTTGTCATGATGGTACATTGTGTACATGGGATGTGTGTGTGATGTTGTGCATGTATGATAGGATGAGCGGAAAGAAGGGCCACTGACCAATGAAGAGAGAGGAGACAAGGAACTGTGATATGACCAATCAGATGGTGTGAAACAATAATTTTGATCATGCCCTTTGTGCAAATAAAGTTGTATACATATCAAATGTTGTCTGTCCATGCTGTGAACGTCGTGAGTCTTCATCAGCTTATCTCACACACACTTCCACATACACACAGACACACAAGCACCCCCTTAACTGTATGTCTGTATGCGCTCACAAAAACTGGGTTCTGTTTCATGTTACCTATAACTCTTACCAAAATGTGTTAGCAAGATTTTCTCAACTTTTTCTGGATGGATCTGTACCATCCAAATGGATCTTTACCAAATTTTGATCACAGGTGTGGATGATTTTAGTTGCAAATGCACGAGTTGGGAGGACAAGGTGTGACTGTCAATATTACACAGACCAAATAAGTGTCTAAAATCAGCATGTTTTGAGGAAAGTGTGAGAGCACTTTCTCAGGAACTTCTCAGAATATTTGAAATCTGTTTTTCAGCGTTGTAACTCTAAATTGTGCTCGATGCTCATCAAGTTTTATTCTGAGTGAAGCTTCTACAACATCACAGTGACTGATATTCTCCAGATTGTATTTTCATGATTACACGATCAAAAACAAAAATTGTCAATTATTTGGTCTTAGCTAGATTCTGAAGAGAATATACCACAACAGTATAACAAAAGTGCAGTTTTGAGCATTTTCCTGTTCTGACAGAAACACAACTATAATGTAGTAATAAATACACGAGTGTGTGGTTGTCTCCAGGATCTATCAAACCAGTGGCAAAGTTGAGACTCGTGCATGGAGGGACTGGAACGAGTATGTCTGAGGGCATCTTTTAGAGGGCATTCCAAGGCCAGGGCTGGGATTATGCTCGGAGCAAAGGATTTGATCATACCTGGTGGGGATGAGATGGATATTGCCAACGTTGTCCTGAATTGTTGCAGATCAGCAAACCAGAAGGGGAGCAAGTCATTGGAGGTGTATTTCTTGACGCCCTCTCCCCTACCCGCCCCCCCCCCCCCCCCAAAGTTGTGTGGAGGTGGGTGCTGGGAGGGTGGTGGGTTTGCCTGCCTGGGATTTGGTTCATTGACGTCCAGTCCCCATGGGTTGCATTCTGGGCCTGGTGTAGTTGTCAAAGCAGGGCTTGGCTTGAAGAGTTTGGCTCTGAAGTCCCAATGTCAAAGCAGGGCTTGGCTTGAAGAGTTTGGCTCTGAAGTCCCAATGTCAAAGCAGGGCTTGGTTGAAGAGTTTGGCTCTGAAGTCCCAATGTCAAAGCAGGTCTTGAAGAGTTTGGCTCTGAAGTCCCAATGTCACAGCAGGGCTGGGCATGAAGACTTTGGCTCTGAAGTCCCAATGTCAAAGCAGGGCTTGAAGAGTTTGGCTCTGAAGTCCCAATGTCACAGCAGGGCTGGGCTTGAAGAGTTTGGTTCTGAAGTCCCAATGTCAAAGCAGGTCTTGAAGAGTTTGGCTCTGAAGTCCCAATGTCACAACAGGGCTGGGCATGAAGACTTTGGCTCTGAAGTCCCAATGTCAAATCAGGTCTTGAAGAGTTTGGCTCTGAAGTCCCAATGTCAAAGCAGGGCATGAAGAGTTTGGCTCTGAAGTCCCAATGTCAAAGCAGGGCTTGGCTTGAAGAGTCTTGATAGAAAATTCACTTAACAGACGATGGTCTTGATAGAAGACACCCTGAACCGACAGTGGTATTAACTCATTGACGACGCGGCTAAATGGACCCCAGCAATTTCCTGAGACACACTATTTTTAGCAGTTTTACAAGAATTCTGAGCCCCTTCTATTTGCAATAAAAACATAAAGTTATACATTTTTAGAAAGCTCATTATGTTTACGTTTTAGAAATGAAACCAACTGGTATGAGTAATTCAGGTAAACTTTCCAAAATGTCAGGTCAAAATGCTATGTAAATGCAAAAAATAAAAAAGTTCTGAAGTCAAATTTACACACATGCAACATTATGAAATCAGTTCATTGTCAAATTATTTCCTACCTTTAGTCTTTTTTGGGTCAAATGATGGCAGGAGAAGCTTTGAACAGCAACTTTTCAGTCAGTTTGATCCTTTTCATAGTCACTTATGCCACAAAATAAAAAAATATCAGTCACAGTCACTTGGGGTACGGCAAAAACAAGCCCAATTCACAAGGAAAAGTGTTAGCAGACAGTCTAAGGGAAGGAACTGTGCTGTGGAAGGTTACAACTTGATGACTGGTTGATTTCCCTTGAATAGCAAGGCCGCTTCACACAGTGAAAATTAATTACGTCCGCCGCTTCCCTCGAAGCCGCATGTCGTTTATGACGTCACAGACGGCCACTTCACATGAAGCGGCTCATCGTCAATGAGTTAATAGAAAACACATTGAACAGACGAGGGTCTTGATAGAAAACATCCTTCACAGACAACGGGTCTTGATAGAAAACACTCTTAACAGACAATAGTCTTGATAGAAAACACCCTTAACAGACAATAGTCTTGATAGAAAACACTTGATAGAAAACACCCTTAACAGACAATAGTCTTGATAGAAAACACCCTTAACAGACAATGGTCTTGATAGAAAACACCCTTAACAGACAATGGTCTTGATAGAAGACACCCTTAACAGACAATGCTCTTGATAGAAAACACCCTTAACAGACAGTGGTCTTGATAGAAAACACCCTTAACAGACAATAGTCTTGATAGAAAACACCTTTAACAGACAGTGGTCTTGATAGAAAACACCCTTAACAGACAATGGTGTTGATAGAAAACACCCTTAACAGACAATAGTCTTGATAGAAAACACCCTTAACAGACAGTGGTCTTGATAGAAAACACCCTTAACAGACTGGTCTTGATAGAAAACACCCTTAATAATGGCCTTGATACAAAAACACCCTTAACAGACAATAGTCTTGATAGAAGACACCCTTAACAGACAGTGGTCTTGATAGAAAACACCCTTAATAATGGCCTTGATACAAAAACACCCTTAACAGACAATGGTGTTGATAGAAGACACCCATAACAGACAATGGCCTTGATAGAAAACACCTTTAACAGACAATGGCCTTGATAGAAGACACATAACAGACAATGGCCTTGATGGAAGACACCCTTAACAGACAATGGTGTTGATAGAAATCACCCTTAACAGACAATGGTGTTGATAGAAAACACCCCTAACAGACAGTGGTGTTGATAGAAAACACCCCTAACAGACAATGGTGTTGATAGAAAACACCCCTAACAGACAGTGGTGTTGATAGAAAACACCCTTAACAGACAATGGATTGATAGAAAACACCCTTAACAGACAATGGTCTTGATAGAAAACACCCTTAACAGACAATGGATTGATAGAAAACACCCTTAACAGACAATGGTGTTGATAGAAGACACCCCTAACAGACAGTGGTCTTGATAGAAAACACCCTTAACAGACAATGGCCTTGATAGAAAACACCCTTAACAGACAATGGATTGATAGAAAACACCCTTAACAGACAATGGCCTTGATAGAAAACACCCTTAACAGACAATGGCCTTGATAGAAAACACCCTTAACAGACAATGGCCTTGATAGAAAACACCCTTAACAGACAATGGTGTTGATAGAAGACACCCCTAACAGACAGTGGTCTTGATAGAAAACACCCTTAACAGACAATGGCCTTGATAGAAATCACCCTTAACAGACAATGGATTGATAGAAAACACCCTTAACAGACAATGGCCTTGATAGAAATCACCCTTAACAGACAATGGATTGATAGAAAACACCCTTAACAGACAATGGCCTTGATAGAAATCACCCTTAACAGACAATGGATTGATAGAAAACACCCTTAACAGACAATGGCCTTGATAGAAATCACCCTTAACAGACAATGGATTGATAGAAAACACCCTTAACAGACAATGGTCTTGATAGAAAACACCTCTAACAGACAATGGTCTTGATAGAAAACACCCTTAACAGACAATGGATTGATAGAAAACACCCTTAACAGACAATGGTCTTGATAGAAAACACCTCTAACAGACAATGGCCTTGATAGAAAACACCCTTAACAGACAATGGATTGATAGAAAACACCCTTAACAGACAATGGTGTTGATAGAAAACACCCTTAACAGACAGTGGTCTTGATAGAAAACACCCTAAACAGACAATGGTCTTGATAGAAAACACTCTTAACAATGGTGTTGATAGAAAACACCCTTAACAGACAATGGCCTTGATAGAAAACACACATAACAGACAGTGGTGTTGATAGAAAACACACATAACAGACAATGGTGTTGATAGAAAACACCCTTAACAGACAATGGTGTTGATAGAAAACACCTCTAACAGACAATGGTGTTGATAGAAAACACCCTTAACAGACAATGGTGTTGATAGAAAACACCTCTAACAGACAATGGTGTTGATAGAAAACACCTCTAACAGACAATGGTGTTGATAGAAAACACCTCTAACAGAGAATGGTGTTGATAGAAAACACCCTCAACAGACAATGGTCTTGATAGAAAACACTCTTAACAATGGTGTTGATAGAAAACACCCTTAACAGACAATGGCCTTGATAGAAAACACACATAACAGACAGTGGTGTTGATAGAAAACACCCCTAACAGACAATGGTGTTGATAGAAGACACCCATAACAGACAATGGCCTTGATAGAAAACACCTTTAACAGACAATGGCCTTGATAGAAGACACATAACAGACAATGGCCTTGATGGAAGACACCCTTAACAGACAATGGTGTTGATAGAAATCACCCTTAACAGACAATGGTGTTGATAGAAAACACCCCTAACAGACAGTGGTGTTGATAGAAAACACCCCTAACAGACAATGGTGTTGATAGAAAACACCCCTAACAGACAGTGGTGTTGATAGAAAACACCCCTAACAGACAATGGTGTTGATAGAAAACACCCCTAACAGACAATGGTGTTGATAGAAAACACCCTTAACAGACAGTGGTGTTGATAGAAAACACCCCTAACAGACAATGGTGTGATAGAAAACACCCCTAACAGACAGTGGTGTTGATAGAAAACACCCCTAACAGACAATGGTGTTGATAGAAAACACCCCTAACAGACAGTGGTGTTGATAGAAAACACCCCTAACAGACAATGGTGTTGATAGAAAACACCCCTAACAGACAATGGTGTTGATAGAAAACACCCCTAACAGACAATGGTGTTGATAGAAAACACCCTTAACAGACAGTGGTGTTGATAGAAAACACCCCTAACAGACAGTGGTGTTGATAGAAAACACCCCTAACAGACAATGGTGTTGATAGAAAACACCCCTAACAGACAGTGGTGTTGATAGAAAACACCCCTAACAGACAATGGTGTTGATAGAAAACACCCCTAACAGACAATGGTGTTGATAGAAAACACCCCTAACAGACAATGGTGTTGATAGAAAACACCCTTAACAGACAGTGGTGTTGATAGAAAACACCCCTAACAGACAATGGTGTTGATAGAAAACACCCCTAACAGACAGTGGTGTTGATAGAAAACACCCCTAACAGACAATGGTGTTGATAGAAAACACCCCTAACAGACAGTGGTGTTGATAGAAAACACCCCTAACAGACAATGGTGTTGATAGAAAACACCCCTAACAGACAATGGTGTTGATAGAAAACACCCTTAACAGACAGTGGTGTTGATAGAAAACACCCTAACAGACAATGGTGTTGATAGAAAACACCCCTAACAGACAGTGGTGTTGATAGAAAACACCCCTAACAGACAGTGGTGTTGATAGAAAACATCCCTAACAGACAATGGTGTTGATAGAAAACACCCCTAACAGACAATGGTGTTGATAGAAGACACCCATAACAGACAATGGCCTTGATAGAAAACACCTTTAACAGACAATGGCCTTGATGGAAGACACATAACAGACAATGGCCTTGATAGAAGACACATAACAGACAATGGTCTTGACAGAAAACATCCCAAACAGACAATGGTGTTGATAGAAAACATCCTTAACAGACAATGACCTCGATAGAAAACACCCTTAACAGACAATGACCTTGATAGAAGACACCCTTAGCAGACAATGATCTTGATAGAAGACACCCTTACCAGACAATGGTCTTGATAGAAAAACACCCTTAACAATGTTCTTGTTAGAAAATCCCTTAACTGTCAATGGTCTTGATAGAAATCACCCTTAATAGACAATGGTCTTGATAAAAGACATTCTGAACAGACAATGGTGTTGATAGAAAAGACCCTTAACAGACAATGGTCTTGATAAAAGACATTCTGAACATACTGTAGTGTTGATAAAAGACACACTTAACAGTGGTGTTGATAAAAGATACACTTAACAGACAGTGGTGTTGATAACAGACACATTTAACAGACTGGTGTTGATAACAGACACATTTAACAGACAGTGGTGTTGATAACAGACACACTTAACAGACAGTGGTGTTGATAAAAGATACACATAACAGACAGTGGTGTTGATAACAGACACATTTAACAGACTGGTGTTGATAAAAGATACACATAACAGACAGTGGTGTTGATAAAAGATACACATAACAGACAGTGGTGTTGATAAAAGATACACATAACAGACAGTGGTGTTGATAAAAGATACACATAACAGACAGTGGTGTTGATAAAAGATACACATAACAGACAGTGGTGTTGATAAAAGACACACTTAACAGACAGTGGTGTTGATAAAAGATACACATAACAGACAGTGGTGTTGATAAAAGATACACATAACAGACAGTGGTGTTGATAAAAGACACACTTAACAGACAGTGGTGTTGATAAAAGATACACATAACAGACAGTGGTGTTGATAAAAGATACACATAACAGAGAGTGGTGTTGATAAAAGATACACATAACAGAGAGTGGTGTTGATAAAAGATACACATAACAGAGAGTGGTGTTGATAAAAGATACACATAACAGAGAGTGGTGTTGATAAAAGATACACATAACAGACAGTGGTGTTGATAAAAGATACACATAACAGAGAGTGGTGTTGATAAAAGATACACATAACAGAGAGTGGTGTTGATAAAAGATACACATAACAGACAGTGGTGTTGATAAAAGACACTTAACTGACAGTGGTGTTGATAAAAGATACACATAACAGACAGTGGTGTTGATAAAAGACACTTAACAGACAGTGGTGTTGATAAAAGATACACATAACAGACAGTGGTGTTGATAAAAGATACACATAACAGACAGTAGTGTTGATAAAAGACACTTAACTGACAGTGGTGTTGATAAAAAATACACTTAACAGACAGTGGTGTTGATAAAAGACACATTTAACAGACAGTGGTGCTGGCAAAAGACACATTTAACAGACAGTGTTGTTGATAAAGACACTTAGCAGACTGTGGTGTTGATAAAATACACACTTAACGGACAGTGGTGTTGATAAAAGACACACTTAACAGACAGTGGTGTTGAT
>JAPXFY010000030.1:22145991-22148491 GCA_030674185.1 Monoplex corrugatus
TGACTTTTGACGCACATTACACCATCAAAACACAAACTCTCCACATTCACAACAACTGTGACTAATGACGCACATTACACCATCAAAACACACACTCTCCACATTCACAACAACTGTGACTAATGACGCACATTACACCATCAAAACACAAACTCTCCACATTCACAACAACTGTGACTAATGACGCACATTACACCATCAAAACACACACTCTCCACATTCACAACAACTGTGACTAATGACGCACATTACACCATCAAAACACACACTCTCCACATTCACAACAACTGTGACTAATGACGCACATTACACCATCAAAACACAAACTCTCCACATTCACAACAACTGTGACTAATGACGCACATTACACCATCAAAACACACACTCTCCACATTCACAACAACTGTGACTAATGACGCACATTACACCATCAAAACACAAACTCTCCACATTCACAACAACTGTGACTAATGACGCACATTACACCATCAAAACACACACTCTCCACATTCACAACAACTGTGACTAATGACGCACATTACACCATCAAAACACAAACTCTCCACATTCACAACAACTGTGACTAATGACGCACATTACACCATCAAAACACACACTCTCCACATTCACAACAACTGTGACTAATGACGCACATTACACCATCAAAACACACACTCTCCACATTCACAACAACTGTGACTAATGACGCACATTACACCATCAAAACACACACTCTCCACATTCACAACAACTGTGACTAATGACGCACATTACACCATCAAAACACACACTCTCCACATTCACAACAACTGTGACTAATGACGCACATTACACCATCAAAACACAAACTCTCCACATTCACAACAACTGTGACTAATGACGCACATTACACCATCAAAACACACACTCTCCACATTCACAACAACTGTGACTAATGACGCACATTACACCATCAAAACACAAACTCTCCACATTCACAACAACTGTGACTAATGACGCACATTACACCATCAAAACACACACTCTCCACATTCACAACAACTGTGACTAATGACGCACATTACACCATCAAAACACACACTCTCCACATTCACAACAACTGTGACTAATGACGCACATTACACCATCAAAACACAAACTCTCCACATTCACAACAACTGTGACTAATGACGCACATTACACCATCAAAACACACACTCTCCACATTCACAACAACTGTGACTAATGACGCACATTACACCATCAAAACACACACTCTCCACATTCACAACAACTGTGACTAATGACGCACATTACACCATCAAAACACAAACTCTCCACATTCACAACAACTGTGACTAATGACGCACATTACACCATCAAAACACAAACTCTCCACATTCACAACAACTGTGACTTGTGACGCATGTTACACCATCAAAACACAAACTCTCCACTTTCACAAATTTTAATACCATATTTTCTTCAACCTTTTGAAGTTGTAGTGTAATCTGACTAAAACGATTTGAAAAATAAAATTGTCATCATATCTAATGAATAACGCATTTATAAAACTGCAATGGTTAGCATAAATCAAACAAATAATGTCCTTGTTGGCCTAATCTGACAGTTTACAGTTACCTGGAATAATATGACATAAAATGCACCTCACCTGGATGATGTTCACGGATGATTAAAATGAATCAATTCTTACACTTACAAAAGTTAACTTTATACTATGTGGCCTAAGTGGCTTAATGTTGAACTGCTTGTTTCAAGTTGATATGTTGTCACAGAGTGGTTGTACGATTTGTTACAACTGAATGGCACTACAAAAAATAAAGTTTATATCAATCCTTTTAAAAGAGATCTTTCTTTCTGTGTACAGAAAAACAAAACAAGACTTCAGTTTTCATTCTTCCTGTGGTTGTAGGAAACACAGAGGCTATAACATATTGGTTAAAGCTCAAAATTAACAAAGGGGTAGACAAAATAAGCAAGCAGGATGTGTTGGATATGTTTAACATTTTTTTGTGCCCATCGTTTTTATCTTATCACCAGCTATATATACCCTTTTTGTTATGACTGTATGAGAGAAAAGTGTTTCTACTATGCGCACCCAACTCAGATTTGAGTTTCAAAATTATTGTCACTCCGTAATTTTGTATTCATAGTCATTGCAAAAATCGCGTCATTATTTACGTCCTGAGTGAGTTTCCGACCTGCCAACACATTTACCTGTCCCCACTTTGACATTGTGTATAACGTGTTCAGTTCACACTGTTGATAACTGACGTCTTCATTCACAGGTACATGTCCTGTCTAATGCAGTTATGATTAACGTTAACAAGGATATTTACATATAAAGGTTACATAATCACACATCCCCAATCCTCTGCTTCCTAAACTTCCTGAGGGGCAAAAATGAGACACATTTCTAGACATTAAAAGTGAGGTAACAAATCTAACCCTTTGACTCCCGCATCCTACCCACCAACTGTAAAAACCTAACCATTTAACT
>JAPXFY010000030.1:22153491-22163491 GCA_030674185.1 Monoplex corrugatus
ATTTTGAGATCGAAGTCAACAATCGTTTCGAGGCTTTAATCCAGGACTGGGCATTAAATGACCAGTATCCAGAAGAGATTTGGGCAGATATGAAGAAAACCTGCACTGAAATAGCAGAAGAAAAGTTAGGGAAAAATAAAATAAAAACAACTAAGCCCTACATCAGCAAGGAAGTTATGGATCTAGCCAAACAGAAAAGCCAAGCTCGCGAATCTGGAAAAAAAGAAGAATACAAAAAAATCGAAAGAGAAATTAAGAGCAAAGTTAGAACAGATAAGAAAAATTGGCTGAAGGAAGAAAGTGCAAAGATAAATGAGGCTAATGAATGCAGAAGATCCAGGGATCGATTCCAACAGATAAAGAAAGTTCGATCCACTAAATTCCAACACAGAAATGAGTACATCAACAGCAAGGAAGGCACCACACTGACTGAACCAGAGTATATTATGAACAGATGGAATGAATATGGAGTATCCCTTTTTAGCGACAGTAGCCCTTAAGACACTCTATGCCCTGACATAACTGTCCCGAATCAGAACCAGAACCACTTTTAAGTGAAATGGAAGCAGCCACCAAGCAGTTAAAAACAAGAAAATCCCCAGGAATTGATAATGTTCCAGGAGAATTGTTAAAACATGCGGGAAAACATGGCCTAAAAGCAATGCACCAACTTCGTTGTAAAATCTGGAATACTCATCAGTGACCAAACAGATCGGAAACTTCAAGAATTAGTGATGCTTCATAAGAGTGGTAATGTCAAAGATTGCTACAACTACAGAACCACTGCCCTAATCAGCCACACCTGGTAAGACTCCTTGACCCCTCCCCCCACCTCTACCCCCGCAGAAATATATTGTAGCAGGAGAGACAAGAAACGCCCTCCCCCGAAATATATTACATCACAAGAGACATGATGATAACCCTCCAACCCACAGAAATGTATCATACCGGGAGAGACAAGAGGGTAACCCCCCTTTCTTCCCGGAAATGTATACCAGTTGCCAGTGGACTTACCCCTTCCCCTGCCTCCGCTCCGTAGAGTTCCGGTCTGTCAAGGATGCCCCCTCGATCTCGTTTCTTCTGTTTGAAGCGCCCAGACCTGGAAATGGACAACGTGTGACGTAACCTCCGCTTTTCAGCTTCCGGGTCTGTTTCCTCCTTCCGTAAGTCAAGGTCGTCTTTCGCCTTGCTTTTCTTGCCCCAGAATTTGAAAAACGACATCGTTAAGGTCGATCTGCTGTGTACAATGATGCCTTGACGATTGCGCTTAGACAATGGTGTCGATGATGGTGATAATGCAGACAATGAACCTGCAGATAACGGTGAACAATTTCCTCTACAGTATTGGAAATCAAAACGAAGATCAACTATTGACACTTTCAACCACTTCTACCAAGACTGTGTTCATCACAATTTTTCTCTAAGGTTCTGTCCACACTTTCTTGCTGTTGCTGCTGACTTTCAGTCCACTTGTGTATGACTTTAGTCTATCAACGTCACGGTCTCACTTCCCCTTTAAACGGCTGAACCGTGTGTAAACCAAAGGATGGAGTCGTGTTTGAAGTACTCTGCCTGCAACAGATAATACAACATCGATTAAGTTTTCAGCACACACATGCCATAAATAAATAATTTTGATTCTGGTACTTAAGTCTATTAAAGTTCCATCTACCAATCTAACAATGATGCAGAAGGCTTATTGTACCTGCACAAAATTTATTCATCGTGACGTTTGATATGGCAGAAAGACGGGACCTTGGCTGTAGACATTGTTATTGTTGTTGTTGTTTAAAGCCCAGCCGACTGCGTAGAGCCATATCACGGCTATAACCACTTCAAAACATACAAAACTTCAATAGGAAAAAAAAAGAAAAGAAAAGAAAAGAAAAGAAAATTAAGTACACACACGAATGCATTCGCGCACATAATGCAAGGACATGCCCCTGGCGCTGACCACTCCATCCAACCTATCACACAGGGGATAAAAAGAAACCCACACACCTGAACACAAATATAAGCATACATAAGGACACCAAAACATTTATAAAAACAGACATAAATTACCTAAAAACATCCCTGCACACCTCACCTCCCCAGACCCAAAAAATGCACCCAGTACATACACCCAATTATCAGTCCCAACTAAAAAGCACGCAAGACCCCATCGAACACATACAGGTGAATGGACCATCAAGACAGAAAATTACAGAAAGTAAAGGAACAAGGCAGAAACAAAGAGTGACAGAAAAGAGAAAATTTCTAGCACAGAATTTCCAGAAGGTGCGGATACTGTTTATACTGAAAGAGCCCCCGGCATCCCCACGGGGTGGGGGCGGGGGTTGTAGACATCAAAAATGGAACTGGTAACCCAAAGTGATTGGTATGTCTAAAACCGTGCAATGTAGACAGGCGTTTTAGACACTGTTTCTCGTAGGAACAGTCACTACACATCTGTCTACGGGAGCCAACGTTACCTACGAGGTTTACACACGTTTAAAATCTTCAGGCGCGCTCCATACATAAGTCCTCTGAAGGCGGACAACAAACAGACCCACTTAGCTGCATACCAATGTTTATACTTCATTTAACGAGACATTTGGGTAGATATGAAGAAAACCTACATTGAAACAGCAGAAGAAAAGTTAGTGTGTGTAAACTCAATAAAACACACACACACACACACACACACACACACACACACACACACACACACACACACACACACACACACACACACCACACACCACACATCTTCAATTGACAGATCTATCAACCAGTCAACAAACCCTCAAAATTAGATGTCGTACGAAGAGATGAACGGATGACAAGGGAGAACAGTTTTTCCAAGTTCCCATTACAACAAAAACACAACGATCTTCCATAAAATCTCCTAGAATTACATATATGTAGGACCAAAGAGTAGAAATAGTGTTTTTTTTTCCAACACAGTAAACTCAATAACTAACACACACACACACACACACACACACACACACACACACACACACACACACACACGCACGCACGCACCCCACACACACACACACATACACATACATACACATACATATATACCTAGCCTACATAGCCTACATACATATATACATACATACGTACATACATACATACATACATACAAAAAACATACATACATACATACATACATACATACATACATACATACATACGTACATACATACATACAATACATACAAAAAAACATACATACATACATACATACATACATACATACATACATACATACATACATACATACATACATACATACATATAGGTAAAGCGATCACTTTTGATAGTCAGCTAAAATTCACTCGTTTGCGGAAACAAGTGCCGAGTTGAAAAAGTTTGTTAAGTACCGTTGTTTTTGAAAATGGAATTGCACTGGACTTTCTCAAATTACAGTGGTCTTCTAGGAAACAAATTTTTTGATGGAAACCTTGTCACAATCTCTGAACGAAATCATTCTGTGTAATTTGTCCAGGTAATGAAAAAGAAAACCTTTACCACAGCAGACGAGAAAACTGATCCTTGCAGGAAAAAGACTTAAACCTATCTCAAAGTCCTTTTCTCACACTGGATGAAGCAGCAGGGAAGTTTCAATATTTTTCTCCCAATTTTTGTATTATGTGTTTGTTCGTTTGTGATCTTACGCTTGACAAAGGCCAGTTGGCCGACAATTTGCTCCTGTCTTGTCTTGTTGTATTAAATACGTGTTCTGATTCTTTCTTCGTGTTTTTTTTCTGGTTTCTATCTCAGAGTAACACTGTCCTGAACGCCAAACATCCAAACACATAATGGAACACATTGCCTCGTGAAACCACAACGGATACCAGTCCTCACAAGGTGTACATGTCAACTAATGGACGGGGTGACTGGGGACATATTCCTTGTTGGAGACACACAGAATTATACAGGGCTGTCATTAGCCAGTGTGTGTGTGTGTGTGTGTGTGTGTGTGTGTGTGTGTGTGTGTGTGTGTGTGTGTGTGTGTGTGTGTGTGTGTGTGTGTGTGTGTGTGTGTGTGTGTGTTTGTTGGTCTGACATACGACGACAGTGTATAGTGTTCTCTCTCCCTCTCTATTTTGACGTTGTTTGAGATTGTGTGGTGTGTGTGTGTGTGTGTGTGTGTGTGTGGTGTGTGTGTGTGTGTGTGTGTGTGTGTGTGTGTGTGTGTGGTGTACATGCGTGTTTGTGTGTATATATATATATGTTGTGTGTGGATGTGTGTGTATGTGTGTGTGTGTATGTGTATGTGTGTGTGTTTGTGTGTGTGTACATGTGTATATACATATGTTGGTATGTATATACACACAAATGCATAAAAATATACAAGGGGGGGGGGGGGCAGGACAGAGTGGTACCATGTTACCGAGTCTATACAATAAATAAAGTATAAACATAGACATTACTGCAGTGTAAAACAAGTCCACCAACAGAAATAACAGAGAACATGAAATGAGAACAGGTAATAGTACCACTACTTTACAATGAGTATGCAAGGAAGAAAAAGTGTTAAATAATTTGATAAATACAGTCTTTCATATATATAAACACACACATGAAAACACATACACTCGCAAAGACAATTGCACACGTACACACATACACGCAAACATACACAATCACGCACGCACATACAGACACAGACACACACATACACACACACACACACACACACACACACACACACAACACACACACACACACACACACACACACACACACACACCACACACACACACACAGATAAGTTGCAACATGACCGAACTTAAAAGTGCAATACCAGAGCAGCTGGGCAAATGCACAAAGCAGTGGTGGATCTTTGGGGTGCGCAGGCTAGAAGGCACTCAGATCCCACTCTTTTTTTGTCCCCTTCCGAAGGAATAGACGTTCAGTTCAATTTTCTGGTCAAAGGTCTCAGAGGGAAACAAACCCTGGAACCTCGAGTTCAGTTACAGGCAGGCGAACATGAACCATTCTGCCACTGTTCTCAGCAATCACACTGTGTTAAAAACAATCAGGACAAACACACATACCATCCATCCATCACACAAGCGTATTCTATTAGAGTACTTCGCTATGCATAACACGAGCATAACTACCTACCGAAAGGTCAGAAACAAATAATCATACCTAATAAATAAAACGCTAGATCCATACAGTGAAATGCCCGTCCATACAAAGTACCGACTCGATCCGACTTTATTCAGTTTGGAAACTATCCAAGACATAACGGATGGGAAATCCCAGCAGTGCTGACAGTGAACCCTAAACACGTAGGCCTACTTTTAAGCCTTGCGGTAATATAATGCACAAGTCGCTGCCTTCCCTCACGCTCACACACACGGCTGTTACGAACACACCGTGTAGTCAAAATCCAAAACAAGTATGACTGCCCGCGTTCAAGCAAACAGGAGTCAGAAAACCACGCGCGCGCGCCACACACACACACACACACACACACACACACACACACACACACACACACACACACACACACACACACACACAAAAGAATCAGAACGCGTATTTAATACAACCAGACAAAGCTACTTGATGTAAAACGTGACATCATACAACAAATTCATCATCATCATCATCATCAGGTGCCCTGCCGCATGGCGTTGGCAATCATGGACTTCCATCTGTCTCTATCTCTCGTTGCCCCCAGCATCTCCCCCACCCTCCTCGTCCCCAGCCACTCTGCAAGTCCGTCCAGCATTTTCTCCCTGGGTCTACCCGATGCTCTATTCTCATTGCAGCTGTTTGTTCCCAGTACATATTCTTGATTATTCGTAGATCTTTTCCATCAATATTGAGTCTCTCCACTTGTTTGAACAATTCTTCATGTCGTACCCGATCGAAAGCCTTGGTATAGTCAACAAAGCATAAATACAAATCCTTATTCATCTCAACTGACCTCTCTATGATAGTTCTTAGGATGTATATGGCATTAATAGTTCCCTTCCCTTCCACAAATCCACACTGTTCTTCTGCTATTTCTCTTTTGATTCTATTCCTTGTCCTCATCGTGATTATTCCTAACAGGATTTTTGTTACATGACTCATCAAACTGATTGTGCGATGGAGTTCGCATTCTATAGCCCCTGTCTTCTTTGGAAGTGCAATGAAAATTGATTTTGACATATCTTTGGGGATTTTTCCGTGTCGTAAATTTCATTTAGGACTATTATTTTTTTCTATGCCAGATTCCTCCAGGGCTTCAATCATCTCTGTTGTAATGTTGTCTGGTCCTGGGGCTTTTCCTGGTTATCTTTTTCAGTGCTGCTCTAACTTCATCTTTCATTATGGGTGGTCCTTCAAAGTTCTTTTTTATAATTGTTCTTCGTTTCTGTCATCCTCAAAAAGGTCTTTAATGTACTCTCCCCATCTATCCAGTATTTTGTCTTTTTCCATGATAAGCGTGCCATCTTTCGATTTTAAGCAACCAGTTGACAACAAATACAACAAATTACGTAACAAAAACAAGACATGACGTATATACCAAGACAACTAATACAGATAAAATGCAGTCTTAGAGTAATACGGAATCCAAAACAAGTGCGACTGCCCGTGTCAAAAAACAACAACAACAACAACAACAACAACAACAACACAACAACAACAACAACAAAATCCGCGTATTTAATACAAGACATTGTTGTATTAAACACGCGTTCTTATCTTTCTTTCTTTTTTTTCTCTTTTTGTTTTTTTTGACACCCTGTAGTCGTTATGATTACTGGCTCGGAATACTACAGACGTTGGCTAAGATCTGAGTTATTGTTATTGTTGTTTAAAGCCCAGCTGACTGCGTAGACAGCCGATTGAGTAGAGACATATCCGGGCTATAACCGTTTGAAAATATACAAAACTTCAACAGGAAAAAAACAACAAACAAACAAAAACAAAACACACACACACACACACACACACACACACACACACACACACACACACACACACACACACACACACACACACACAAACAAACGAAAATTAAGTACACATATCAATGCATTTGCGCACATAACCTTAAAAATGCCCCTGGAGTTGAACCCTCTGTCCAATTTATCACACAGGGGTATAAAATACATACCTGAGTACAAATTTAGGGATACCTAAGGACACCAAAACTTGTATAAAAACGGGCCTAAATTACCTATATATATATATATATTATCCCACAAAAATCGGAACACTGTAAATGCGCCATGATTTTTTTTTCCGTACCACGAAAATGAACCTGTGAGATGTTACGACCCAAACACAACTGACACTCCCACCCAGGTGCGAGGTTCGGTATAAGTACCCCATACTATGAGGTGAACAGTACACACCCAGGCCACCCAACAAGGACAGGGTATCAAAACTGATTACTATAGCACTGCTATATTTAGACCTGTCTCTTTCTATTTCTTCGTGCCGGCGATTTTCATTGTTAGCAATAGTAGGAGTCAACTTATGGGACTGCATATGATATATTTTGTAGTCTAAGGGAGTTCATCCATAGGACAGCATACTAAGATATTTGTAGTCTAAAGGAGTTCATCTATAGCACAAACATACCCGGACATTTGTATGTATCGTATTGTTATTCTGTATCGTATATATCGTATTGTTATTCTGTATTGTATGCATCGTATTGTTATGTAGTATTGTATTCTGCTTAGGGTATTGTGATGCTGTATTCCACGTATCATACTGCCATGCTGCATTGTACTGCTTATTGTATTACTGCATTGCTGGATTGTATTGTGCATTCTGTACTGTTGTATTCTACTGAATTCATCGTGTTCCATCTAAACGTCTGCTTGTGTGTATATTGGTCCACAACACTACACAAGAAAGATGTGTAGTTATAATAACAACACATGTACCCTTTGTGTAAAGACTGACAGGTTTACAATTACCTCCCTTCCCCTTCTCTTCTTTTTATCATGTGAAGATGATACTGTCCTTTGTTGTTATTGTTGTTGCTCAAAGTTACACGACAACAGAACAAAAAAGCCCTTCTGTGTCATCTGATCTTGCTAATATCGGCGAACAAAGGGAACAAAGCAAGTTGTCCTTTTGTCATTTGTACAAAGCGTTTGAAACCCGTGTTCCTGTATACAGTTCCTGTTTCCATGAAGGCGCGATTTCGTTATTCTGTCTACCTGTTTTTGACAGACAATGGCCATAGGAATAGACACCCTCCCTCTCTCTTCTCTCTCTCTCTTACACTCTCTTTCTGTCTGTCTCCCTCTCTCTCTTTCTCTGTTCTCTCTTTTTCTCTCCGTCTTTCTCTCTCTCTCTCTCTTACACTCTCTTTCTCTCATTCTCTCTTACACTCTCTTTCTCTCACTCTCTCTCTTTCTGTCTCTCTTTCTCACTCTCTCTTACACTCTCTTTCTGTCTCTCTCTCTCTCACTCTCACTTACACTCTCTTTCTCTCACTCTCTCTCTTTCTCTTTCTGTCTCTCTTTCTCTCTCTCACTCTTACACTCTCTTTCACTCTTTCTGTCTCTCTTTCTCACTCTCTCTTTCTCTCTCTCTTTCTCACTGTCTCTCTCTCTCTTTCTCACTCTCTCTCTCACACACACACATACACACATACTCTCTCTCACACACACACACACACACACACACACACAATACTCTCTCTCTTTCTCTCTCCCTCTCGCTCTGTCACACACACACAAGACTAAGAGTCAAAGGACTGTGGTAGGGCCCGGGTTTCTTATAATATACATACATACACAGATACTTTCATCACAATAAACGGCAGTGGGGTCAACACCGATCCTTGCACAGAACTGAGCATTGTCCAAGTTGTGCATAAACACTTCAACTTTTCATCCTTTTTCGCTGCTCCTACTTTGTTCCTGTCTTCCCTTTGTCACCCTTTCTTCGTCTGCGAATGGAGAAGAGTGGCAGAATGATTCAGATGTTCGCCTGCCAATAACTAAACTCGAGGTTCTAGGCTTCGCTCCCCGTAAAGGCCTCGATTTTTCTCCTCAGTTTGACCGGAAAATTACACTGAACGTCTAGTCTTTGGGAAGGAGACGAAAAAACGAGTCGGACTCGTGTGCCTCCTGGTTAAAGATCGCATGGCAGTTGAAAATCGTGAAGAGCAGGGTACTGCCCGGCTGCCTTGGTATAAAACATTTGAGACAAAGGTTGGTTTCCCAGGTCCCACCCCTTGAAGACCAATTAGCCTTCTTGCCCTTCTGAAGTCTTGGTAAAAAAAATGTGAATATGAATTTGAATCGAGGGAGAGGGGATGGGGGCCGCTCTCATAATGCTGGCCCCGGGAAAAATTGAGGTCTGTCACCTCGCTCCCCTACGACCTCAGGGTTATGGAACTATCTAGGTAGGATTTCAGGACCTGGCCAGCTCGTGGGTTTATGTGCAGGCTTAAGGCTTGTGTCGTGATTATTGTGGATCTTGTCCATCACATAGCACCTGTGACGACAGTGCATATGGAATTCATTCCAAGCGCGGAGACGTCGTCTTGAGAAACTGAAAGTGAAACTGATCTAAGAAATCAGAAAAAAATCTCCCAGGCGTTTCCAAGCAGGATCGAACCTTAGACCTTTAGACTGGAAGTGAGACACTGTCAGTGTTGTGGTGTCACTTTGTTGTCACTGCTGTGATATTAACAGGCACCATACCTGACAGGCAGCGTGTGAGTCATACCACCTGATAATGCTGTCACTGCTGTGATATTAACAGGCACCATACCTGACAGACAGCAGCAGGTAATGTGTGAGTCATACCACCCGATAATGATCACACAGTTTAAGGAAGTCAACACGCCAACACATATCCTGGTACACCTTGCTCTCAAGTTTTAACCCTTTGGCTCCCGCACTCTATCCACCAACTGCAAAAACTTAACCCTTTGATTCCCTCACCCTATCCACCATCTTCCTGCAGGTTAAGTTTTTGCTTTGCAGGCATGGTTGACAAAGCAGGATGCTATTGGATAGGCTGA
>JAPXFY010000030.1:22168491-22173491 GCA_030674185.1 Monoplex corrugatus
CCATGACCTCAAGGAACACGAGTCACATGATCGAAAACCTTAAAACAACATCCGCCAACTTGCGATGTAGATCTAGCAGTCGGAACAACCACACACAATTACGCGAAAAAGATGCGCTTCTAGATTTACCAGGAGATAAGATAGAACATGAAAGCATTCGCGATATGATGACACGCAGGTGGTGGGTATCATTTTTAAGTTATTCGGTTCTTTCAGGTTGTGGTTCATACATATGCATAAGGAAGATATCTACCACGTCAACTAAAAATATTGACCAATTACGGCCGGTTGGCTTTGATATGTAGTCGCACGTGCTGAAAGATGTCTGTGTGTGTGACGTACGGAATAATATTATGTTTAATCATGGCCACTGTCTATGCATATAATAATGTATAATAAATAATGATGCTATTTTGAGGATTCACTGCCTCGGAGTTTTCATGAAAAGTTTAACATTTTAGGCAACAACATTTTTCCCTCCATGTCTTCCAGACGAAACGGAAGATGCAATGTTACATCTAATACCTTTACTGTTATTGTTGCTTAAAGCCCAGCCGACTGCGTAGAGACACATCAGGGCTATAACCGTTTCAAAACGTGTACAACACTTCAACATTGTAACACATGGTCATGACAAATTGTTGCCAATCCGTTTGTAGTATTAGGACAAACTGTAAGAGAGAGAGAGAGAAAGAGAGAGAGAGAGAGAGAGAGAGAGAGAGAGAGAGAGAGAGAGAGAGAGAGAGAGAGAGAAGTTTTTGCTCGTACGTATATACGCTGCATTTAAATCGCCTCCTCCCCCCTCACTTTTTTAATTTCATCTCTCTCTCTCTCATACATTTTTTTTACCCCCCTCTCTCTTTCTGGCAAGGGGGGTGAGGGAGGGGGAGTGGGAATCTTGAACCCAGGTAAAAACCATGCCCCTCTGGGCCCAGCCCTGTTATACAGGCATGTAGGCCAACTACAAGAAAATTTCAGATAAGGCGATTTCAAAATACTCTTGTGCTTGTATCAAAACGTGCATTCTTGATCTCCCAACAATATGTTCCATGTTTCCGTTATTGCAATGCCTCTATGTAAAACCAGACATAAGCTTCATTTGAAAACTGTCAGCGTTATGACCCATAGTTACATCTATATGGTCTACCCACTGCCTAAATCTTAAATAATGATGTTTATCAGGCATAATGACTCCCCCCCCCCCCCCAATTTTTTATTTGTTCCAGTTTTTTTTTTCATAGGTTTCGAATTTCAAATGGTACCAACGTCTAAGTAATATGATACTCGTTGTTTTAATAACAGTGTTGCTTTAGTTTCTCAACTGCGCGGACATTTTTGCATTGCAATGACAAGTTTGCGACTATTGGTTAATTTTTGTACAAAAAATGGAAATTATAAAATGGCTTGACCATCTCGGTTTCTCTTTTCTCTTCTTTCTTTCTTCTTCTTCTTCTTCTTCTTTTTGTTGTTGTTGTTGTTGTGTTTTATTTTGTTTTGTTGATGGCAAAAGGAAGATTGTCAGAGTGGCTTGATCATCATGTTTCAATTCCTTACCGAGCCCAACGTCAAGCGCACAATGCACCACAGTACAACACAATTCAACACACCCACCACAAAGAGGAAAACTGCTGATGAAACCAATGCCCCCCACGCTAGTGGCTTGTTTCATAACCAAGGGCGGCATTTTGTGACATTTATAACGTTTGCTGGTGTTCGAAACCACACACATTACCACAACGTCGCAAACTTCTCCAGACAGAGGAAGCTCAAACTAACACTAGTGTGACTGTCGTCTGCTTGTTCGCGGCTGGTATTTGCACGTGCGTACGAGTGGGTTTTGTGCGCGTGGCTATTTTTAACCTTTACATGTTGCCAGTCATACTTCATTTTGTGAACACACTTTTTTCTCTGAACAAACTGAATAAGATTTACATACAATAGACTGAGCAACATTTACATACATACATCATATTTATCCATTTCTTATGTTTTCAAAATTTACATAGATACATTATATTTACTCATCTGTTATGTGTTTTTTAAACAATGCAAAGTCATTCAGTTCGCACAGTTTCAAATTTCAGTTGTTGGTGTTGATGTTTGTTTGTTGTTTGAAATTTCTTTTTATTCATTTTCAACAAAATACAACGATAAACGTATGAGCAAGGCAAAATCATTTGTCAGAGTGATAAAATGGTGGCAGTTGTGATTGTTTCTTTTGCAGTAGCCTTTTTCGTTGAACACGTATACCTGGTCTGCTTATTGTCATTAATGTGAAAGCCACCGTATTTTTTTTTCAAATTTATTTTTAATTCATTTTTGACAAAACACAAATAAAGACAATACTTGCTGAACATTATTACGACATCACTGAGAAAACTTAACGAGATTTATATACAACAGACTGAGCAAAATTTACATACATACGTCATATTTATTTACTCATCTGTTATGGTTTTTTTCCTTTCAAACAATACGAAGTCATTTAATTTGTACAATTTCAAATTTTAGTTGTAGGTGTTGATGTTTGTTTGAAATTTCTGTGTATTCGTTGTCAACAAAATAGAACGATATACGTATAGCAAAGCAAAATCATTTGCATCAGACTTAAAAGTTTAAAATACACACAAAACGTCTACATAATCAACAAAGGGTCTATGCTCATGAATTTGCAGTCACTATCAATTGCGTACAAGGAGTTGCCGTACTTGACTGTCTTAAGCAACTAGACTTTGTCAACGAATTAAACCGACACCTTGGCCCTTCTCCGTCAAGCAAACGAAAGAAGAAGAAAAAAAAAAAAAAAAAAAAAAGTAAAAAAAAAAGAAGAAAAGGATTGCATGGGCACTGACAATGGCTTGTTTCATTTCGCTTGTTGAGTCCTTCAGAATGCGTGACAACAGGATTAACAGCACTTGCACCACACCACAAGTGCCAAATAAATATGACAGATATATATGTAAAAGACATTGTGCACCGAGGGGGTCTTGCACTTAAGCAAACTCACGGGTGGTTAACTCACTACAAGACGTTTTTATTCTTATTGTTGCTTAAAACCCAACCGACTGCGTAGAGCCATATCAGGGCTACAACCAGTTCAATATACATACAATACTTCAACAGGGAAAAAAACGGAAAAGAAAATTAAGTCCACATATCAATGCATTCGAACACATAATCTAAGGAGATCCCCCTGACATTGACCACTCCGTCCAATTCATCGCACAGGGGATTTAAAAAACACACTTGAATACAAACTTAAACATAATTACTAAAACATATATAAGAACGGCTATGAATTACCTGAAACTGCTTCTGCATATCTCACTTTCCTAGAGCGTGTGTGTGTGTGTATGTGTATGTGTATGTGTATGTGTATGTGCGTGTGTGCATGTGAATGTGTGTGTGTGTGTGTGTGTGTGTGTGTGTGTGTGTGTGTGTGTTCGTTCGTTCCTTGATTTAACGTCTTTTCACTATAAGTGATATTAGACGGATGTGTGTGTGTGTGTGTGTGTGTGTGTGTGTGTGTGTGTGTGAGTGAGTGTGTGTGTGCACTTAATACATTTATCCAATTATCAATCCTGAGAGAAAAGTACGTAAGACTTTATCGAACGCATACAGGTGAATGGACCATAATTTTGTCCATTCATTTTTGTTACACTTAGAAGTGACCCCTTCTTGTCAAAAGCACGACTAACGTTTCTAACGGACAAAGAACGGACCGTTCGCTTGAAAACCTGTCGGCAGGTGGTCACATGTTGTTCTAAGTCTTGGCCCTTTCGGGAGGACCAACTGATCTGAATGGCAAAATGTCAGCAATAAACACACCTGTTACCACTGTGTCAACTCCACGGGTGTTGGGGCTGGGTGAGAAAAGGTGAATGGGGGAGGTGAGATGGGGGTGGGGCGCGGTCAGTGAACGAACAAGATCCTAAGGCTACACAGTCACGTCTCACAACCTCAGCCTGACTAATGCACAGTGTATAGAACTGTGGGTCATCAATCACATTATCCATCGATCTCTACGGGAATCCTGATTGGTAAGAAAACTACCTGGTGATCAGTCACACTATCGATCAATCCCCACTGTGTTGTTGGCAGCTTGACTTTTATCGCTGCCAATGCTGTCAGCACTACTTAGCGCTAGTAGCGGGTCGTTTCGGTGTCTTGTCGGGTTGAAATATTAAAATCACCCTTGCTTATCCTGTTCCAGTGACGTGTGCACCAATAGGGGTAACTTATCTATGACCTACTCTTGCATACCTACACTAGTGTGTAGGGCAAAAACAGGGGGATATCAACACTGCCTGAAGATCAGTCTTTCACAGTGACTCAGTCTGTTCCTTATCTCAAAGATCGAACATATCAAAACCACTTGAACACAACACGTAGCTACAGAACACACCCCACACACACACACACACACACACACACACACACAACGCGGCCTGTTCCTTACCTCATAGATCGAACATATCAAAACCACTAGGACACAACACATAACTACAGAACACCCCCCTCCACATACACACACCACACACACACACACACACACACACACACACACACATGCGGCCTGTTCCTTATCTCATAGATCGAACATATCAAAACCACTAGGACACAACACATAACTACAGAACACCCCCCTCCACATACACACACACACACACAACACACACACACACACACACACACACACATGCGGCCTGTTCCTTATCTCAAAGATAGAACATACGAGTATCAAAACCACTGGACACAACACATAACTAGACCCCCCCCCCCCACACACACACATGTACACACACACATGCATGCACTTGTATCAATTGGAATTAATAAAATCTATCGTGTATATATTGTGTAATAAACAAATTCGCTATGAAAAACATGTTTCTCCTTTTGTACAGTATACGTATAATTTTGTCCCAAGTCATTCTTGTTGTTCAATCCTTTACGGAAATGCCTGGTTGTGCACGAATCTACTAGTACTAGTTAACGTG
>JAPXFY010000030.1:22178491-22185991 GCA_030674185.1 Monoplex corrugatus
CAAAAAAAACAAACAAACAAAAAAAGAAAATACACAAGAAAAAGAAAAACCAAACAAAAAAAATTCACAGTGACTGCATTTCATGAATGTTGGCTATGTCCAATTTCTGTGTTGGTTACTACTTAAACGATTCAGTCTTGTATCAAATGAGAATGCCGAACAATACAAACGAAACGTTTCAGTTTCCTATGAATTACTATAAACGATGCATTTTACCCGGATTGTACATATCACATCAAAACTTTACACGTTTAACAACACATTGTTTGATTTTGCACGGGATTCTATTAGTATTATACACGTAGTTCTGGGAACAAGACAGATTTCATAAAGGTACTGAAGTCATGGTAATCAGTAAAAAACAAGAAATCCCGTCATGCAAAATAACGGCCAATGGCACCACGCTGAGACAAGTTAGTAAGTTTAAATATCTGGGAACAGTCATCTCACCAGACGCAGATGTACATCAGAAATAACCAACAGAATCGGTCAGGCTAAAACAGCATTCAAGAAAATGAAAAGCGTTCTTACCAACAAATACCTATCAATTAATATCAGGAAGAGAGTTCTTCAGTATTATATCGAACCGATATTGCTGTACGGATGTAGAGCGTGGACAGTCAACACGCAATATCAGAGCAAGATTGAGGCAGCTGAAACGTGGTTTCTAAGAAGAATGCTGAGTTTCATGGACAGCAAAGAAAACATATGAGACAGTTCTGAGGGAGGTAGACACAAAAGAACATTGATAAAGAAGATTAGGAAAAGACATTCATAACAAATTCATAGGACATATTACGAGGTAAGAAAAGATAAGCAAAATTCATAGGACATATTATGAGGTAAGAGAAATTAGAGCACCTGGTCACAACAGAAAATCTGGAGGGAAAAAGAGCACCAAGTAGACCCAGGGAGAAAATACTGGACGGACTTGAGCAGTGGATGAAGACAGAATGTGGGAGAAGTACCTGAAGCGACAAAGGATAGATTCACGTGGAGAGCCATGATCGCCAACGCCAAGCGGCAGGGCACATGATGATGATGATGATGATGATGATGATGATGATGACTGTTTTCACCCTTGAGGCAAATGATTAGCAAGATAGGAAGAGAAGTTTCTAAGTGGTAGTAAATCTATACTGTACTGAAAACTTGATACAGAGATCATAACAAAATAACCCCACACAGGCAGCCCACATTTATGCTTTTTCGCCAAAACTAATGCACATGCAAATGTCACAAACTTGTGACTTGCCGACCAAAAAAAGAATAGACAGAGAAAACAGAATAACATTCTCGGAAAAATGATCTTGCTAGTATGTTTCATTTCAATTCATACTGTCCTAAATAAGGTTAGCAATTGTCAAGAACTGCACAATACCATCCCGTTCTCTCTTTAATTTTGTATTTGACTTTGTAAAAAATTAATGATCACATTCATCAACGCTCTACAGTATAGTATGAACATTCAGTTCTGTATTCCAAATACGAATTTTATGGATCTTTCATCCTTTACAAAATCACATTATTTACGTACTGATTCCTTCATGAATGAATGTCTGTGCGGGTATCACCCATGCCCTTTCTGTGGTTAAGCATACATAAAATTTCGAACTTCAAATTGTTTGTGTGTGTTGTGAGAGGAAGGGTGGGGGAGGGGCAGGAGCACGCGCGCGTCACGCCCCAACTAGAGTTAAAAGATATATTAAAGTTTACATATGTATATGTGTCAATAAACGATGATTTGTTCTTGTGAACACAAACACACACACCCCGCACACACACACACGCACGCAAACACACCAACACATCACAAACACACACACACACACACACACACCACACACACACACACACACACACACACACACACACACACACACACACACACACACACACACACACACACACACACACACACACACACCACACACACCACACACACACACACACACACACACACACACACACACACACACACACACACACACACACACACACACCATACTTATCGTAAGTCTCGATACCGACATCACGTCGTCATATTACAAAGGAAAACCAACCAAACACAACCCCAGGAACTCTGTGTGTGTGGGCACTCGCCTGTACGTGTGTATGTGTGTGAGTTAGTTGAGTGAGTTTTAAAGTCCTACCACTCTTAGAGTATACGAGGACTATCGAAAAATTTTTTTTGAAGAAGCCTTCAATAATTTTAAAGCATTGTGAGAAACGGATGTTTTATTCGGTTCTCTGATCCACCCTGGATGGCAATCGAATGGGTGAATCTATGTGTGTGAACGCGCGCGTGTTGCATATGTATGTGTATGCGTCAGCATTTACCTGTGTGTGTGTGTGTGTGTGTGTGTGTGTGTGTGTGTGTGTGTGTGTGTGTGTGTGTGTGTGTGTGTGTGCGCGCGCGCGTGTGCATGTGAGCGTGTGTTGTATGCCACGCACATGCGGATGCTTGTGTGCACGCATGTGAGGATGTAGGCTGGTGCGAGCGCGCGTGCGTACGTACATGTGTATGTGTGTGTGTGTGTGTGTGTGTGTGTGTGTGTGTGTGTGTGTGTGTGTGTGTGTGTGTGTGTGTGTGTGTGTGTGTGTGTGTGTGTGTATGTCTGTGCTTTATCGGGTGTGGAATACGTGAGAAAGCCAACGTTGTAAAGCTTTACCTGCCCAGTGTGTACAATAACCTGTTGTAATCTTGGCAACACTCACTTCCTTTTACAGTTCAACACCCCTCCCCACCCCCTATCCCCATCCCCCCACTCACTCACCACCCATGGTGCCGGCCCCTCCTTCAATATTTCCTAATACATTGCCCACATTAGCCTGTGCGGTTGTGGGTGCAGTTTTTTCAACAGGCTGTAGACTTAAAATCGTCAAGCCATTCTAACAATCTATTTCCCTTTTTATACATGAAAATAATGAAATACACCCAGAATCTGTACTTCTTAATGTCACTGTTATTTTGACGAAGCATACATGATGATTAAAACTGGACATGAAGTGATGACAAAGGTAGATAGTTACAACACTGAAAACAATGTTAAGACTTGTCAGATGTTCCAGAGAGAGAGAGAGAGAGAGAGAGAGAGAGAGAGAGAGAGAGAGAGAGAGAGGAGGGGAAGACAGACAGACAGACAGACACAGACAGACAGACAGACAGACACACACACACACACACACACACATATACAAACACACACATCCAGTCCATATGAAACAATCTCATCTTCACCATACACACACGCACACACACGCAACACACACACACACACACACACACACACACACACACACACACACACGCACACGCACACACACACGCACGCACACACACTTTTTTTCTTCAAAATGAGATTGAACAAAAAATAAATGGAAAAAATTCCCATAAGCTAAAGGGTCGTTAGGGAGTTAGGGTCAGAGACTTAACTTCTGTTCGTGTCAGCGTTATCTCTCTCCCACCAACCACCACCCCCCTGCTTAACAAACACCGTCCAATACCCCAGACATGCAACAGAGCAAGGCAAAAGATAAAAGTTTTTTTTTCAGGTAATACTAAAATTGCATGAGACTGAGGTGGTACGGAACTCTACTTCTCTCACCGGGCCAGCATTCATGACAGCCATGTCCATCTCCTCTCCACTGCTGCTCTACCTTCTCCAACTCTGACAAGGGACCGATACCCATTAACAGCTGGGTTGACAGGTAGTGTACGCACATTGCTTTTTCTCCAAGGAGGGTGGGTGGGGTGGGGGTGAGGATCGACCTGTGCAAACCTGTGGAAGCAAATTGGAAGACGGGAATCTCCCTCTGCGCCGACCGGGTCACAAGGCCCACCATCGCCATATGGCCAACAAGGCAGACGTTGTAATGTGACCTGCACATTCGTTGGCGAGCACAGTTTTAGAAACCTCAACTTCTCTCTATCAGGAGTATGAAGGAGCCTTCATCTCCTCTGTCTGACTGCTTTATCTTCTCCATCCCTTAACCCTTTGACTCCCTCGCCCTATCCACCCACTTCCTGCAGGAAGGGTTAAAGGAGTCAAAGGGTTAAGTTTTTGTTTTGCTAGCATGGTTGACAATGCAGGATACTGGAGGACAAGGGTGAAGGAGTCAAAGGGTTAAGTTTTTGCAGTTGATGAATTTGAATAGGGTGCGGGAGTCAAAGGGTTACATTGTTGCAGTTAACGGATAGGGTGAAGGAGTTAAAAGGTTAAGAGGGGCAGGGTCTCTGTCACCTCACTCCCAACGACCCCAGGGTGATGGAACTATCTAGGTAGGACCTCAGGACCTGGCCAGCTCGTGGGTTTATGTGCAGGCTTATGTCGTGATCATTCTGGATCTTCTTCATCACATGGTACCTATGACGTTAGTGCATATATGGAATTCATTCCGAGCGCGGAGACGTCATCTTGAAAAATTGAAAATGAAACTGAGGGGCAGGAATGTATTCACAGCCGGACGCAGGGAGGAGACGAGGGATGTTGAAGCCATAGGACAAAGTTTATCATCCATCACACCAGTCGCCGTGGTGTAGTAGTTAACGCAACGGACTACCGACTGGAAGGTTGTGGGTTCGAATCCCCATCAGTACTTTCAAAAATCATTGTGGGTTTTTTTCGGTTCTAACCGGCTCCTACCCAGAGTTGGGCGTGCTATGGGCTCATTGGGAAGACTGGAACCACACAGTCGAGTCTCATCATCCACTTGGCGGATGCGTCATTGAGGGTGTTGCTCAGATCTTCTGACCAACACCGCAGGTGTCTGTATCTCTCGGGCCTGGTTGACGCCAGGCTATATTGTGATAGTAAGCGTAGAGTACAGCCCTGTCACGCAGTCTCAATCCTAGATGGAACTCCATAGCATCATGATTATCATCCACATCCACATCATCATCATCGCATAATAAAAACTGTTTCGGCTTCTGTGGCCACTAAATTGGCGTAGAATATGGGACGAAAAAAAAAAAGGTGTGCACACAGGTAACCAAATAAAAAAAAGAAAAAAAAAGTTTATCATCCATCCATCATTTGTAGCCTCGGACTTGGAGGAGAAGTAAATATGAACTCAGTGTTCTAAGCACTACGTGTTCCCGTCTCCTTGCAACAAGCACACATGAAAGAAACAGGAGTTGTTGTTGACATTCTACATTACTGTGATTGTACATGACTGCGATTCTACATGACTGTGATTGTACATGACTGCGATTGTACATGACTGTGATTGTACATGACTGTGATTGTACATGACTGTGATTGTATATGATGTCATTGTACATGACTGTGATTGTATATGATGTCATTGTATATGACTGTGATTGTATTTGATGTCATTGTATATGACTGTCATTGTATTGATGTCATTGTACATGACTGTCATTGTATATGACTCTCATTGTACATGACTGTGATTGTATTTGATGTCATTGTATATGACTGTCATTGTATTGATATCATTGTACATGCCTGTCATTGTATATGATGTCATTGTACATGACTGTCATTGTATATGATGTCATTGTACATGACTGTCATTGTACATGATGTCATTGTACATGTCTGTTATTGTATATGATGTCATTGTACATGACTGTCATTGAACATGATGTCATTGTACATGACTGTTATTGTATATGATGTCATTGTACATGACTGTTATTGTATATGTCATTGTACATGACTGTCATTGTATATGATGTCATTATACATGACTGTCATTGTATATGACTGGATGAGTACATGACTGTCATTGTATATGATGTCATTGTACATGACTGTCATTGTATGACTGTCATTGTACATGACTGTCATTGTATATGATGTCATTGTACATGACTGTTATTGTATATGTCATTGTACATGACTGTCATTGTATATGTCATTGTACATGACTGTCATTGTATATGTCATTGTACATGACTGTCACTGTATATGACTGGATGAGTACATGACTGTCATTGTATATGATGTCATTGTACATGACTGTCATTGTACATGACTGTCATTGTATATGATGTCATTGTATATGACTGTCATTGAACATGATGTCATTGTACATGACTGTTATTGTATATGATGTCATTATACATGACTGTCATTGTATATGACTGGATGAGTACATGACTGTCATTGTATATGATGTCATTGTACATGACTGTCATTGTATGACTGTCATTGTACATGACTGTCATTGTATATGATGTCATTGTACATGACTGTTATTGTATATGTCATTGTACATGACTGTCATTGTATATGTCATTGTACATGACTGTCATTGTATATGTCATTGTACATGACTGTCACTGTATATGACTGGATGAGTACATGACTGTCATTGTATATGATGTCATTGTACATGACTGTCATTGTACATGACTGTCATTGTATATGATGTCATTGTATATGACTGTCATTGTATATGTCATTGTACATGACTGTCATTGTATATGATGTCATTGTACATGACTGTCATTGTATATGATGTCATTGTATATGACTGTCATTGTATATGTCATTGTACATGATTGTTATTGTATATGATGTCATTGTACATGACTGTCATTGTATATGATGTCATTGTACATGACTGTCATTGTATATGTCATTGTACATGACTGTCACTGTATATGACTGGATGAGTACATGACTGTCATTGTATATGATGTCGTTGTATATGACTGTTATTGTATATGGCTGGATGAGTACATGACTGTCATTGTATATGATGTCGTTGTATATGACTGTTATTGTATATGGCTGGATGAGTACATGACTGTCATTGTATATGATGTCGTTGTATATGACTGTCATTGTATATGACTGGATGAGTACATGACTGTCATTGTATATGATGTCGTTGTATATGACTGTTATTGTATATGACTGGATGAGTACATGACTGTCATTGTATATGATGTCGTTGTATATGACTGTTATTGTATATGGCTGGATGAGTACATGACTGTCATTGTATATGATGTCGTTGTATATGACTGTCATTGTATATGACTGGATGAGTACATGACTGTCATTGTATATGATGTCGTTGTATATGACTGTTATTGTATATGACTGGATGAGTACATGACTGTCATTGTATATGATGTCGTTGTATATGACTGTCATTGTATATGGCTGGATGAGTACATGACTGTCATTGTATATGGCTGGATGAGTACATGACTGTCATTGTATATGGCTGGATGAGTACATGACTGTCATTGTATATGGCTGGATGAGTACAAGTATGTAAGGCTTGGTTTACATCATGTAGTCCTGTTTTGTAGCCACTCCCTACCAAGAACAACAAAACTGATTTGACGTGAAATGAACGGCCACAACGCAAGCACGCTCGCGCGTGCGTGTATATGTGTGCGTGTATGTGTGTGTGTGTGTATGTGTGTGTGTGTGTGAGAGTGTGTATGTGTGTATGTCTGTGGGTATGTGTATGCCTGTGTGTATGTGTATGCCTGTGTGTATGTATGTGTGTGTG
>JAPXFY010000030.1:22188491-22190991 GCA_030674185.1 Monoplex corrugatus
TGTGTGTGTGTGTGTGTGTGTGTCTCTCTCTCTCCTCTCTGTTATTGCAAAGTGGATGTCGAGTTATCAGCTTTATCCATGAATGTAAAGTATTAGGTTTTGACAACAGTAGACTGTAATGCCTGATTGATAAACAATTCTACAGGTTATCTGTCCGCCCACATATTGTTAATCAGATAACAATTCTACAGGTTATCTGTCCACCCACATATTGTTAATCATGATAACAATTCTACAGGTTATCTGTCCACCCACATATTATTAATCATGATAACAATTCTACAGGTTATCTTCCACCCACACATTGTTAAACATGATAACAATTCTACAGGTTATCTGTCCACCCACACATTGTTAATCATGATAACAATTCTACAGGTTATCTGTCCACCCACATATTGTTAATCATGATAACAATTTTACAGGTTATCTGTCCACCCACACATTGTTAATCATGATAGCAATTCTACAGGTTATCTGTCCACCCACACATTGTTAATCATGATAACAATTCTACAGGTTATCTGTCCACCCACACATTGCTTTATCATACATTTGTCCGGCTGGCGAAAGCATAATCAGACATTTTTTTTCAGTTTTGTCAGAATTGTATCCTGAATCCAATGCCTGGATGCATTATTGTTCTATTTTGTCAGTTACCATGTGGACACTTGCTACGGGTTCATTGGGAAGACTGGGACCACACAGTGGAGTCTCATCCACTTAACGGATGCGTCATTGAGGGTGTTACTGCTCAAATCTTCTGACCAGCACTGCAGGTATCTGTATCTCTCGGGCTTGGTTGACGCCAGGATATATTATGATAGTAAGCGTACAGTACAGCCCTGTCACACAGTCTCAATCCTAGATGGAATTTCATAGCATCATGATTATCATCCTCATCGACATCATCCTCATCGCATTGTAAAAACAAACAAACAACAACACAAAAACAAACAAACAAACTAAAAAACTGTGCCAGCTTCCTTGGCCATTAAGATGGCGTAGAAAATGGGATGAAAAAAAGATGAGCACAATGGTAACTTCCCTGAGTGCGATGACTCTTAAAAAAAACAAAAAACAAAAACGTGGACACTTGGTCAAGCCATAGACATAGAGTACAGAAATGATATATCTATTTACATCTGTGGTCAAGCTGCACACACTTTTTCAAAGTCTGGCCATAACTGGCATTTTACAACCAGTCAGTTAAGATAACAAACAAACAAATGAACAAACAAACAAACAAAACAGGACAGTAGGCCTACACAGTGTGCTTCAGTTGTGACGACAGTAAGAAAGAGACTGGTCCAATGCGAGCCTAGCAAAGCAAAAACTTAACCCTTTGATTCTCTCACCCTATCCACCAGCTTCCTGCAGGAAGCTGGTGGATAGGGTGAGGGAGTCAAAGGATTAAGTTTTTGCAGTTAGTGGACAGGGTGCGGGAATCAAAGGGTTAAAAACAGTCACAGTCGCTGGTTACATTTGGAGCCTCTCCTACACAGCGTGTTCTGTGACGTTTCTAAAGACGCAGCAGAACGTGAGGTTTCCCTACAGCAAACGCCACAGAACGTCGCAACCCAAAAGCAACGTCGCAACTCAACAGCGCGCTGCAATAACTCCTGAAAACAGTCCCAGCGTATCAGCCAAATCTCACTGGTCAGTCACGTCTCCGGATCACGTCACATAGGTCATGTCTTAAGGTCACATCTCACAGGTCACGCTTTTCTAACAGGTCACGTCTCACAGGTCACGTTTTCTCACAGGTCACGTCTCTCGTGTCTTATTATCACAATCATGCTGGTCAGGTACGGTGGGTTACGTCGTCTCAACAGTAAGCGGGTCCAAGTGAAGTGAGACTGTGTGACAGGCAGTAGAACAGAGTTAATGGCGGCAACACACGCTTTGTTGTCTACCACTGTTCAGCCTGGCCCCATAACACGCGTCAGACTAACAGCCATTCCCATTTCTTTGTACTCTTTTGTCCACTTACAAAGATACAGTCCTCATTAGAATACTATCTCTCACCCACCAACTCTGTCTCCACCCTCTGTCTCTCCAATGTACCACCGGCCTAAGTGAATGAACTTCTATAATCATTCCGAAACTTGTGTTGTATAACACCACTCCCACCCTCCCACCCCACCCCGCAGACACACACACACACACACACACACACACACACACACACACGCACGCACGCACGCACGCATACATCTATGTACAATAATAACCGTTACAGAGAGAATCAGTGTGTGTGTGTACCTTACACAAAGAACAAATATGTGCTTATCCCCTATACACAGAATCAGTGTATCCTTTACATACAAAATCAGTGTGTGTATCTCTTACAGAAACTGTGTGTATCCCGTACACAAGAATCAGTGTACCTTACAGAATGGTGTATCCATAACAAGAATCATGTGTACCCTTAAGAAACTGTGTGTATCCCATACACAAAGAATCAGTGTGTATCCCTTATAGAAACTGTGTGTATCCC
>JAPXFY010000030.1:22208491-22253491 GCA_030674185.1 Monoplex corrugatus
CTCTCTTTGCTATTGAAATGACACGGTGTGCGTGAGACAGTGCTGAACAATGGTGTCACTATCTTTGTATGAGGATAACAAGCACATGGGTATCCATTTCAAGGCAGTCAGACAAACGAACGCGCGATTTTTTATTATTATTATTATCACTTTTTTTTAAACCTCGAAACAATTCAGACGTCGATTTTCAGCTAAATGGCCTTCATTGTCGATATGGAAAAAATCAGCATAATCACTAATCACTAATGTCTCGTTCTAATTCAGTTATTATGCTTTCATATTCTGTTGTTACGTGTTTCTAGTTCTGACTTACTTCAAGCACGGACATCGTCTCATTGACATGTTACTGTTTACGATCAGTTGTGTTACAACCAAAGCTTACTTGGCTCCAATTTGCAGACGACAGCACAGGCGAAGGGAGAGCACTGTGTGAGAAACAGCAGGACAAATGACTGAAATAGACGGACAGTTCGTTCTGTGCCAGGACAAGGGAGGGATGTTGTGGTAGGCCCTAGAGTGTGAAGCATGGGGCACGAGGACAAGAGGCACACGAACAAAGAAGCGGCGTGTGGATGGATTAGTCATAGGAGGATCGATCCTCGCGGACACAAAGCAAGTCCCCGCGCCGCTGTTGACCCCGAGTTGTCCCCCGCTACTGTTTGACAGTCGGGGAGTGCAGGGCAGTGCCTGCGTACCAGAGAGTGTGTGCACAGCCGCGTCTGTTGCCAGCTAAACGGGTGTGAGTGTAAAGTGACGGGTGGTGTCATACCCGACGCTGTCTTTTGTTCAAGTCTATATTCAGCATACAGAGGGCGTGAAAGTGATAGTGTGTGTGTACTCTGTGTGTGTTGTGTGTGTGTGTGTGTGTGTGTGTGTGTGTGTGTGTGTGTGTGCTGTGTGTGTGTGTCTCTCTCTCACTCTCTATCTGTGTGTATATGTGTGCGTCTCTCTCTTTCACTGTGTGTGTGTGAGTGTGTGTGGGTATGTGGTGTGTATGTGTGTGAGTGTTGTGTTGTGTGTGAGTGAATGTGTGTGTGTGTGTTTTGTGTGTTGTGTGTTGTGTGTGTGTGTGTGTGTGTGGTGTGTGTGTGTGTGTGTGTGTGTGTGTGTGTGTTGTGTGTGTGTGTGTGTGTGTGTGTGTGTGTGTGTGTGTGTGTGTGCTGTCTCCTATCAAAGTGTGATGTTGCTATCCCACTACACCCACCGCCCACTACCCTTCCACCCCATCCATTCTGACATTGCACACCAGGCCATCACATAGAAGTATGGGTGTTAATGTTGCAGTTACATGCAGTGTCCCTCGACAAGTGGAGAATACAATGCAATACAACACAGACACGAACTCACACACACAGACACACACACAGACACAGACACAGACACACACACACACACACACACAACACACACACACACACACACACACACACACACACACAGACACACACACAGACACATACACACAGACACACACAAAATCTAGCATCACATCATGCGGATAGAAATTAAATGAAACTGAACACACACACAATACTCACGCACACGCACATACACACGGAACACAACACAACACACACACACACACACACACACACACACACACACACACACACACACACACGCACGCACGCACACACACAACACAACACACACAAAGCAACCACAAACACACGGGCACACACATCACATGCACACACACAGATGCACACACATAGCCACACACACACATACACACACACACACACACACACACACACACACACACCACACACACACACACACTTACAGTGAAAAGACGTTAAATCAAAGAACGAATGAACGAACACATACACACACACACACACACACACACACACACACACACACACACACACACACACACACACACACACACACACACACACACACAAATTAGAAGAAAAAGATTGTCTCTTCTCTGCTGCTTCGTCCCATTGGACGAAGCAGCAGGGAAGTTTCAGTATTTTTCTCCTAATGTTGTTTGTATTTGGTGTTTGTTCGTTTGTGATCTTACGTTTACACTTGACAAAGGCCAGTTGGCCTAAAATTTGCACCTGTCCTGTCTGGTTATATTAAATACGCGTTCTGATTTTTTTCCCCCCATGTTTATCTGGTTCCCGTTTGCTTGAACGCGGGCAGTCGCACTTGTTTTGGCTTGCATGCAAAGTGGGGGATGGGGGGATGGGGACAGACAACCAGAACTACTTGAATACACTATCCAGACAACATTGTTGGGAACACAGAAGAAAAGAAAGACCTGCTCAATGATACAGGGATCAGTTTTTGTTTTCGGTTGTAATGTGGGTCAAAGACATACATGTACACCGAAGATTCAGTTTCAGTTTTAATTTCTCAAGAGACATCTCCGCGCTCGGAATGAATTCCATATGCACTAACGTCACAGGTGCCATGTAATCGAGAAGATCCAGAATGATCACGGCGCAAGCCTTAAGACTGCACATGCACCCATGAGCTGGCCAGGTGCTGAGGTCCTACCTAGACAGTTCTATAAACCTGAGGTCGTAGGGGAGTGAGGTGGCAGACACCTCAACTTTTCCCGGGGCCAGCGCCACGAAGGCGGCGCCCATCTCCTCTCCCTCGCTTCAAATTCATATTTATACAATGAAGTGTCAGCTCACTGCACATAAGGTCGAAGCGTCACTGTATCTCGCACGCTCCTGCCAGAGGTTGGCTGAGTGGGCTGTATACGTCATTGTGCGAGTTCTGAGTGAGTGATCCCTGACTTAAATGTCTATGATCCATGGTTGTTATTGTTTTGTTATCGTTATTGTTGTTTAAAGCCCAGTTGACTGCGTGGAGCCATAGCAGGACTATAACTGCTTCAAAACATACAAACTTCAACAGGAAAAATAGGAAAAGAAAATCAAGTATACATACCAATGTATTCGCCCACATAATCTATGGACATGCCCCCGGCGTTGATCACTCCATCCAATTTATTGCAAAGTGGATTTAAAAAACACATCTGAATACAAATTTAAGCACATCTAAGGACACTAAAACATATATAAAAACGGGCCTAAATTACCTAAAATTGCTTCCGCATATCTCACCTCCCTAGAGCCAAAAATGCACTTGATACATGTACCCAGTTATCAATCCTAAGAAAAAGTACGAACGTAAGACTTTATCGAACACATACAGGTAAATGTACCAGCAAGGCAGAAGGAATGACAGAAAGCAAAGGAGGAAGAAAGAAACAACGAGAGTGACAGGAAAGAGGAAATTTCCAGCATGCACAGAATTTCCAGAAGGTGGGGATACTATTTTATACTGAAAGAGCCCTCGGCATCCCACGGGGAAAATAAACTATGGTTAACCGTACTTCTCGCACAGTGTACCGTAAAGTTCGGATTATAACTATAAGCCGCGACTTTTCCCCCCAGCTTTAACCCCTGCTGCTTAAAAAACGATGCGGCTTATTTGCGGATTTTCCCCGATCCCAAGAGCGTCACGTTCTCGTATATTCTTAGCTTCTCTTTAACTCACCAAAATCGTGTTTACCGTTCATGAATTTTTCGGTGAGCTCCATGTGTTAACTGTTCACGGTTTTAAATCAAATCCGCACATATTGAAGCAATTGGATCGGTATTCAGATCTGCTCTGCTCAAGCGTACACCCTCATCATGCCGAAAACGCGATGTAATGCCTACGAAGCAGCCTTCAAGTTGAAGGCGATCGACATGGCCATTACAAAAGTGCGGCTTATAAACCAGTGCGGTTTATGTGTGAATATAGTTTTTCTATAAATTAGTGGGTGCTCCTTATATATTGGTGCGCCCAATAGCCCAAACTTTACGGTAAACTTTGTCTGTTGACATTGATAGGTGCCCAACCAAATCACAGACCTTAAGAGTTCATTGAGAGTGCAATGAGTTTTCTAATGGAAGGCATGGCTCTCCTCTCTCCATGCTTAACCCACCTTTTTGTGGTTTTCTCCGTGCTGCACAACCACCTTCTTATCTTGAGGGGGGACGTTGTTTCATATCGACTGGTGGGAAGTTAAAATGACGTGTGTGTGTGTGTATGTGTGAGTTTTCGTGTGTGCGTGTGTGTGTGTCTGTCTGTGTGTATGTGCGTGTGTGTGTTGTGACTGTTTGTGTGTGTATGTGTATGTGTGTGTTTGCGTCCGCGCGCGCGTGGAGAGAGAGAGAGAGAGAGAGTGAGTGAGACAGAGTATGAGAGAGAGAGTTGGAGAGAGAAGCGAGTGAGAGAGAGACATAGAGAGAGAGAGAGAAGGGGGAGAGAGAGGGAGAGAGAGAGAGAGAGAGAAAGAGAGAGAGAGAAAGAGAGAGACAAAGAGAGAGAGAGAGAAGGAGACAGAGAGGGAGAAAGAGTGAGAGAGAGAGAGTGAGAGAGAGGGGGAAGAGAGAGAGAGAGAGAAAGAGAGAGACAGAGCGAGTGAGAGAGTGAGGGAGAGAGACAGGAGAAAGAGAGGAGAGGGAGTAGAGAGAGGGAGAGTAAATGAGAGGAGAGATAGAGGGAGAGAGGGAGAGAATGAGAGAGAGAGGGAGAGAATGAGAGAGAAAGGGAGAGACAGAATGAGTGAGTGAGAGAAAGAGAGAGAGGGAGAGAGAGAGAGAGAGCGAGTGAGTGAGAGAAAGAGAGCGAGAGGGAGAGAGAGGGAGAGAGAGAGTGAGAGAGAGAGAGGGAGAGAGACAGAGGGAGAGAGACAGAGGGAGAGAAAGAGAGTGAGTGAGGGTGAGAGAGAGAGGGGGGGGAGAGAGTGAGTGGGTGAGAGAGATTGAGGGAGATAAGGAGAGGGAGAGAGAGAGAAGGGGGAAGAGACAGAGAGAGAGTGAAGGAGAGAGAGAGAGAGAGAGTGAGTGCGAGAGTGAGAGAGACAGAGGGAGAGAGAGAGTGAGTGAAAGAGAGAGAGGGGGGGAAGGAGAGAGAGAGAGAGAGAGAGAGAAAGAGAGAGAATAGAAGAGAAGATGAGAAGATAGAAGAGAGAAGAGTATGAGAGAGAGAGAGAGAGAGAGAGAGATGGACAGACAGAGAGAGTATCAACAAAGATTGTTCAACTGATTAGGTAATGGGAAAGTAGGGAGTGATCACAGGATTTATGAAGCACTATGACTTTTTTCTTTTCAACATTTTCAAAAGTTTCTGTATCTTCTATAAGTCTATATTCTTTCTCTTTCTTTTTCTTGTTGTTCACTGTTTTTGATTGCACTTTCATTAACCCTTTGACTCCCGCACCCTGTCCACCAGCATCCTGCATTGCCACCCATACTAACAAAGCAAAAACTTGACCCTTTCATTCCCTCACTCTGTCCACCATCTTCCTGCAGGAAGCTGGTAGATAGAGTGAGGAGTCAAAGGGTTAAGTTTCTGCAGTTAGTGAATAGGGTGCGGGAGTCAAAGAGTTAACAGGAAATATAGAATGAGTTTGTCAGGAATTTTTAGTTCGATATCAGGCTTCGACATTTCGTCCAAAATCGATTTATCATAATGATCAGCTGCATACTCATTCATCACATTATATTTTTGCCCCTTATTTCTTTCACATATTGTTCAACTATTAAAAGAGATTAATTAAATTTCCAGAAACTTCTCGCATTTTCGGTTTTGTGGAATAGAAAGCGAAGTGTTACCATTGAATGATCTGAACGGTAGCCTGAAGGAATATCCTAACTTTCAAAATACCACGACAGAAAATCAGACATTAGGAAATAGTCGAGTTGGCTTTGTTTAAGTGGTGTCGGCTTTCTCCACGTATGCCGCCCACGTTCAGGATTGTTCTCTCTCCAGATATCTGTCAGATTAAGTTCTCTTATCATGTTTATAAGTGATTTTCTGGTTCTGAGATTATATATGTATGTGTATATATATATATGTATATATATATATATATATATATATATATATATATATATGTATATATTATATATATATTATGTTGTATATATATATATATATATATATATATATATATATATATATATGTGTGTGTGTGTGTGTGTGTGTGTGTGTGTGTGTGTGTGTGTGTACACATTTATTTGTGCAATGATATATCCGATTATTCCCCTTCGTTCTTCTTTTCTGTCTTTCTTCTTGATCTTTTTGTTGTTGCTGTCGTTGACTTTTAAACGCATTTCCATGTCATTTTGAGACTGCTTTATAAATGGAACTTATGAACTACATTTGGTACCACTCCATGCTGAAACAACCAGGTCTTCTGGCTGACTCATGTTGTTTAGAAGACAGATGAACACATCGGTAAACTCGTATTTTTTTCTGGCGATACAAATTTCTTTGTTTTCTTATTCTTTTCTTTTTTAAGGAGATTACAGCAAGTGAGGCAGCTATGGCCCCAACACAATACAAAACATAGTTGAGGTGTTGGAACATCAAATGGGAGAGAAACACACGAACAAGAAGGGACACAGTCACTGTGAGGTAATCGCATAGTGTTCGTGAATCTTAATGCGATACTCTCCCTTCTCTCTGAAACATGCTAAAGTTAAATTTCTTTTCAAAGTGTCAAATACTAATATTTTTTGAAGTTTCTATATGTTTCTACAGTTTCATTCATGATAAGTTTTTTTTTTTTATATTTCCACGTCGAGTTGTACATATTTTGAATATGCCAGGACAACATTTATATCGACTTGACAACAAATGCTTGATGACGATGATGACGATGATGATGATGACGACGACGACGATGTGTGTGTATGCGTGTGTGTCTGTGTATGATTACATCTCCGTTTGTATGAATGTAGTAAGTATACGCGAAATGTGCAGATGTGTGTGTGTGTGGTGTATGTGTGTGTGTGTGTGTGTGTGTGTGTGTGTGTTGTGTGTGTGTGTGTGTGTGTGTGTGTGTGTGTGGTTGTGTTTTCGTTCGTTCTTTGATTTAACGTCTTTTCACTATAAGTGATATTAGACGGTGTGTGTGTGTGTGTGTGTGTGTGTGTGTGTGTGTGTGTGTGTGTGTGTGTGTGTGTGTGTGTGTGTGTGTGTGTGTGTGTGTGTGTGTATGTTATGTGTGTGAAATTGAATAGGCAGCATGGTAAAAAGTCAGGTGATCAGTAACACAAAATGCTAAATGCTTACAAGATGAGATTCCACAATTCCCAGAAATAAAAAAAAAAAAAAAAAAAAATCTGCTCGTTACAAAGAAAAAATCAACTCGAGGGAGAGATAAACGGTCTTTTAATTCTCCTGTTTGCAATTCGGAATGTACCCTTCTTTCATCATCAATGGATTTAATGCTTCTAAAATCTACATTTGAAAGAAACATTCACAAACAAATACCCAGCCAGAACTACCTCTGCTATCATATTTTGAGTTCAAAAAGCCTTAAATTGAAAAAACAAACAAACCCAACAACAACTGCAAAATCTCTAACGTGCTATGATTTCAGACTTGCTTCAAAGTTATATCTCGGTTTGATTAACTGTTCAACCGTAAACAAAACTGCAAAACTTTATCATTACCACAAACTGTGAGAGCCGTTATTTTAGCACATACATTCAATTAGGCTATGAGGTGTAGACACTGAAAACCCCCCAAAAAACAACAAAACCAGGTCACAGAACTGTCACAAGATCCACAGCAAAACGTTTCAAAATGTGATACTAATAACACAGATATATAAAACTCAATTTAATTTGTCAAGCAACGATAAACTGCAGTATAGCAACATCGTAACAAATCTTGATTTATAACTTTGAGAGCTTCTAAAAGATTTTGAGCATCAACAGACAGTGCATCTCTCAACACTGTAGAACGAAAACTGTACATAAGCAGTAACAACAACAACAGTAATAAGTAGAAGTAGCCCAGGAATTTACAAACTGTTTCTCTGAAAAAAACCCAACCTTGTCTGATTAGTCACGAGAGCTGACAAATACCATCAACTGATAGAATAACGTACAGCGAATGACTGTACAACGACACATGTTTTGAACTGTACAGATGAACTGTACACAGATTTCCCAAGAAAGAGTACTATCCGCATGTGGGTAAAACAAACAGACAATAAAGAAATCGACATACATGAAAACAACAACAACAACAACAACAAAAAACAAACACAAATGCGAAAGTTTGATAACATAAGATAAAGTTTGATAACGTAAGAAAAGTTTGATAACAGAAAGTTGATAACATAAGATAATTGATAACGTAAGAGAAAGTTTGATAACATAAGATAAAGTTTGATAACGTAAGAAAAGTTTGATAACTAAGATAAAGTTTGATAACATAAGATAAAGTTTGATAACGTAAGAAAAGTTTGATAACATAAGATAAAGTTTGATAACTAAGATAAAGTTTGATAACATAAGATAAAGTTTGATAACATAAGATAAAGTTTGATAACGTAAGAGAAAGTTTGATAACATGAGATAAAGTTTGATAACGTAAGATAAAGTTTGATAACATAAGATAAAGAGACTTTTACATTTACAAGAGCTTTCTGGAAAAGCATACACGATGAAGCTTAGATGACAGCGTACATAAAGTTTGATATAAAACTTTCACAACACAGTCAGTGGATCATTACAAGACAACCCCTACGGTTTACAATATATACATAATGGACGTTTACAAAACACACACAGAATCGATTCTCACAATCGACAGGGCGAGCTTGTACAAGATAGTCCATGATATGTATGATTACTAGCTAACATAATGGACTTGAACAAAACAACACAGGTTATTCATAACAAACAAGACAGACTTCTACGTGACGGCACAAAAGCCGGACTATGCATGTTGGACTTAACAAGAGAACACACCAACTTTTCAAGAGAACACCTTAGACTTTTCCAGAGAATATCCATACTGGACTTAACAAGAGAACACTTAGACTTCCAGAGAATATCCATACTGGACTTTAACAAGAGAACACACTTTAGACTTTTCCAGAGAATATCCATACTGGACTTTAACAAGAGAACACACTTTAGACTTTTCCAGAGAATATCCATGTTGGACTTTAACAAGAAAGGACACTGGACTGTTCCAGAGAACATACATGTTGGACTGTTCCAGATAACAAACACGTTGGACTTTTACAAGAGAACACACGTGCTGGACTTTTTTTCTTCATGCTTGATGCTGAGGACAAACGACGGCGTCGTAACAGAGGGTCATGACGAGCTCTTTTCTTTTTCCTCTTCTCCTCATCGCTGGAGCTGGACGAAGACGAAGAACTAGACGTAGTAGACGTGTCGTCATCATCTGAAATGCACAGAAGCATAGGCGAGAATAATGACTGTTCTTTTCTGTATCAATATCAACAGCAGCAACTTTTACCCCTTCTAAAGTAACCCAGCATGCCCATACAAGCTTGAACTCAAAACATGATAGCAGAGGTAGTTCTGAGTGGATATTTGTTTGTGAATGTCTTAACAGTATAGTCCTTGTACCCACGCTCACATACCAGTGTCACACCTGGACATTAAACAAAAGCCATAAAAGAAAGATCACAATATGTGATATGAGAGGTCACAGAAGAACAGCACACAAGACCAGCCAGATATTAGAAATAATGAAATCCGAGAGGTGATATGATCGCAACAACAATTTTCCATCACTACATCTATCTTTCAGCCATCCAAGGTCCGTTGTTGGATGTAGGCCTTCCCCAGCTGCTTCCCTTCACTTCGTTCCAGCGCTTTTCCTCTCCAGTTCTTGTCAAATCCGTCTAGGTTGTCTTCCATCTTGTTTTCTGTCTTCCTCTATTGCAATGCCGTCTCTTGGTATCCCTACATCACTTCATCGCACTACAGCAAATCAAGTGGTCTGGTCACGTGACCAATGAGCTAGTCAATCAGCGAACCCTTTGAACCTACAACCCCAGATGCCCACTTTTAAGAGACAGCGGAAGACTACGGTGGCACTCGATGGATGAAAAAGTAGCCACACTCCAGATCTGCAACATAACATGTGTGACAGGCTTCTCGTCTAACAGTTGGCCACCAACTGAATCTTCCTGCAACCCCACTCCGCACATCATCATCATCATCATCATCATCATCAGGTGCCTTGCCGCATGGCGTTGGCGATCATGGACTTCCATCTGTCTCTATCTCTTGTTACCTCAAGCACCTCTTCCACCCTCCTCCCCACACAAGCGGGTGGAAAAGATGAAGGTAGAGGTGTGGAATCAACATCTCAACATTCACATTAAAGTTTGTATGCATTAGTCTATGACCAGATACTTTTCCAAGACACAGATATATGAATCAAAATAAAATACTACAAACAGCAAAACGCCAAACAAAATAAAACACTACAAACAACAAACCAAATACTAAAATCAAACAAAACTCACTATTCTCAATATGAAGATACCACCCGAAACTGTTACATGGTTGTTGTAGTACGTAGTGTTGTGAGAGAACACAGTATGTCAACACTGCTAAAACCAATTCAGCCTGACTTGCTTTCAATCTTTACAGCAAAAGAACGTCCCATAACCCTTAGATTATTGGAGAATGAAGGGAGGAGAGACTTCAGCTCTTCTTAGGGCCAGCATTATAAGGACGGTACCCATCTCCTTCCCATGAGGCTTTACTGTCCCCAACCCTGGCTCAGGTACCATTTCACAACTCAATGGACTGGAAGGTGCAGGCTTAAGGTTTTTCTCGAGCCAAACTGAAACCTCTGGAAGGCAGGAGCTCCACCTATCGGTCAACGAGACTTCTCTCCAGCTATGATACATACGTTGCCATACAAATATCACTCCAAAGAACATATGTGAACTTCGTAACAAAGCGCAGTAAAACAAGACCTCTCAGCTATGATACATACGTTGCCATACAAATATCACTCCAAAGAACATATGTGAACTTCGTAACAAAGCGCAGTAAAACAAGACCTCTCAGCTATGATACATACGTTGCCATACAAATATCACTCCAAAGAACATATGTGAACTTCGTAACAAAGCGCAGTAAAACAAGACCTCCTCAGCTATATACATACGTTGCCATACAAATATCACTCCAAAGAACATATGTGAACTTCGTAACAAAGCGCAGTAAAACAAGACCTCCCTCAGCTATAATACATACGTTGCCATACAAATATCACTCCAAATAACATATGTGAACTTCGTAACAAAGCGCAGTAAAACAAGACCTCCCTCAGCTATAATACATACGTTGCCATACAAATATCACTAAAGAACATAGTGAACTTCGTAACAAAGCGCAGTAAAACAAGACCTCCCTCAGCTATAATACATACGTTGCCATACAAATATCACTTTAAAGAACATATGTGAACTTCGTAACAAAGCGCAGTAAAACAAGACCTCCCTCAGCTATATGAATACATACGTTGCCATACAAATATCACTTTAAAGAACATATGTGAACTTCGTAACAAAGCGCAGTAAAACAAGACCTCCTCAGCTATGATACATACGTTGCCATACAAATATCATCCAAAGAACATATGTGAACTTCGTAACAAAGCGCAGTAAAACAAGACCCTCAGCTATGATACATACGTTGCCACTACAAATATCATTCCAAAGAACATATGGAACTCTCGTAAGATAAGCGAGTATACAAGGACCTACCTCAGTTATGAGACATACACGTACCAACATTACTTTCACTCCAAGTAATACGGATACATTGCCCAGTAAGGCATCAATAGCAAGGTATAAGTGGTATAGTGTAGGAATGACACTTGTACCACATTTTACTTTTCTCCAGGGGATCATACTTGATACATAAACAGGGCCTATCCTCTAGAATGACAATCAGATGTCAGTGTCACAGCCCATTGTCCCAGTCGTCAGACAACACAAACATATGTCAGACAAGCACAAACCATACTGTCAGACACACAAACCATAGTCAGTGTCAGACAACACAAACCATATGTCAGACAGCACAAACCATATGTCAGTGTCAGACAACACAAACCATATGTCAGTGTCAGACAACACAAACCATATGTCAGTGTCAGACAACACAAACCATATGTCAGACAACACAAACCGATATGTCAGTGTCAGACAACACAAACCATATGTCAGACAGCACAAACCATATGTCAGTGTCAGACAACACAAACCATATGTCAGTGTCAGACAACACAAACCATATGTCAGTGTCAGACAACACAAACCATATGTCAGACAGCACAAACCGTATGTCAGTGTCAGACAACACAACCATATGTCAGACAGCACAAACCGTATGTCAGTGTCAACAACATCACAAACCATTATGTCAGACAGCACAAACCATATGTCAGTGTCAGACAACACAAACCATATGTCAGACAGCACAAACCATATGTCAGTGTCAGACAACACAAACCATATTCAGTGTCAGACAACACAAACCATATGTCAGTGTCAGACAGCACAAACCATATGTCAGTGTCAGACACACAAACCATATGTCATGTCAGACAGCACAAACCATATGTCAGTGTACAACACAAACCATATGTCAGTGTCAGACAACACAAACCATATGTCAGACAGCACAAATCATATGTCAGTGTCAGACAACACAAACCATATGTCAGACAGCACAAACCATATGTCAGTGTTACACAGCACAAACCATATGTCAGTGTACAGACAGCACAAACCATATGTCAGACAACACAAACCATATGTCATGTGTTACACAGCACAAACCATATGTCAGACAGCACAAACCGTATGTCAGTGTCAGACAACACAAGCCATATGTCAGACAGCACAAACCGTATGTCAGTGTCAACAACACAAACCATATGTCAGACAGCACAAACCATATGTCAGTGTCAGACAACACAAACCATATGTCAGACAGCACAAACCATGTCAGTGTCAGACAACACAAACCATATGTCAGACAACACAAACCATATGTCATGTCAGACAGCACAAATCATATGTCAGTGTCAGACAACACAAACCATATGGTTCAGACAGCACAAACCATATGTCAGTGTAACACACAAACCATATGTCAGTGTCAGACAGCACAAACCATATGTCAGCACAGCACAAACCATATGTCAGTGTCAACAACACAAACCATATGTCAGACAGCACAAACCATATGTCAGTGTAACAGCACAAACCATATGTCAGTGTCAGACAGCACAAACCATATGTCAGTGTCAGACAGCACAAACCATATGTCTGTCAGACAGCACAAACCTATGTCAGTGTCAGACAGCACAAACCATATGTCAGACAGCACAAACCATATGTCATAGACAACACAAACCATATGTCAGTGTCAGACAAGCACAAACCATATGTCAGTGTCAGACAGCACAAACCATATGTCAGTGTCAGACAAGCACAAACCATATGTCAGACAGCACCAAACCATATGTCGTGTCAGACAGCACAAACCATATGTCAGTGTCAGACAACACAAACCATTGTCAGTGTCAGACAGCACAAACCATATGTCAGTGTCACAGCACAAACCATATGTCAGTGTCAGACAGCACAAACCATATGTCAGACACACAAACCATATGTCAGTGTCAGACACACAAACCATATGTCAGACAGCACAAAAACCATATGTCAGTGTCAGACAACACAAACCATATGTCAGACAGCACAAACCATATGTCAGTGTCAGACAACACAAACCATATTGTCAGACAGCACAAACCATATGTCAGTGTCAGACAACACAAACCATATGTCAGACAACAAACCATACAACCACAAACATATGTCAGTGTCAGACAGCACAAACCATATGTCAGAGTCAGACAACACAAACCATATGTCAGTGTCAGACAGCACAAACCATATGTCAGACAACACAAACCATATGTCAGTGTCAGACAGCACAAACCATATGTCAGGTCAGCAACAAAACCATATGTCAGTGTCAGACAGCACAAACCATATTGTCAGACAGCACAAACATATGTCGTGTCAGACACACAAACCAATGTAGTGTCAGACAGCACAAACCATGTCATGTCAGACAGCACAAACCATATGTCAGAAACAGCACACAAACCATATGTCAGTGTCAACAGCACAAACCATATGTCAGTGTCAGACAGCACAAACCATATGTCAGTGTCAGACAAACCCAAACCATATGTCAGTGTCAGACACACAAACCATATCAGTCAGACAACACAAACCATATGTCAGTGTCAGACAGCACAAACCATATCATGTCAGACAGCACAAACCATATGTCAGTGTCAGACAGCACAAACCATAGTCAGACAGCACAAACCATGTCAGTGTCAGACAGCACAAACCTATGTCAGTCACAGCACAAACCATATGTCAGTGTCAGACAACACAAACCATATGTCAGACAGCACAAACCATATGTCAGTGTCAGACAGCACAAACCATATGTAGTGTCAGACAGCACAAACCATATGTCAGTGTCAGACAGCAAACCAAACACAAACCATAGTCAGTGTCAGACAGCACAAACCATGTCAGCACACACAAACCATACATGTCAACACAACAAACCAATGTCAGCACACAACACAAAGTCGTGTCAGACAACACAAACCAATAGTCATACAGACACACAACCATATGTCAGTGTCAGACAACAAGCCAATATGTCAGAAACAAACCATATGTCAGTGTCACAGACAACATATCAGCAGCACAAACCATGTCGTGTCAGACAACCAAACCATTGTCAGTGTCAGACAACACAAACCATCAGTGTCAGACAACACAAACCATATGTCAGCACAGCACAAACCATATGTCAGTAGACAGCACAAACCATATGTCAGTTCAGACACACAAACCAAGTGTCAGACAGCACAAACCATATCAGTGCAGCACAAAAACCATATGTCAGCAGCACAAACAATTGTGTCAGACAACACAAACCATATTCAGACAGCACAAACAGCACATGTGTCAGACACACAAACCATATGTCGTGTCAGACAGCACAAACCATATGTCAGTGTCAGACAGCACAAACCATGTCAGTGTCAGACACACAAACCATGTCAGTGTCAGACAGCACAAACCATATTCGAGACAAGTCAAACACAAACCATATGTCATGTTACAACAACACAACCATGCAATGCAGACAGCACAAACCATATGTCAGTGTCAGACAGCACAAACCATATGTCAGTGTCCAAGACAGCAGTCAAAACACACAAACCAATGCATGTATCAACACAACCATTATCAGACAAACCAATCGACAGCACAACCATATTCAGAGCAACGCACACACCATATGTCATGTCACGACAACTGTCGAGCAACCATATGTCAGTGTCAGACGCACAAACATATGTCGTGTCAGACAGAACAACATGTACAACAAAAACCATATCAGTGTCCAAAACCATATGTCAGTGTCAACAGCACAAACCATATGTCAGTGTCAACAGCACAAACCAATGTCAGTGTCAGACAGCACAAACCATATGTCAGTGAAAATAGCAGCGCACAAACCATATGTCATGGTGTCAAGAAAACAGCACAAACCATATGTCAGTGTAACAGCACAAACCATATGTCAGTGTCAGACAGCACAAACCATATGTCAGTGTCAACAGCAAACAACCAATATGTCAGTGTCAGACAGCACAAACCATATGTCAGTGTCAACAGCACAAACCATATGTCAGTGTCAGACAGCACAAACCATATGTCGTGTCAAGCAACCAAGTCAAACAAACCATATGTCAGTGTCAGACAGCACAAACCATAGGAAACTGTCAAGTCAGACAGCACAAACCATATGTCAGTGTCAGACAGCACAAACCATATGTCAGGTCAAGACACACAAAACCATATTAGTCGACAGACAATATTCATGTCAAATGACAGCACAGACTGCTTCATGACTAACTTATTACAATATACACTTACAGTGAAAATGTTGCCGTGACAAGGATTTTCACCTAGTGTTTCAGTTTCCATTTGAGGGTGTTTTTTTTTTTTTATAAGTAGTAGTAAGAAACTCTGGGAAGAGCTGGACAGCACAAGGTCCACTGAGGAGCAACCCCCGTCAAGCAAGTGTTTCGGCCCCTAACTCCTGACACTCAAAAGGGGCCGGGCCGCATCCGGGTCATGACTCCTGGATGCCTATCTGCTGTTGCCCTTTTTTTAAATAGAACTTTGTCCTCCTCGGAGAATCGAACCAGCGCATCCTAGGTGGTCAGGTTTCTCGAGGCAAAGTCACCCTTTGGACGGATGTCTTAACCACTTGGTTATCAGTGACCAGCAACGTATGGGGGAATCTTAAGCCTTACGAAATTTATTTTGTTCCTCTTGGTCCAGATCCAGCTGGAGTTTTTTCTGCTGCTTCTGCTATTGCCTTTAGAGCTCTGGTCCTCTCTCTCCCCGAAATGGAGAGCTGCTTCAAGAGATCACAACGCTGATGTACCTATCAACCCCTTTGCTCCAACCTCTATGGCAAGGACTTTGGCTTTAAAACCAGATGTCCTCAAGTTGCTGGCTAGACTGGCATACTTTTCGTTCTTCTAGATACGGGCTTCCTCCATCTTACTTTCGTATGGTACTGTTAGCGTGATTAGATTCACTTGTCTGGATGAACGGGAATGGAGAGCTATGTCCCGTCTCATGCCACTCTTGCTGATGATGTCTGGGTGTTTCTGCCATAGTGGGAGGTCTGCTGTGCACTCCCAATCGTCTGCTTTACCCAGCAGACCCCGCTTCCATGCTCTGGGTGTCACATCTTTTTCAGGCCACTTTTCCTGCCTCCTGCCGTGTAGAAGATTGTTGAAGCTTCTGGTGGCAAGTGTTTTCCTCTGACAGAACTGGTCGCAGTGCTAGCTGCTTGTGCGATCTCTTGAAGCACTTGATTGTGACTCCATGTGTACCTTCCCTGGATTAGCGCTACCTTGCATAAGCTCAGGGCATGTTCCACTGTCTGTCTGCCCTGGCAGAGTGGGCAAGCTGGGTTATCTGATTTTCCCCATTTCACCAGAGTAGCACTCGAGGACAGGAGGTCATACACAGATCTGAGGACGAAACTGATTCTGAGAGGGGCCATATGCGACAGGTCATTTCAGCTTAGACTTCTTTGGACTGCATTTTCCCCGAGTCGTCCACTGCCTCTGTTGGACTTGCTGGACTGCCTTCTGGAGTTTTGTGGCGCCCTCTTTTTTCTTCATCTCTTGTATTATCATATCTCGATTTGCCTTCTCGTTAGCCTTTGACCTTCATTTCATTTTTCTTGATTCCAGCCCGTGCCTGTTGGACTGCGTGTGCCCTACTACTTCTCTGACTATGAGGTTTTCTTTCGCTGCGACCAGCGCCTCCTGGACTTTCCATTTCCTACCAGTCCTCAGCCTGGGCTCACAACCTGACCTCCCGAGTCCTCAAGCATGATAAGAAGCCTGGCTTTTTCTGCCTTGTCTTTTCAACAATGGATTTTAGGGGTAGCTTCAGCTTTGCCTGGCGACAATCGAGCGCAACGTCAGTGAGGCTGGGTGAGCCATTTCCTTGTGTATTTGTGGATTTTGGCTTCCACTGATTCCACTGTGCTAGAGGTGATATCGTATATCAACAGAGACCAGATGAGCTTTGAAATCAGCATAAACAGCAGGCATCAGACTTTTTATTTGCCAAGAAGGCCACAGTGGTCTATTACCTGTTAACTTTTTTCTGCCATTTGCTTAAACAAGAAATCAGTGATCTCCAACAATCCCCATAACAATCGCTAAACCACTTCAATCAGTGTCAGTCCAGCGTAAGAGATTACCCGTACCTTTAGCTGTTTCAGTTTTTCAAGATGGCGTCTCCAAGCTCTGAATAAACTCTGTAAGCAATGACGTCATAGATGCCATGTGATGGACAAGATCCAAACTGATCATGGCGTAGGCTCTACACCTACGATACAGAATGACAGATGCCATGTGATGGACAAGATCCAAACTGATCATGGCGTAGGCTCTACACCTACGATACAGAATGACAGATGCCATGTGATGGACAAGATCCAAACTGATCATGGCGTAGGCTCTACACCTGCGCATAAGTTCTATACTCTGGGAAGTGTTGAGAAAAACTTGTTGTGGGCCCTGAGATTTTCCATCTCATCAAATGGCGAAGAGAGAGAGAGAAAGAGAAAGAGAGAGAGAGAGAGAGAGAGAGAGAGAGAGAGAGAGAGAGAGAGAGAGAGAGAGAGAGAGAGAGAGAGAGAGAGAGAGAGAGAGAGAGAGAGAGAAAGAGAGAGGAAGGGAGCGCGAGCGACAGAGAGAGAACACACAGGGGTTTGGGGAAAGTCATGTGGTAGGGTCATAGACGGGTCTTCCCCGTATAATTCAAGTTGCTGTCCCCAGGGAGAGTGATCACCGCAGGATTGAGCTACCGATTGTTCAGTCTTGATGGAGGCAGACACAAGAAGATCATTCATAAGGAAGATTAGGAAAAGACAGGCAACATTTGTAGGCCAATTTATGAGGAGGGGGGAATTGGATCACCTGGTCACAACGGGAAAGCTGGAAGGGAAGAGAGCACCAGGTAGACCCAGGGAGAAGATACTAGACGGACTTGCAGAGTGGCTGAGGACAAAGAGAGTGGAAGAGATGCTTGAGGCAACAAGAGATAGAGACAGATGGAAGTACATGATGGCCAACGCCATGCGGCAAGGAACCTGATGATGATGATGATGATGACTGTCCTTTACTATCTTTATACTTTTGCCATGGCAACTCCCTTTTTGCCGTGGGATCTTTACGTGTGTTTGGTGCATGCTGCACACAGGACCTCCGTGTATCTCAAACAGTAGCACCCAGGCCACCACTTCAAGTAGGTGGAAATGGCCTGAGGACTTTCTTACTTGGAAACAGGCGCCTTATGCACTGGGCCACCAGGCCATGCTGCAGTGTATGGAATCCTACCAACTCACTGACGTCATCCTCACCACAGACAATGAAGCTGTACACACAGTGTATGGAATCCTACCAACTCACTGACGTCATCCTCACCACAGACAATGTAGCTGTACACACAGTGTATGGAATCCTACCAACTCACTGACGTCATTCTCAACACAGACACTGAAGCTGTACACACAGTGCATGGAATCCTACCAACTCACTGACGTCATCCTGACCACAGACACTGACACTGAAGCTGTACACACAGTATATGGAATCCTACCAACTCACTGACGTCATCCTCACCACAGACAGAGACCACTGACACTGAAGCTGTGTAAACACAGTGTATAGAATCCTACTAACTCACTGACGTCATCCTCACCACAGAACCTAACACTGAAACAGTAAAAAGAGTGTATGGAATCTTACCATCACCACAGACACTGAATTTGTACACACTATGGAATCCTACCAACTCACAGACGTCATCCTCACCACAGTGCATGGAATCCTACCAACTCACTGACGTCATCCTCACCACAGACACGGAAGTTGTACATACAGTGTATAGAATCCTATCAACTCACTGACGTCATCCTCACCTGACACTGACGCTGTATACACTGTGTATGGAATCCTACCAACTCACTGACGTCATCCTCACCACAGACATTGAAGCTGTGCACACAACACTTACCAATTTGGATTCCAGTTTCTCCTGCCTCTTCTTCAGCATGGAGGCTTCCATCATGAACTTAATCTTGTCCACGTCAAATGCCTGTAATCACATAAACCTTTTACTGTGCTAACATTGTACTGAGCTGGTTTACTCCAGCATTTTGACTATTAGGGTAAACTGATCTAAATCCGACCGATTTTGGCACAAAGTACAGGTTTTGTGACGTCTTCATACATATTTCGTAGATGACTAGTTAGAACAGCTTGATGCCTGTAGCAGACTTTCTGTGATTGATTACTGGGCTTTACAAACTTATAAGGGGTACCACAGTCACACAATATGCTAAAGAACGAAGTAGGGGTAAATTCCGACCAGGTGGATGTAAAATCCGAGCAGGGGGTGATCTAAATCACGACCAGTATGAATGCGGTCAAGGCAGTGCACATTATTTGATCAACAAATGATCTGTCAATCAAAAACAACAAAAAGGGTTAGTTTCTGCTGGAACAGTGTATGCCTTGATGATTTTCATCAGTGTTTTCCACATCTTCTGCGTCCGCAAACGATTGACGTCTTTCACTCTTGCATACTTTTTAGAAAGGCAGCGTGGTCAATGCTTCAGTGCATGAAGTAGGTATATGTAGATCCAAGTTGCTGCTATCTCTCACATCCCCACACACGTGTACGCTCGCGAGCTATTGAGAGATAGACAGAGCAAGCAAGAGAGAGCAAAAAGGAAAGAAAGAAAGAGAGAGAGGGAGAAAGAGAGTGAGAAAAAGAGAGACAGTGGGAGTCGGTCGAGAATTAGATCACTCAGGTATTCAAGCCTGATGTAAAGTCCGACTGACCAAATCCCGCCATTTCATGGAGGAACTGATCTAAATAACGTTCCAAACCTAAAAATAGCTTCTGCCGCTTATTTATGTATAGGCTAAGGCATGTGATCTTGTAAACAGCGAATCAGTTCTCTATCGACAGTATCGGTTTGTTCAGACAAGGGGTCAGCGAGCGATCACGTGAAAATTCGCTACGGTACGCTTGGCGCCCGGAAGCAGGCGGGTTGGTGTTGAGAGATAGCAGCAACTTAGATCTACATATACCTACTTCATGCACGTCGCACTGTGTCATAAGTTAAAAAAATATTTTTTACTTTCATTGGTAAATCCTAGAAATTTGGTTATTCCCTAAACTGAAACCAGTTTCTTTCACCTATTTTCAGTAACAGGAGTGACTGTAGTTTCGGTTTTGTAAGGCAAACCCGGAAATCGGTCGGATTTTACATCACCCAAAAATCGGTCGGTTTTTAGATCAGTTTACCCTAACCAAGAAACAAGCACTGACCAGTCGCCGTGGTGTGGTGGTTAACGCAACGGACTACCGACTGGAAGGTTGTGGGTTCGAATCCCCATCAGTCCCTTCAAAAATATGTCATTGTTGGATTTAATCGGCTCTAACCGGCTCCTACCCAGAGCTGGGCGTGCTGTGGGCTCATTGGGAAGAATGGGCCCACACAAGTCGAGTCTCATCCACTTCACGGATGCCTCACTGAGAGTGTTGCTCAAGTCTTCTGACCAGCACTGCAGGCGTCTGTATCTCTTGGGCTAGGTTGACACCAGGATATATTTTGATAGTAAACGTTGAGTACAGCCCTGTCACACAGTCTCAATCCTAAATGGAACTCCATAGCATCATGATTATCATCCTCATCGCCATCATCATCATCGCATTATAAAAACTGGGCCATCTTCTGTGGCCATTAAGATGGCGTAGAAAATGGGGGGAAAAACGACAACAACAAGCATTGTATCTAAATTTGTAAGCCACAAAAATGCTGATACACATAGAAACAATGATAAGACAGTTACATATTCAACTGAAATGAATTACATATAGATTAATATATGTATCGAAATACTTACTGTCACACATACACACATTCTATGACATACACATGGTTCTACAGTTATACGTCATAATACAGCTAGTTGACACTGTATTCATATATCTTACACTTTATGCACGAGTCGTACTTATCTTGCTGTATCATATAAACAGTATTACGAATTAGATTTGGTACAGACCTATCCATAAGCAATTAAGAAAATATTGCAAATATTGTCACACACACGCACACACACACACACACACACACGCACGCACCCCTCCACACACCACTTTCTCTAATCAATATGAAATAATCTATTTATTTTGTAAGGGAAACTGAATAAGGTGCTGTTATTGGTGTACCAGCAGTGTGGTCAGCAATCTGTAGGATATGTCTGAATTGTCCCTGACATTCACTGAGTCTCTATGCGTGTTCAAAACGTGTGGCATGACCATCTCAAGCAGTAAGATCACATGACAACAAGGCACAGACATGTCTGTATGCGTGTTCAAAACGTGTGGCATGACCATCTCAAACAATAAGACCACATGACAACAAGGCACAGACAGTCTGTATGCGTGTTCAAGACGTGTGGCATGACCATCTCAAGCAGTAAGATCACATGACAACAAGGCACAGACAGTCTGTATGCGTGTTCAAAACGTGTGGCATGACCATCTCAAACAATAAGATCACATGACAACAAGGCACAGACAGTCTGTATGCGTGTTCAAGACGTGTGGCATGACCATCTCAAACAATAAGATCACATAACAACAAGGCACAGACAGTCTGTATGCGTGCTCAAGACATGTGGCATGACCATCTCAAACAATGAGATCACATAAGAAGGCACAGACATTCTGTATGCGTGTTCAAAACGTGTGGCATGACCATCTCAAACAATAAGACCACATGACAACAAGGCACAGACAGTCTGTATGCGTGTTCAAGACGTGTGGCATGACCATCTCAAGTAATAGCACCACACGACAATAAGGCACAGACAGTCTGTATCAGTGTATGCGTGTTCAAAACGTGTGGCATGACCATCTCAAACAATAAGATCACATGACAACAAGGCACAGACAGTCTGTATGCGTGTACAACACGTGTGGCATGACCATCTCAAACAATAAGATCACATGACAACAAGGCACAGACAGTCTGTATGCGTGTACAACACGTGTGGCATGACCATCTCAAACAATAAGACCACATAAGAAGGCACAGACATTCTGTATGCGTGTTCAAGACGTATGGCATGACCATCTCTCAAGCAATAAGACCACATGACGACAAAGGACAGTCTGTATGCGTGTTCAAGTAATATGACAGCAAGACACAGTCTCTGTGCGTGTTCAAGACATGTGGCATGACTATCTCAAACAATAAGACCACATAACAACAAGGCACAGACAGTCCGTATGCGTGCTCAAGACATGTGGCATGACCATCTCAAACAATGAGACCACATAAGAAGGCACAGACATTCTGTATGCGTGTTCAAGACGTATGGCATGACCATCTCTCAAGCAATAAGACCACATGACGACAAAGGACAGTCTGTATGCGTGTTCAAGTAATATGACAGCAAGACACAGTCTCTGTGCGTGTTCAAGACATGTGGCATGACTATCTCAAACAATAAGACCACATAACAACAAGGCACAGACAGTCCGTATGCGTGCTCAAGACATGTGGCATGACCATCTCAAACAATGAGACCACATAAGAAGGCACAGACATTCTGTATGCGTGTTCAAGACGTATGGCATGACCATCTCTCAAGCAATAAGACCACATGACGACAAAGGACAGTCTGTATGCGTGTTCAAGACGTGTGGCATGACCATCTCAAACAATAAGACCACATGACAACAAGCCACAGGAGGACATCAAACACCATAAAGTAACGATAATATCACGATCACATTAAGCCTTTCACATCTTCACCCTATCTGTCCGCTCCTACAGAAATCTGGTAGATAGAGTGAAAGAGTCAAAGAATTGAATCTGAGGAAGTGTAGGAGTTTTAGTGTTATTGTTATTGTTGTTTAAAGCCCAGCCGACTGCGCACAGCCATATCAGGGCTACAACAATTCGAAACGTATACAATTCTTCAACAGGAAAAAGAAAAGAAAATTAGGTACACATATCAACGCATTCGCGCACATAATCCAAGCAGATGCCCATGGCGTCGACCACTCCGTCCAATTTACTGCACATGGGGATTTAGAAAACAAACCTGAATACAAATTTAAACATAAATAAGGACACTAAAACACATATAAGAAAACCGAGCCTAAATTACCTAAAATTGCTTCCGCATATCTCACGTCCCTAGAGCCAAAGATGCACTTAAATTAATACATGTACCCAATCAATCCTAAGGGAGAGTCAGACTTTATCGAACATATACAGGTGAATGGACCAACAAGGCAGGAAATTGGAAGAAATGACAGAAAGCAAAGGAATAAGGCAGAAACAAAGAGAGTGACAGAAAAGAAGAAATTTCTAGCAGAGAATATCCATATTTCCAGAAGGAGTTAAATCTGAGGGAGTGAAAGAGTTAAATCTGAGGAAGTGAAGATGTTAAATCTAAAAAATAGGGGACGAAAGGGTTAAATCTGAGGGTCACCTTGACATTAGTGTTGGCAACAGACGACTCGTTCTTGGTGCGGGAGCTGGCGAGGTTTGCCAGGCGAGTGTTCACAGTCTTCTTTTGTTTGGGGTCCTTCTGTTTGCCCCAGATCTGAATCATGATGGCTTTTTCACAAAGGATTCCAGCGCCTGTAAACCACGAGTTTTCCTCAACATCACACCTCGCTTATAAAACCCTACAACACTAAAAACAGACGTTCACATCACACATCACTTTTATTTTATATTCACAATGTACACGGACATTCACATCAGTCACAGGTTAAGTTTTGTGCCGTGCATCATACATCACTTTAATTTTACATTCACAATGTACACAAATAGTCACATCACTCACAGGTAAAATTTCACTTCTGTTTTCAGCTTTCTATAGACAACGTCCAAAAGCTCGAAACACAGCCCCTATGGGGATTCAATATTCCAAATGCCATAAAGTAAAGATTATCCTGTACCTTGAGGTTGTAACAGAAATGAATTTGTTTCTTTGGACCAGCATTATCATCTCCTCATTATTGTTGCATTTATCTTCCCCAACCCTAAATAGGTCAGACATTCATTTACACCTGGATGGAAAACAGGCCAAAAATACACAGTTTGTTCATTCAGACTTTTTGTTTGATCGAGTTTTTTTTTAGTGCTATTTGAAATCATGATCACGCAGGCATACGTACATCTAAACCTTTCCGCCAGGAGCACTGCGGAGTCAATATCAATCAGCATAAAATTATGGTTTTGTTTCATGTTCGGTTTTTCTGGGTGTAGGTAATAAGCGCGCGTTTTGCCTTATTAGAAATAAACGCGCGTGTGCAACAAGCGCGCGTTTCTCTCCCCCCTCTCTCTCCCTCTCACTCTTTTTCTCTCTCTCTAATTCATATTATTAAACCAGATTCCACGTTATTCTTTAGTAGCATATTTTCACCTTCGCTTGAAGTCAGACCGAATTGTTCTACACACTGATGGGTTTCTTGGCGGTTCTTTGGCAGCTTTGGGATGAATTTTCGACGCTCGTTGTATATGGCTTTGCGAACATTTTCCATTTCCTTGATATGGATGTCCGGAGCTGCCTCTCCATTCGAAAGTTCTCACCTCATCACTTTTGCAGGACGCTCAAACAGGTCAACAGCACCCCGTTTGCGACAGAGTTTGCGGAATTCTCCAACTACAACTTCTCGTTCTGTCTTTGCTTCGTGAGTATGGTCGTTGGAGAAGACAGCGTTGGTGTTGTCTTTTCTTGTTTTGCATCTTGCAGGACAACCACGGATGCTGCATCTCCAAGTCTTGGCAATACCAGATTCCCTGTCCAATCTGTATGTGAAACTATCAACAAGTAAGGCTTCTTTGCCTTTGTTTGTTTGCGTAATTCTTACACCGTCCATGGTAGACGAACGGAGCTAAGAGTGAACATCTGTAAAGTGAGTGAGTGAATAAAAAGACTGTCAGTGAACTGACGAACGGAGCTAAGAGTGAACATCTGTAAAGTGAGTGAGTGAATAAAAAGACTGTCAGTGAACTGACGAACGGAGCTAAGAGTGAACATCTGTAAAGTGAGTGAGTGAATAAAAAGACTGTCAGTGAACTGTCAGTGATATCCGTGATCAGTGAGACGCGCTCTTGTTGGACGGCCCTAACTTGACCTTAGTTTTCCGGTAGCGCGTGCTTATTTCATGGATTCTGGACGCGCGATTTTTTCCTATGCGCGGTTTCTTCCATCTGCGGTTTTTCTTTCTCCTAGCCATTATGGGACGTTTTTCAGCTTGATACAGTATCTGTAAATCTCTCGACAGGCGACAAATGGTTCATTTTCAGTCAAGTTTCCAATCCACTGTTTCCAGTGAGTCATTCATTAATGCATTATAAAGAAATATTATATTGGCATCATTTTATCTCTATCCAACATTTTATGCACGTTTAAAGGTCTTTTTTGATTTACGTTTAACATGCCTCTTTCTGGTTCTGTGCCTGTTCCTTTCCACGAAGAACGAACAAACAAACAAACAAACGACAAAGAAAGAAGCAAGCAAGCAAGCAAGCAAGCAAGCAAACAAACAAACAACGTTTGCTGCTTAAAGTGGATCGGTATGTTGTTCCATAAAACTGGCGCTGAAAATTGCTTGCGTTTATATCTCTGTTTGTCATTATGGATTGTTTGCAGGTGTGTGTTGAGTACTCTCCTCCAAAAAGTGCTAGGAATTACTGTCACAACTTTAAGTCTACGTAGTCTGCAGTTTATGTCTAATGGTCTCTTTTGCATTTGATGATCTATCAGATGAAGCTGCATACAATTTAGTTTTCTCTCTTAATACATCTGATTGATTTGTCAAAATGTTTATTTTCTTTCTGAATGCGAGTCATGATGTTACTTTTGTTATTCTTTGTACATTAAACACAGATCTACTGTCCTCACTGAACAGATCACTTTCCTTACCCATCAACCAGTTTTCCCATCCACGTACACCAACACGAACTTTTCCCACACATCCCTCACTTTTCCCACAAATCCCTCACTTTTCCCACACATCCCTCATTTTTCCAACACATCATCCACTTTTCTTAAGCATCACCCACTTTTTCAAGTCATCCACTTTTCCCAAATGTCATCCGCTTTTCCCAAATCATTTAATGCCATCCACTTTTCCCATAAGCCATCCGTTTTTTTCCACATCCTCTTTTCCTACATCACCTACTTTCGTCACACATCTGTTTTCTCACACATCGGCTACTTTTCCCATAGATCATCCATTTTTCTCACACATCATCCACTTTTCGAACTTTGCACGGACTACTTCTACCGTCACCTACTTTTACACCATATACTGAAGACAGACAGCATCACCCACATTTCCTTTCATGTTGTAACACTTACATCATCATCTACTTTTCCCAGGCTGCAGAGTTTCTTGAAGTTCCAGTCAGGGTTGCTGGTGTTGTTGATGCAATCTGTCTTAGAGTACTCCGTGTCTTTGTAGGCCAGGAACTTGGCATACATGTCCTGAAATTAACAACAAAACACACCGTCTTTGTAGGCCAGGAACTTGGCATACATGTCCTGAAATTAACAACAAAACACACCGTCTTTGTAGGCCAGGAACTTGGCATACATGTCCTGAAATTAACAACAAAACACACCGTCTTTGTAGGCCAGGAACTTGGCATACATGTCCTGAAATTAACAACAAAACACACCGTCTTTGAAACCTGGAATTTGCAGGAACTTTGCGTACATGTCCTGAGGTTAACAAAACGCATCGTCTTTGGAATCTGGAATTTGTTTTAGAGGGAATCGTGGTAACTATACGCGCCACCCAACCTGTCAGCAATTACCAGGCGGTCTCAAGAAACGCACACAAGTCAATGTGCTGGTAGAGTCTTGATTTGGGATGACAGGACAACACTTGGATTCTTTATAAAACTCAAGTATCGAAACTCGACCAGATCTAGCTGATATATTGAAACCTGATAGAATCTGATTTCGATATGAGAATCTGATGAAAACAAGTTCATACATATTCGAAGCAGTCTACCCATGCATTATTAAAAACACGTGTAAATCTTAAACCCTGACCAAAATCAGCTAAAACATCAAAAATAAGAAAAGTGACACATTCATTATTTATTTAAAATAGTAGAATATCGAAAATGACCCCAACCATAAGAGACCATGAAATCTGGTGTAGGTCTAAACCCACGTCTGTTTTTTCTATACCAGGAATCAAATCAGATTATACCCTTATTAAACGTAGGCCTATATAACCTATTTAAAGCTTGCAGAAATCAAACTGAAATTTTGGAATAACTTGTCGATTGGAACATAATTACACATTTTTGCAGATAGTTTTGATGTAGATCTACATATTTTGTTGACGGACAGTCTTGATGTTGATCGACACATTCTGTAGACAAACATTTTTTATGTAGGCCTACAGATCTGAATTTCATTGTCCTTTCCTTGTTGCTGAAGCAAGTTTCAATACTTAATCGGGTTCGGACACCTTTTGGTATAAATGTCTTGTTCCTGTTTGTTTATATCACACACACACACACACACACACACACACACACACACACACACACACACACACACACACATGTGACAGTGACTACATCTCAAATCGAACCGGCCAGTGTTAATGTTTCAGTTGATGCAACAGACATCTTGCTTACGCATAATATGTATGAACTATGACCGGAAGGAACAGAGTCGTATGACCCAAATAAGCATGTTGAACTCCTCTTTACCGTCACGATGGACAAATCTGCTGAGGAAACAGTGAGAAAAAATGCGTTACAGATCTAGCCGTCGGAACAACCGGGCGCAATCACGCTGGAATGATCTGCTACCAGACTTACCAGAGATAAGACAGAATAGGTAATGTTGTACAATAGAATACGAAAATAATTGGAGGTAATTTCACGCACTTTTACGGGTGTTTTCGGTTCTGCTCGATGTAAAGAGACGTAAGACACCCTTACCTTCGATGTAAAGAGACGTAAGACACCCTTACCTACTCGCTTTGACCAGTCCTTCCCCACAAACATGCATTAAATATCCCTGAATGACTGGCGACCATAACCCTGATCACGTGGGTGACGTGGGTGAAAACGTCATCACTGTTTGTGTGTTTTTATTTGAAACCGAAAATAGGAAACACGTGGTAATGTTTACATCTAGATCGAGACCAGTAAACTCCGGAAAATGCCGAAAAAAACGCGGAAAAAGCCAAAAAACGCGAGGTAACCGAAGGGGTAAACAAGTGTTGCACTGCACACATATTTTAGGTCGGTGATTGCACTGACACACGTGGTTGATGTTACTATTTATAGACAATAACTCCCCACTAGTGATGACGTTGTGCCCATGTGATCAGCAACCAAAATGGCGTGCAGGTGACTGCTGGAGCTGTGGTCGCCAGTCATTCAGGGATACTTTGTGCATGTTTGTGGGGAAGGACTGGTCAAAGTGAGTAGGTAAGGGTGTCTTACGTCTCTTTACATCCAGCAGAACCGAAAACACCCGTAAAAGTGCGTGAAATTAGCTCCAATTATTTTCGTATTCTATTGTACAACATTACCGACAGAATATGTATACATTCGAATTAGATCTATGGTGACAATGCTTATGGTGGATATTAGTTTTAGGTTTTCGATCATGTGACTCCGTTCTTTCGGGTCATGGTTCATACATAGGGCTACATATAAGCAAGATGTTTGCTGCATCAACCAAAATATCAACCAATCACTGGCTGGTTCGGTTTGAGATGTAGTCGCATGTCACACACTCACACAGTCACACGCACATAAACTGATACAGCAACTTGAACTTTACGATCTACCATAACTTGCAAAAGTCAATATATTGTATGTCTCTTAGTCTAAAGACTGACATTCAAACTAATGTCCACGCAATATAATACATATACCACACAACAAACCATGGAGGTAATGATGAACTCACAGTGAATTTGTTGGACAATCCACGACCACTGACAATCTTGATAACGAAATGCACATTCTGCCCTAGCAGTGCGCTTGGTTCCATAACAAACTTGTCGTCTGCTTCAGTGTATTCTTTCCCTTTGCTGTCTGACGGGTTGCCTCCACCTGATCACACACACAGGACGTCGTTGTTACAGATAGATTCACACATAACAAAACATACGTATCGTTGATTTCTGAGCATCAGTACATTCACAGAACAACATACTGGTACAGTTTGTGAGGGTAGTCTAATTCTGACTTTACCGAAGTACAAAGTTAGATCGAAAAGCCCTTTCGGCATCACACATAGCTATTTACTAAACCCAACATGGGAAGCAACTGCATTTTCAAAATGACAGCTTTAGTCCAGAAGAAGTTGCCTCCCAAAACCTTATTTACTGCTTTTATGTGAGAATATTTGTTCTTTGGTGTTGGGGTTATAACCTTATAAAGTATATTATTTTATAAAATATATTACTTTATATATAAAGTAATATTTAGTCTCGCCACCGAATATCCGGTAGCAAACACTGAACATGTTTAATCCTTTGTCTCCCGCAGCCTGACCACCAGCATTCTTCATTATCAACCATGCAAGCAAAACAAAAACTTTACCCTTTGACTCTCTCGCCCTATCCACCAGCTTCTTGCAGGAAGCTGGTGGATAGGGTAAAAGAGTCAAAGAGTTAAGTTTTTGCAATTGTGAATAGGGTGCGCGAGTCAAAAGGATAATGATTGTCCCTCGCTCCTGCAGATCTCGTGCGAGGATACAGGGCTAAGAAGCCACTGACGACTTCTGAATCTTGCCTAACACTAACCCTAACGCTATCCCTACCTCTGTCCTTCACTCTCCATGTCGACAATGCACAGGGAAACAATGACCAGAAAGTTGGGCTTAGAGTTACAGTTAGGCCATATTACTGCTGACCTTAGATCCTAGCAACAGGTGCAGAGGCGTGAGGAGCATTTGACATGTACATTCATCCTATGATTAAGACTATTTTTAGGGTTGACAATCAGCTACTTCATATGCGCACACGTGCACACACACACACACACACACGCGCGCGCGCACTCACAAACACACACACACACACACAAACACACACACACAACACACACACACACACACACACACACACACACACACACACACACACACACACACACACACACGCATACACAGTACACAGGCAGTCATCTTGTTGTCGGCCTCTTTACATCTCAGGAGATGATAGTCTGCACCAGGAGGCATTGTGGTCATGATGTTCACTTTCTACTGTGGCTGTGCAGGCCGATTCTTGAGTGGCAATCTCTGTCACATCTGCCATATACAAAATGAGTCGCTGTTGTTTGGTTTCTGGAACGTCGCCTGCGAAGAGCCTTTTTCTCATCTGCGCTTTCTGCTCTCCTCTTCTCCGCATTCACAACGCCTTGCTGAACGGCTGTCCTCCATGCCGCCCTGTCTTCCGCCAGAGTCTCCCAAGAGCCTGGGTCAATATCTGAGCTTCTGAGGTCCCTTTTGCTTGCGTCTACAAAGCGTAGCTGTGGGCGCCTGGAGTTCGCTTCCGGTTTGCGAGTTCGTCGTAGAGAACGTCTTTTGGGATGCGTCCGTCCTCCATTCGACGCACATGGCCAAGCCAGCGTAATCGGCGTTGGCTTAGGAGGGCAAAAATGGTCTGTAGGCCCGCACGACGGAGGGCCTCTGTGTTGGTCACCTTGTCTTGCCATCGGATGCCGAGGATGCGTGGCAAGCAGCGGAGATGGAAAGTGTTGAGCCTTTTCTTGGCTGGCGTATGTGGTCCAGGCTTCACTAGAGTAGAGAAGTGTACTCAACACACATGCTCTGTACACCTGCATTTTGGTGTTCCGCAGTGAGACAACTGTTGGACCAGACCCGCTTGTTCAGTTTAGCCATGATTGATGAGGCCTTTGCAATTCTGGGCTGATTTCAGCGTCCAGAGAGAGATTGTCGCTTATGGTGGACCCTCTTTCGTTCTTTCTACAGCCAACTCGGAAGACAGGGCAATGCTTCTTCGTCTTTACTCGTCACTGTCTGATTCTCAACTGTCTATATATATACATTTCACAGTGAACAGCAATCAGTTATCATTTAAACGAATATCATGCCGTGCTGCTATCCGCACGCTGATTACTGTCAACACACGTCACATCTCCCTTTATTTAAGGAAACAAAATCAATCATTTTTTCCTATCTTATCTTTCAGTCCATACGAAATAAATGTGTTTTCCATCTTTATCACAACATTAACTTAACAAACACTCATTCTTTCTCTCACGCACAGGGCCCAAGTACTCAAGCGCATACACACACAAACACATTCATACTTCCCACACACACAAACGCATACGCACACACATGCACATACAAAAAACACATCCATCCACCCATCTACCTATCTAACCCACCCACCCACACGCATACACACCCACACACCCACACACCCACATACCCAACCACACACAACCCCTTACCACCCACCCAACTACCCTCTACAGCTACACAGGCTCAACATCACCACCCCACTCCATCACAGGCACACAACACTGACATTCAGGAGGCCGACAGACTGTCCACTGTAGTTGGTGATCTCCAGCTGTTCCTTCATCTCTATCATGTAGGCCAGGGATTTGAGCCACAATTTGACACTGCCGATATGGAATTCAGCTTTCTGCATCATCCTGGAAGGGATCCTTGTCCTGAAAAAAAAACACAACAAACACCACTTTTCAATAATGTTCAGTGACTCCTGACTTTCCGATGAATTTTTGTGTTTTATCAACACGATTAATTCAACTCTACTTCGGCGCAACTTATGTGATGATGATTTTTTTTTAATGGGGCTTCACATGGCGTTACGGACAGCCTTCGTCTGTTTTTATGATAAACAAGTACAAGTATTGATAACAGTTAACAGATTCCATTGATTAGCTAGAACCTAAACACTTTGCCAGCAAGTGAGGTGAATATGGACAAATGTTATGATCGTTTTGGATCCATTGACAGCAATCCACATGCCATGCAGAAAGTTCTGTTGAAGGAGAAGAAGAAAAAAGAAGAAGAAGAAGAAGAAGAAGAAGAAGAAGAAGAAGAAGAAGAAGAAGAAGAAGAAGGAAGAAGAAGAAGAAGAAGAAGAAGAAGAAGAAGAAGAAGAAGAAGAAGAAGAAGAAGAAGAGAAGAAGAAGAAGAAGAAGAAGAAGAAGAAGAAGAAGAAGAAGAAGAAGAAGAAGAAGAAGAAGAAGAAGAAGAAGAAAGAAGAAGAAGAAGAAGAAAAGAAGAAGAAGAAGAAGAAGAAGAAGAAGAAGAAGAAGAGGTACAAAAGGGAGACAACGACGAAGAGTTATTTATCTCTGTGTGGAAATTCTTATGCGTTTTACAAATAGTAATTGATGCGAACACTGGTGATACGCAATATGGGGGTTGCGAAAGTGATGAATATCAACAACAATTATAATGACATTTTGATAATAATGATGACATTTATAAGGCGAAAAATCTTGATATAAAAATCAAATCAAACACGCACTCTCCTTATTCACCAAAGCATTCACTCACAATGACCGACAAAAAGCACAGGCAAACCAGGACGGGACTGGGATGAAAAGACCAGTTCAACTTACCGGGGGCAGGTCCCAGTTTTCGGCATCGTCCAGAAAGTTATCAAACATCTCCTGCATCACATACTTGCGGTTGAGGAACTTCTGTCGTGACCAGATCCACTCATGTTTGTTCTCCATGTTGATCACTCGTATCATCACCTGTAGCACACAGCATGTGATATTACTGAACATTGTTGTCATCATTTAAGTGGCATTACCTCTCACGCCACTCTTGTGAAGCATCACAAATTCTTAAAGTTTCCGATCTGTTGGCCACTGATGAGTATTCCAGATTTTAAAACCAAGATGGTGCATTTAGACCTTTTCCACCATGCGTTAACAATTCTCCTGTAATATTGTCAATTCCTAGGGATTTCCTTGTTTTTAACTGTTTGGTGGTTGCTTCAGTTTCACTTGAAGTGGCTCTGGTTTTGATTCTGGGCACTTCAGGTCAAGGCATAGAGTGTCTTGAGGGCTATTGTCTCTAAAAAGGGATGCCCAATAATGGCCTAAAAATATTTGATCTGGCCAGTCATGGTTTATGGCCGCGAAGCCTGGACTCTGAGAAAAGCTGATTGCAGAAAGAATAATTGAAGCAGCAGAGACTACTACGTGTCAAATGGACAGACAGATAGAACTAATGAAAGTGTCCTGGAAGAACTTGATCCCACCAGAAAACTGCTAGCAGACATCAACAAGAGAAGACTAAAATACATTGTCCATGTGTCACATAGCAAGAACACAGACTTCATGGCAACCATCTTTCAAGGAAAAACAGTGGCAGAAAGGAAGAAAGGCAGACCTCCAATCCCATACATCGAGAACATAACCAACTTCAGTGGCCTGAACATTCAAGAAATTGTCCACAAAAACCAAGACAGAGTCGCCTGGAGGGACATGGTGGTGTCAAAGAGTGCAGCGGCCAACGCCGAACCCAGTGATGCTGACAGGTGAGACAGGTGAGACCTCTCACGCCAGGCATTTCAGATGATCACTACACCACAAGCAAAGCCAGAGCAAGATTGAGGCAGCCGAGATGTGGTTTCTCAGAAGAATGTTAAGAGTTCCATGGACAGCAAAGAAAACAAACGAGACAGTCTTGATGGAGGCAGACAAAAGTAGATCACTCATAAGGAAGATTAGGAAAAGACAGGGAACATTTATAGGCCATTTTATGAGGAAGGGGGATTTGGAGCACCTGGTCACAACGGGAAAGCTGGAGGGAAAGAGAGCACCAGGTAGACCCAGGGAGAGAATGCTGGACGGACTTGCAGAGTGGCTGGGGATGAGGAGGGTGGGGGAGATGCTAGGGGCAACGAGTGATAGAGATGGTTGGAAGTCCATGGTCGCCAATGCCACGCGGCAGGGCACCTGATGATGATGATGATGACTACAGCACTACACCCATGACCATCCAGTGGTGGTCTCGTTGCCAAGAGATCATGGCAGTTGTCAGTATCAAACTGCAACAATATCGTGCATCAAGGGGAGCTACTCTATTGTTGGATTACATTGGTGGAGGTCATTGGTGCCTTACGTATCTGATCCGTTATATTCTGGACCCCAACTTACTACTAAGCCAATACTGGCGACAATAATCCTACAGCCATAGAACAGGACTGAATGAGTGTTCCACCTGGCAGAAGACCGTCACCATGCCCCTCCAAGTTTCCTCCCCTGCACCACCGACACGAATACCTTGATGTGAAGTACCTCAGTTTGTTGGGACTGAAAAACTCAATTAACAGAAAACATCACCTGCAACAACGCATTTGTAACAAATCCATACATTTGTCTCAAAATGTACACTCTCTTCTTTTTCAGATACAATTTCGTCTTTATGTATTAAATCCTTCATTCATTCATTCATTCATTCATTCATTCATTCATTCATTCATTCATTCATTCATTCATTCGTTCGTTCTTTCATTCATTCATTCATTCATTCACTGAAAAATTCATTCATTCATTCATTCATTCTTTCATTCATTCACTGAGCCATTCATTCATTCATTCAATGAGTCATTCATTCATTCATTTATTCATTGAGTCATTCATTCATTCATTTATTCATTGAGTCATTCACTGATTGATTGATTGATTGATTGATTCGATTCATTCATTTATTCAGTCGCACGTTATTTGCTATTTACTCATTCCTGTGTTTTATTTGTTGATTTACTTCTGTATCAAAGAAGGATCGACCATGGAGGCTAATGTCAACTGTGTTTGATCATCGTCACTGTGTAGTAACACAAGAACGACCAGTGTGCGTGCAATTGGTATTCTCTTGGCCGCCATCTTGAAAATGTAAAAGGCCTGGTAAAGTAGGATTCTTCTTGGCAGTCGCCGTAGTGTAGTGATTAGCGCAACGGACTACCGACTGGAAGGTTGTGGGTTCGAATCCCCATCGGTCCCTCCAAAAATCATTGTGGGATTTTTCGGCTCTAACCGGCTCCTACCCAGAGTTGGGCGTGCTATGGGGTCATTGGGAAGACTGGGACCACACAGTCGAGTCTCATCCACTTCACGAATGCGTCATTGAGGATGTTGCTCAAATCTTCTGACCAGCACCTCAGGTGTCTGTATCTCTCGGGGGCCTGGTTGACGCCAGGATATATTATGATAGTAAGCGTACAGTACAGCCCTGTCACGCAGTCTCAATCCTAGACAGAACTCCATAGCATCATGATTATCATCCTCATCGACGTCATCATCATCGCATTGCAAAAACTGTTCCAGCTTCTGTGGCCATTAAGGTGGTGTAGAAAATGGAAAAAAAAGTAAGCACAAAGGCAATCTCTCTGAGTGCAGTTATCCTTAAAAAAAAAGTAGGATTCTTGTCTGAGTATGGAACATGGATCCCATACTACACCACAGCTGAAAAACATGCTGCTAGAGTCTCTCTCTCTCTCTCTCTCTCTCTCTCTCTCTCTCTCTCTCTCTCTCTCTCTCTCTCTCAAATTCAAGGTTATCTGGTTGATTAATTCACGGGTTGACTAATTAACTGGTAAAATGATTGATCGATTGATTGATTGATTGAGTGAGTGAGTGATTACGTCAAGTGATTGTTACTGAATTGATATCGATTGTACGGTTGGATAATAGCATCTGACCCTGAAGGTTGATTAGTTGGTTGATTCACGGGCGGAATGGCAGATTATTTGATTGATCAATTGGTAAATTAGTTAAATGATTGATTGATTGATTGATTGGTAGGTCGGTTGATCGATCGATTGATTGATTGATTGTTTATGTCAAGTAGCTGTGGTTGAATGTATTGATCAACTGTATGATCACTGAAGATACAAAAAACGACATATCTGTGCACTGTTTGAATGATTTGTTTGATAGCCAATTATTGTAAAATTACAGACGGATGAATGATTATAGATGTAGTTTATGACAAATATTTTTGGCTGGCCAGTTAAGGAATACGGACTACAATACAAATGAAATGACTACTGAAACTGCAAAGATGAATGTATCCCAGCTAATGTGACGGTCAACAACAGAAGGGGACAATGTGATAGAGTTCACTGCAGTTTGATTGTAGAGTTTGTATGAAAGCATCAGAAAAGCCAAACCCCTCCCCTCTCTTTTCCCATGCATGTATTGTGGCCTAAGGCTGATGTACAATAAACATTTTCTGAGTTCTGAGTTCTCTCTGTCTCTGTCTCTGTCTCTGTCTCTCTGTCTCTGTCTCTCTCTCTCCCTCCCCTCTCTTATTTTACCTCCGTGCGTCCATTGAGCTCCCCTCTTGCCTCAGGGGAGACAACCATGAGCTTAAAATTGCGTTTCTTGTCAAGTTCTTCAGAGATGGAGTTGGCTTGTTCCACGGCTGGCATCAGTTCCATGATGTCCTCTTGCAGCAGGGTCTCGTCTACACAGACACACAGACACACATACAGACACACACACAGACACACACAGACACACACACACACACACACACACACACACACACACACACACACAGACACACACACACACACACACACACACACAGACACACACACAGACACACACACACAGACACACACACAGACACAGACACACACACACACACACACACACACACACACACACACACACACACACACACACACACACACACACACATTCAGATATTACGCATGCACACACATACAGTGTGATGAGGTAGTAATTTGTACATGTACACACAACTGAATGCATTCTGTTTTGGATTGCCTGCTTTGACTGAAAACACAAACAAACCCCTGTGATGGCAGACACAAGAAGATCATTAACAAAGAAGATGAGGAAAAGACAAGCAACATTTATAGGACATTTTATGATGAAAGAGAAATTTAGAGCACCTTATCACAAACAAGAAAGCTGAATGGAAAGAGAACGCCAGGTAGACCCACGAAGAAAATATTGGACGGACTAGCAGAGTGGGTGAGGACAGAGAGGGTGGGGATGTACTTGCAGCGACAAGGGATAGATTCTTATGGAGGGCCATGATCGCCAACACGAGCGGCAGGGCACATGAATATGATGATGGTGAGATGATGATGATGATGAGATGATGAGGATGTTAAACAGAATTCCTGTCCTTGTTCCAGCAGGAAGGGATCGAAGGAAAGGTGTGGGAAATGGACTGACTGTATCAAAACCAGGAACAGAGGGTGGGATACATTGTGCTTACAAAATCAAACAAACAAACAAACAAACAAACAAACAAACAAACAAACAAACAAACAAAACAAACAAAACAAAAACAGCAAAAACAAAACAAAACAAAGCAAAAAACAACAACAACAACAACAAACTGAATTCTCGCCTGCCTGTTAGAAAAGGATAATGTGGAGAGGACAGCGATAACCTATAGATATAGAATACACACACATTGGAGAAGTTGTTGTTATTGTTGTTTAAAGCCCAGCCGACTGCACAGAGCCATATCAGGGCTACAACCGCTTCAAAACATACAAAACTTCAAGAGGAAAAAAAAAGAAAATTAAATACACATATCAATGCATTAGCGCACATAATCTAAGGACATGCCCCCAGCATTGACCACTCCGTCCAATTTATCGTCATAGGGGATTTAAAAAACATACCTGAATACAAGTATAAGCATACCTAAAGACACCAAAACATATATAAAAACAGGCATACATTACCTAAAATTGCTTCGGCATATCTCACCTCCCTAGAGCCAAAAATGCGCTTAATACATGTACCCAATTATTAATCCTAAGAAAAAGTACATAGGACTTTATCGAACACATACAGGTGAATGGACCATTAAGACAGAAAATGATAGGTAGAAACGACAGAAAGCAAAGCCGGGAAAGTCGTCTTCAGTTATATTGCATTTCACAGAAAAGGGTGGAGAAAATTATAGATAAGAGCTGACTGGAGGAAGACGATGACTGGGATCTATTTACATATTCATGACAACATCTCCTTTCAGTCTTTAAGGAACTGACCATTACAACAGAATCTCGCCCGGACCTTGCCAGAACGGTTGGATTCCATTAAAAAAAAATCTTTGTTGTTCCATTTTCTAATTTAAAGTAGTGGCAACATAACCTATGATAATTTTTCATATTGCTTGTGATGATAATGATGATGGAGATCATAATCACGATGCTATAGAATTCCACTCTGGACTGAGACTGCATGACCAGGCTATACTCTACGCTTATTTTCATAATAAGTCCTGGTGTCAACCAGGCACCAGAGACACAGCCAATGCGGTGTTGGTCAGACGATTTCAGCAACACTCAATGACACATACTTGAAGTAGATGATGCTCGACTGTGTGGTCCCAGTCTTCATAATGAGCCCATAGCACGCTCAATTCTTGAATTCCATTTGAATGGGAAGGCATGTATCATCCATGAACAGACCAACGTGGGAATGTTCGCCTTGCTTGTTGCCATACCCACACGCACTTACGAGTGATTCTTTCTTCTCCTGCGTCAATACAGTCCCTCCAGCCATCACGCTGCTCACTGGATTACATGGATGGTGGTGGTAATGATGATGATAATGATGTTGGATGATGATGATGATGATGATGTTGATGTTGATGATGATGATGATGTTGATGTTGATGATGATGATGGTGATGATGATGATGATAAACCGTGCCAATACAGCAAACCCATTACCTCCCTCACCCTAAGCTGGTCGATAAAGGTCATTTGTGTACACTGCCCAACAATAACGCATGTAATGGGCGTGTTTACCAACCTCGTTCGATGTTGATGATGATGATGATGATGATGATGATGACGACGACAACGACGATGATGGTGATGATGATGATGATCAAAATCTGCCAAGTATAATAAACTCATTACCTCCCTCACTCTAAGCTGGTCGATAAATATCATCTGTGTACACTGGCCAACTATAACGCATGTAATAGACGTGTTTACTCCGCCTCGTGATGACGACGATGATGACGATAACAACGACGACGACGATGACGATGACGACGATAACATGATTGTGGTGTTGATGATGATGTTGATGTTGATGATGATGTTGATGTTGATGTTGATGATGGATGGTAATGATGATGATGATGATGATGAAACACTGCCAAGCACAATAAACTCATTTCCTCCCTCACCCTAAGCTGGTCGATAATCATCTGTGTGCAATGCCCAACCATAACGCGTGTAATGGGCGTGTCTACCAACCTCGTGATGATGATGATGATGATGATGATGATGACGACGACAACGACGACGACGACAACGACGACGATGATGTTGATTGATGATGATGATGATGACGATGACGACGATAACGATGATGATGATGATGAAACCCTGCCAAGTACAATATACCCATTACCTCCCTCACCCTAAGCTGGTCGATCAATATCATCTGTGTACAATGCCCAACAATAACGTGTGTAATGGGCGTGTCTACCAACCTCGTGATGTTGATGATGATGATGATGATGACGACGACGACGACGAACGACAACGATGATGATGGTGATGATGATGATGATGATGAAACCCTGCCAAGTACAATAAACCCATTACCTCCCTCACCCTAAGCTGGTCGATCAATATCATCTGTGTACAATGCCCAACAATAACGCGTGTAATGGGCGTGTCTACCAACCTCGTGATGTTGATGATGATGATAATGATGATGATGATGATGATGATGACGACGACGACGACAACGATGATGATGGTGATGATGATGATGATCCAAGTCTCTTCCAAGTATAATAAACTCATTACCTCCCTCACTCTAAGCTGGTCGATAAATATCATCTGTGTACACTGGCCAACGATAACGCGTGTAATAGACGTGTCTACCAACCTCGTGATGATGATGATGATGAATGATGACGACGACGACGATGATGATGATGACGACGACGACGACGATGACGACGTAACGATGATGGTGATGATGATGTTGATGATGATGATGATGATGATGACAACGACGATGACGACGACGACGATGATGATGATGATGATGATGAAACACTGCCAAGTACAGCAAACTCATTTCCTACATCACCATAAGCTGGTCGATAAAAGATCATCAATGTATAACGCCCAAACTCAACGCATGTAATGGACGCGTTTACCCACCTCGTGATTTATTCTCCATATTGACGTCAAAGCCAGAACGTTTAGCTATTTCTTCCTGGGCCATTTCGAAGGTGGCTTCAGGGAAGGGGGTGGTGGCAGCATCTCTTTCTTTGGGATTGCAGAAGACAAAGTACTGGGTGGTGCCGAACACAATCCTGCAACACCAACACAAGACAGGAGACTGTGTTAACATAATTCTTCACTTTGTTGGTGTCACGGTCAGTTTTCTCTCACCATAGCAATTGTCATGACAAACAGTCAGACAGACAGACAGACAGGAAGGCAGGCAGACAGGCAGGAAGGCAGGCAGGCAGGCAGACAGACAGACAGACAGACAGACAGATAGACATATATTTCTACCTCTCATGAAACATGAAAATAATCCCCTCACCTCCTTTCAAAAGTTTAAAAAAAAACAAACAAAAAAAAAAAAAAACAAAAAAAAAACAAACAAAAAACAAAACAAACAAAACAAAAAACAAACAAACAAAAAACAAAAACAAACAAAAACGGTACATAACCGACGGACCAGTTACACAACACATGATGACTTTACACTTAAATACTGTATCTTTGCTATGGGCTCTTGCTCACTCTCTCTCTCTCTCTCTTTCTTTCTTTCTCTCTCCCCCCCCTTTCTCTCTCTCTCTCTTACTCTCTTTTCATGAGGGGCAATGGCCTAAATGATTAAAACATCTGAAGTCTGAACTCTCTCTCTCCCCTCCTCCCTCTCTCTCTCCCTCTCTCTTTCTCTCTCTCTTTCTCTCCCTGAGGAGCAATGGCCGAAATGATTAAACCATCTGAAGTCTGAACTCTCTCTTTTTGTCTCTCTCTCTCTTTCTGTGACACCCTCCCTCTCACACAAAATGACAGTTTACCTGTCGTTGTGTTTGAGAGGTGTTTTCTCAACCACAGCCTTTCCATTCAGCAGCAGACGACAGTTCTTGTCCAGTGGTTCCACAGAGTACTTGCCCCCTTCCTCCTCCCGCAGTTCTGCATGAAGACCCGCGATACTGAAATACAGAATACAACCATAAGTAATAACGATGATGATGATGATGATGATGATGATGATGATAAAATAATAATAATAATAATAATAATGATAACAATAAGAACAATAACAATGATACTACTACTACTACTACTCCTGCAGTTCTGCATGAAGACCTGCGATACTGAAATGCAGAGTACAACAATTTAATAACGATGACGGTGATGATGATTGATGATGATGATGATGATAATAACAGCAACACCAATAATAATAATAATAATAATAATAATAATAATAATGACAATAATTATTATAATAACTATAATGATATAATGATGATAACATTAAGAACAATGACAATGATACTACTACTACTCTGCTGCTGCTGCTACTACTACTACTCAATAATTTTCTTTTGGAGCACAGATAGACATAAAAACTCTCAAACTGTAACACAACACAGAGTATATTTGTCATTGGTAATAAAGAATACTACTATGTCATCATACGACAGAAAGCCAGAAAGGACGTGCATATCACAAATGACTGCTGGTTTGATCGCCGACTTATGTGCAGCAAGATGAATGTCCTGCCAGCTCGGAAAACTCAGACAGCCAGGCACAAACCTACGCAGAAAATAAATATCGTCCATCTGTAAAACAGCAAACAGACCATTCAGTAGAAGCTCCAGGAAATATTATCTGACATACAGCTTGACGAAGAGACTATGGAAGTAAAAAGGAAAACTGGAAATCCTTCAAGTAAATTATCTACAGCACTACGGCTGATACGCTCAATTTTGTACATCGTAAACACAGGGAGTGGTTTAATGAATGTGACAAAGAGATCAGCGAGCTCATTGACAAAATCCACAGATTCAGTGTGTCATGTTTCAGTTTCTCAAGATAACGTCTCCGCGCCAGAAATGAATTACATATGCGCTAACGTCACAGGTGCCATGTGATGGAGAAGATCCAGAATAATCAGGCACAAGCCTTAAGCCTGCACATAAACCCATGAGCTGGCCAAAAAAGACCTTGTTTAGCGCTGTTGATGCAAGTTTTGGGATTCAACCTCTTCGACAAGTTGCGCACAACTTGACAAAATCCACACTGTCCATTAACACACATCTCCGCAGTTGAAACCCGAATAAAGAAAGCAAAACTACTAGCCAATAAAGAAAGCAAAACTACTAGCCAACAAAGAAGCAAACTACCAGCCAATAAAGAAAGCAAAACTACCAGCCAACAAAGAAGCAAACTACTGGCCAACAAAGAAGCAAACTACTGGCCAACAAAGAAGCAAACTACTGGCCAACAAAGAAGCAAACTACTAGCCAACAAAACAGCTTGTCCAAAAACAATGATGGAAGTCGAAGGTTGCAGAATTCATACCAACGATATGAAGCCATTCCATAGTGACCTACATGCAGTGTGTGAATCAGTCTTCCGGCTTACACCGATCTGTGTCTCTGACAATTCAATTCTGCTGACAGACAGAAATGATGTCTTATCACGCTGAGCCGAACATTTTAACACACTGCTGAACAGAGAGTCGACAGTATCTGAGGACGCTATTGCATCACTCCCCCAACTGCCAGAATAGGAATCTCTGGGGAACCCAGCCTCCAGTGCCGAGATGACTAAAGCCGTGAAGCAAACCACACCTGGCATGGTACCAGTCGCTGATGGAATTCCTGTATATGTCTACAGGTACCTGCCAGGTGCTCCTAGAGCAGGTGATAACACTGTACCAGTCAGTGAGGTACAGTGCAAAAGGTTCCCAAAGACACTGAAGATGCAATGATCATCCACATTTACAACAGGAAGGGCGATAAACATCGTGAGATATCTCTCCTGCGCATTGTTCTGAAAGTCTTTGGAGTCGTCGCCCTTGCAGCGTGGTCCATCGTTCCTGAGTCTCAGTGTGTGGCTTTTGTGATGGATGAGGCAGCAGTGACATCATGTTTGCCACTTACTGGCTGCAAGAGAAGTGTCGTGAACAAAACCAGGAGCTTCACGTGATATCTGTAAATCTGATTTCAGGCTCTAGATGAATTTCGCACTGAAAAAAATAACAGTCCTCCTAAATGAAATTTGTGACACTGGAAAATCCTTAAAGTATGTCAAAATAAGTTTTCCTTGCACTTCCAAAGAAAGCAGGGGTTATAGAATGCAAACTCCATCGTATAATCAGCTTGATGAGTCACGTAACAAAGATTCTATTTAGGACAAGGAACATAAATCAAAAGAGAAATAGCAGAAGAACAATGTCGATTTGTCGAAGTGAAAGTAACTATTTATGCCATATACACTCTAAGAACTTGCATAGAAAGTTCAGTCGAGTTGAACAAGGATTTATATTTATGCTTTGCTGATTATACTGAGGTTTTTGATCAGGTAAGACACGAAGAATTAATGAACCAACTTGAAAGGCTCGATGCTGAGGGAAAGGATCTAAGAGTAATAAGGAAGACGTACTGGGAACAAACAGCAGCAATGAAAATGACACAACATTGAGACAGGTTGATAAGTTTAAATATCTGGGAACGGTCATCTCACCAGACGGCTGATACACACCAGAAATAGCCAGCAGAATTGGCCAAGCTAAAACAACATTCGAGAAGATGAAAAGCGTTGTTACCAACAAATGCCTATCAAGTAACATCAGGAGGAGAGTTCTTCAGTGTTATGTAGAACCGATATTGTTGTACGGATGTGAAGCGTGGACAGTCAACCCACAAAGTGAGAACAAGATTAAGGCAGCTGAAATGTGGTTTCTAAGAAAAATGTTGAGTTCCATAAACAGCAAAGAAAGCGAACAAGACAGTTTTGAAAGAGGCAGACACAAAAAGAACATTTATGAAGAAGATTAGGAAAAGATAAAGATAAGCAACGTTTACAAGACATTTATGAAGCAAGAGAAATTAGAGCACCTAGTCACAACAGGAAAGCTTGGGGAAGAGTACCAGGAAGACCCAGGGAGAGCGTATTGGACGGACTTGAAGAGTGACTGAGGATAGAGAGGGTGGAAGATATACTTGCAGCGATAAGGGATAGATTCGAATAGAGGGCCATGATCGCCAACGCCATGCGGCAGGGCGCTTGACGATGATGATGATGTTCGCTACACTGTACTCTTCAATCTCGGCGTTCTACTCCCATTCCACTTTCCCTTGTGGCAGTAACTGAAAGTTGTCGTTACCCACCAGTCGCCG
>JAPXFY010000030.1:22258491-22280991 GCA_030674185.1 Monoplex corrugatus
CGGATTTCTCTTCACCTCAAGTTTTCCTTATAGAACTGCTGTCATTAGAATTGTGTTGGTGTTGCGGGTTGCTTGACCGATGTATTTCAGTTTTCTTTTGTTGATGTCTGCCAGCACGGACTGTTCTTTCAAAATGCCTTCATTTGTTCTTTGATCGGTCCATTTGACTCCTGCAGAATCACATCTCTTTTGTTTTGATCTTATTTTCATCTGCCTCTCTGCATTCCCAGGCTTTACAGCTATATAGCGTCACTGGCCGAATCAGACATTTTAGAACTTTGATTTTAAGGAACCATACCACAAAGACCCCAAAAAGGGAAGTAAGTCGGCAGATACCCAAACTTTTCCTGGGGCCAGCATCATGAGGGTGGTGCCCATCTCTCCCTCGATGCTTTACATTCCCCAACTCTGAAAAGGGACAAGTAGGCCTATCTATCCACAGCTGGTGGGCTGAGGCTTAAAGCACGTTTTTCTTAAATTAGATTGGAACCCGAACCGCCAGACTGAAAGACGGGAATTCTACCTCTGTACAAACCAGACGTACACTGTAAACACACAAAACAGCTGTACACTGGAAATGCATGCCGTAAATGTGTGGTGTTGTATGTGGTATTACAATGTGATAACTTACCGTATCTGAGAGTGGACAGGGTTTCCTCATAGTTGATGTCTGCAGGGCTGAGAGCAGCGATCTGAAACATACAGAATTTTTAGAGTTATTAATTCAGGATATGGAAGATTACATTAAAAAAAAAAAAAAAAAGGTGGGGGGGGGGGGGCACCACTCACCCCACCCCCTCCACAGAGTTTGAAGTTTGTTCAAGAGGGATTCATCACACACGCACAATTCCATAAGCGTTCCTCCCAAATCTGCCAGCCATTATCTGGAAGACTCCCTGAGCCTGTGCAAAACTCTACGCGTTGGAAGATCTTGAAATAGGAAGAGGCGGAGAGGGATCTAGAAACACTCAGCTGACACCGGAATGATGCAAACATCAAGATGGGTAGCGAACAGGCCAAGTTTCAATATTGCGGGCTGGGATTAAACTCGAGGTATCAGAACTTGAATTCATGAACCAACCAGTGACACACGGAGAAAACCAGACAAACAATAACTGACACCATGCACATTGGAAATGCCAGCATAATTCCCATATGTCACTTGGCACTAGTATGGAAAACAGGCAACAAAGAATTGTCCCTGTCTAAATTCTGAAGAAACATCCATTTTGACAGGGAGAAAAGGTCGCTCTAGTACTGACAACATACTGTAATATTAGAGGACAACACAGTCCAACAGCTATGTTCTCACACAGACATCGTGGACTGTCTTCTTCTTTGTCCAGACGTTTCTTCTAGGAAGGCGTTGTGAGAAGATGAAGTTTGCGAGCTGCAGCATGTCAGTGTCATATCGTGTTGAAAATAACACAGAGAGAGAAAGAGAAAGAGAGAGAGAGAGAGAGAGAGAGAGAAGAGAGAGAGAGAGAGAGAGAGAGAGAGAGAGAAGAAGAGAGAGAGAGAGACCTAGAGAAACAGAGAGACAGAGAGAGACAGAGACAGAGACAGAGACAAACACAGAGAGAACACAAAATGTTTAACATCAACGTCATAAAATCATAAAATGTTTAAACTCCCTTCCCCATCCCACACACCCAACTGCACACAGGCATCACAATGCCTCTAACACATGTGCACGCATGCATGCACAGCTGCTCGCACACAGGCTTTTACAGAGTTGTCCCACGATCGACTAATATAGAACTGATTTAAATTTAAGATGGGAAGTCAGTGCCAAAACGCCGAAAACACTACACGAGGTGGAATGTTACTGCTGTTTAAAACCCAGCCGACTTCGTAGAGCCATATCAGGGTTATAACCGCATCAAAACATACAAAACTTCAACAGGAAAACAAAAGCAAACAAACAAACAAGAAAACCCCATAGAAACAAAAACCAAAAAACCCAAAAACAAAACAAAAAACAAAACAAAACAAAAAACAGAAAAAAAACAAAAAAGAAAAAAGGAAGAAAGAAAGAAAGAAAGAAAAGAAAATTAAGCACACATATCAATGTATACACGCAAATAATCTAAGGACACGCCTGTGGCATTGACCACTCCGTCCAATTTATCGCATAGGGGATTTAAAAGAAAACATACCTGAATACAAATTTAAGCATAACATACCTGAATACAAATTTAAGCATACCTAAGGATACTAAAACATAATCCTTTGACTCCCTCACCCTATCCACCAGCTTTCTGCAACCTTTGACTCCCTCACCCTATCCACCAGCTTCACACAGGAAGCTGGTGGATATGGTGAGCGAGTCGAAGTGTTAAGGTTTTGCTTTGCTAGCATGGTGGTCAATATAGGATGCTGACGGACAGGATGCGGGAGTCAAAGGGTTAATGAAGAATGACAGATACAGTTATGGAGAGGGCTTTACATACTGTTACACAAGTTTTCTTGCTCTGGCTGGTCATGAGTTTTTGCAGCTGATGATTAGGGTGCGAGAGTCAAAGAGTTTTAGAACATTTTGCGAGGAAAGGGGAATTAGAGCACCTGGTCACAACAGGAAAGCTGAAGGAAAAGAAAGAGAAAACCAGGTAGACCTAGGCAGAAAATACTGGACGGACTTGCAGGGTGGCTGAGGACAGAGAGGATGGGAGATGTACTTGCAGCGACAAGGGACAGATTCGTATGGAGAGCCATGATCGCCAACGCCATGCAGCAGGGCACATGATGATGATGATGATGATAATGATGATGATGATGATAATGATGATGATGATACACAGGTTTAAACGAAGATTAAATAATATAGTGCCATCTACTGTAGCAACAAGATGTCTCAGTCAGTGTCAGGAGTCACTCAGTGTAATACAACAAGGACACTCACCATGATGGTTTTACTGTTGCCACCCAGAGCATTCTTCAACAGCTTGGTCAGGGAGGAGTCACGGAATGGCACTGTCCAAGTACAACACACACTGTTACTTCCCTACATGTACCCCAACACTATCAGTAGGCACAAAAGGACGTCTGACATTGACAGCTAAGGTGTACCGATTTAAGACATAAAATACTGATAAAAGACCAAAATTAGTGGTGGGGTGTGTGTGTGTGTGTGTGTGTGTGTGTGTGTGTGTGTGTGTGTGTGTGTGTGTGTTGTGTGTTTTGTGTGTGTGAGTGTTGGGGGAGGGGGGAAACAACAAGAAGAAAAATATGAAAAGGAGAAAAGGAGGAGGAGAAACGTGTGCGAATAAACAGTTTATAATCACCTAACACCCTGTTACATTATTCTCTCTGTTTTCCTCAACCTGGATTGATCATAATCCACACATAATTTCTTTCAGAGAACATTAACAACAACAACAACAACAACAAAATCAAATGTTAATGTCACATACATTAGACGTGCGTGCCAGTCAAGTGGAAAAACATCGGACATTCAATCAGAAGGTCCTGGATTCGATCCAACTGGACACCAGGCAAAGGCTGGAGATTTTTCCGATATCCGAGGTCGACATATGCGAAGACCTGCCAGTGTTTAACCCCCCCCCCCTTCAAGTGTGTATACGCATGCAGAATATCATAAATGCACGTGGAATGTGTTGTAACCCATGTCAGTGGACAGCTTACGAAAATATCAAAGCACCCAACATGTATGCCCTCCAAAGAATACAGACAGTGCAAGTTCACAATGGAATATGGTCAGCTGGCCTAACGACTTGGGTTCTCTGTGCTCCACCTCACGTCTGATTATGTTTAATGCATAGTAAGTCCAGATGTCTGATTATGTGTAATGCACAGTATGTCCAGATGTCTGATTATGTGTAATGCACAGTATGTCCAGATGTCTGATTATGTGTAATGCATAGTAAGTCCAGATGTCTGATTATGTTTAATGCATAGTAAGTCCAGATGTCTGATTATGTGTAATGCACAGTATGTCCAGATGTCTATTATGTGTAATGCACAGTATGTCCAGATGTCTGATTATGTGTAATGCACAGTAAGTCCAGATGTCTGATTATGTTTAATGCATAGTATGTCCAGATGTCTGATTATGTGTAATGCACTGTATGTCCAGATGTCTGATTATGTGTAATGCACAGTAGTCCAGATGTCTGATTATGTGTAATGCACTGTATGTCCAGATGTCTGATTATGTGTAATGCACAGTATGTCCAGATGTCTGATTATGTGTAATGCACAGTAAGTCCAGATGTCTGATTATGTTTAATGCATAGTATGTCCAGATGTCTGATTATGTGTAATGCACTGTAATGTCCAGATGTCTGATTATGTGTAATGCACTGCATGTCCAGATGTCTGATTATGTGTAATGCACAGTATGTCCAGATGTCTGATTATGTGTATGCGCAGTATGTCCAGAAATTGTCTGATTATGTGTAATGCACAGTATGTCCAGATGTCTGATTATGTGTAATGCACAGTATGTCCAGATGTCTGATTATGTGTAATGCACTGTATGTCCAGATGTCTGATTATGTGTAATGCACAGTGTGTCCAGATGTCTGATTATGTGTAATGCACAATATGTTCAGATGTCTGATTATGTATCTTGCACAGTAAGTCGAAATGAATTTGAAGAATAGCGCTTAAGAGAAAGATTTACAATAATAATGATAGCAAAAACAAGAACAAGAACAAGAACAACAACAAGAACAAGAAAAACAACAACAATAACAATAATAACAATAATAATAATGATGATGAAATAATAAATAATAATAATATGATATAATATAATGAATGATAATAGAATGATAATAAATAAATAAAAAATAAACAACAAACAACAACAATAATAATAACAATGATGATGATGATGATGATATACACACTGACCTTTGACCCTCTTGCCAGAAGCTTTATCGGCCAGGGCAGAGATACAGTTGCCCAGTGAAGACAAAGACTGGTTGATGGCCGCCCCTTCTTTCAGCCGGTCCCCAGTGGCCCCTGTGCTGTCGGCACGTTCACTGCACAGACAGTCATTACAGGTGTCATGTGCACTGTCTGTTGTTTTTGATTGATTGATTGATGATTGATTGATTGATTGATTTATTTCATCTCACTCAGGGATGGTATCTTTGTGCTCACCTTTCTTTAGGATCATCTCACTCAGTAAGATTACCTTTGTGCTCACCTTGTTTTTTTTTGTTTGTTGATAATCTCACTCAGGGAGGTTACCTTTGTGCTCACCTTGTTTTTTAGGATCATCTCACTCGAGGAGGTTACCTTTGTGCTGAACTTTTTTTTTAAGGATATCTCACTCAGGGAGGTTACCTTTGTGCTCACCATTTTTAAAGGATATTCTCACTCAGGGAGGTTACCTTTGGCTCACCTTTTTTAAGGATCATCCCATTAAGGAAGGTTACCTTTGTGCTCAACTTTTTTTTTTAAGGATCATCTCACTCGAGAAGGTTACCCTTGTGCTCACCTTGTTTTTACGATCATCTCACTCAGGGAAGTTACCTTTGTGCTCACGTACTTGCTGTTTTGATATTGCTGTTTTTAAAAAAATATTTTTAGGATCATCGCACTCAGGGAGGTTACCTTTGTGCTCACCTACCTGTTCTTTTTGTGCCATTTTCTACGCCACCTTAATGGCGCGCGCGCGCGGCGCACACACACACACACACACACACACACACACACACACACACACACACACACACACACACACACACACACACACACGCACACACACGCACACACACTCACACCATGTACAAACTGACAGTACCTGCCAGCCAAGTCCACCAGGTTGATGAGGGCAGACTTGGTGGTCTCCTCGCCAGCAGCATTCTTGAATTTCTGGAGGAACGTGATGCCCACGATGGTGTGTGCTCGACTGAGACAACACAAAAACACACAGTTAATTGTTTTGTGAGCCACTGCAGTAACTCCACTTGAATAAAATATAACATCACTTTCAGGCTGTAAAAACATCACACACTTGTACAAGTTCAACTTTGAAGCCGACCACTTAAGAACACTGCACATCCATTAAACAAAGAAACAAAGATAGAAAGAAAGATAAAACAAACAAAAAAACATGATAGGTACTTTCAAATGGTAAATGACAAACAAACAAACAAACAAACGAACAAACAAACAAACAAACAAACAAACAAACAAACAAACAAACAAACAAAGTTCATCACCATGATTTGGGGGCAGTATGTCACTATAGTGCATCACCATGATTTGGGGGCAGTATGTCACTATAGTGCATCACCATGATTTGGGGGCAGTATGTCACTATAGTGCATCACCATGATTTGGGGCAGTATGTCACTATAGTGCATCACCATGATTTGGGGACAGTACGTCACTATAGTGCATCACCATTCTTTGGGAACAGTACGTCACTATAGTGCATCACCATCCTTTGGGGACACTACGTCATTATAGTGCATCATCATCCTTTGGGGACAGTACGTCACTATAGTGCATCACCATCCTTTGGGAACAGTACGTCACTATAGTGCATCACCATCCTTTGGGGACACTACGTCACTATAGTGCATCACCATGATTTGGGGACAGTACGTCACTATAGTGCATTACCATTCTTTGGGAACAGTACGTCACTATAGTGCATCACTATGATTTGGGGACACTACGTCACTATAGTGCATCACCATGATTTGGGGACAGTACGTCACTATAGTGCATTACTATGATTTGGGGACACTACGTCACTATAGTGCATCACTATGATTTGGGGACAGTACGTCACTATAGTGCATCACCATGATTTGGGGACACTACGTCACTATAGTGCATCACTATGATTTGGGGACACTACGTCACTATAGTGCATCACCATGATTTGGGACAGTACGTCACTATAGTGCATCACCATTCTTTGGGAACAGTACGTCACTATAGTGCATCACTATGATTTGGGGACACTACGTCACTATAGTGCATTACCAATCTTTGGGAATAGTACGTCACTATAGTGCATCATCATGATTTGGGGACAGTACGTCACTATAGTGAATCACCATCCTTTGGGGACAGTACGTCACTATAGTACATCACTTTTCTTTGGGGACAGTACGTCATTATAGTGCATCACCATTCTTTGGGAACAGTACGTCACTTTAGTGCATCACCATTCTTTGGGGACAGTACGTCACTATAGTGCATCACCATGATTTGGGGACAGTGCGTCACTATAGTGCATCACCATGATTTGGGGACAGTACGTCATTATAGTGCTTCACCATGATTTGGGGGCAGTACGTCATTATAGTGCATCGCCATTTTTTGGGAACAGTACGTCATTATAGTGCATCACTTTGGGGACAGTAGGTCACTATAATACATCAGCACCTTTGTTTTTATTTGTTTTTTGTTTTTTGTCTGTGATGTGTTAAACAAAGCAATGGTAGATCTACCGGTCATGGGAAATACTGAAAAGTACCATGCGGCGAGATCAATGAGTAGTATTAAAGGTAGTCCAGGGTCCCAGCATGAGAGGCCAGGTGTCACGTATCGGCTGGCAACAGATTTAGGGGTCGTGATCCTCTTAACATTGCTAACCCGTGTCCAGATTAGCGACCTGATCAACCGGTTGGCACTGTTGTGAAACATGTAATCCCCTTATGATCACTCACCCGTCACAATCTACCAGGGACCTGTGACGCTTTACCTTGTGCTGTCATTATAGTAGCTTTCACACCTACTGACATTATAGTTGTCCCTTCACACATTTACTGACAGTACAGTAGTCATTTTACATTTACTGACAGTACAGTAGTCCTTTTACATTTACTGACAGTGCAGTAGTCCTTTTACGTTTACTGACAGTACAGTAGTCCTTTTACATTTACTGACAGTGCAGTAGTCCTTTTACATTTGCTGACAGCACAGTAGTCCTTTTACACTTACTGACAGTACAGTAGTCCTTTTACACTTACTGACAGTACAGTAGTCCTTTTACACTTACTGACAGTACAGTAGTCCTTTTACGTTTACTGACAGCACAGTAGTTTTTTTACATTTACTGACAGCACAGTAGTCCTTTTACATTTACTGACAGTACAGTAGTCCTTTTACATTTACTGACAGTACAGTAGTCCTTTTATATTTACTGACAGTGCAGTAGTCCTGTTACATTTACTGATCAGCTGACAGTATAGTAGTCCTTTTACATTTGCTGACAGCACAGTAGTCCTTTTACATTTACTGACAGTACAGTAGTCCTTTTACATTTACTGACAGTACAGTAGTCCTTTTACATTTACTTGACAGTACAGTAGTCCTTTTACATTTACTGACAGTACAGTAGTCCTTTTACATTTGCTGACAGTACAGTAGTCCTTTTACATTTACTGACAGTACAGTAGTCCTTTTACACTTACTGACAGTACAGTAGTCCTTTTACACTTACTGACAGTACAGTAGTCCTTTTACATTTACTGACAGTACAGTAGTCCTTTTACATTTACTGACAGTACAGTAGTCCTTTTACATTTACTGACAGCACAGTAGTCATTTCACACCTACTGACATTATAGTAGTCCCTTCACACCTACTGACATTATAGTAATCCCTTCACACACCTACTGACATTATAGTAGTCCCTTCACACCTACTGACATTATAGTAGTCCTATCACACACCTACTGACATTATAGTAGTCCTTTCACACCTACTGACATTATAGTAGTCCTTTCACACCTACTGACATTATAGTAGTCACATCACACACCTACTGGCATTATAGTAGTCATTTCACACCTGCTGACATTATAGTAGTCATTTCACAAACCTATTGACATTATAGTAGTCCTTTCACACCTACTGACATTATAGTAGTCATTTCACACACCTACTGACATTATAGTAGTCATTTCACACACCTACTGACATTATAGTAGTCATTTCACACACCTACTGACATTATAGTAGTCATTTCGCACACCTACTGACATTATAGTAGTCATTTCGCACACCTACTGACATTATAGCAGTCATTTCACACACCTACTGACATTATAGTAGTCCCTTCAGACACCTACTGACATTATAGTAGTCATTTCACACACCTACTGACATTATAGCAGTCATTTCACACACCTACTGACATTATAGTAGTCCCTTCACACACCTACTGACATTATAGTTGTCCTTTCACACACCTACTGACATTATAGTTGTCCCTTCACACCTACTGACATTATAGTAGTCATTTCACACCTACTGACATTATAGTAGTCCTTTCACACACCTACTGACATTATAGTTGTCCCTTCACACCTACTGACATTATAGTAGTCATTTCACACCTACTGACATTATAGTAGTCCCTTCACACACCTACTGACATTATAGTAGTCCCTTCACACCTACTGACATTATAGTTGTCCCTTCACCACCAAAATACAAACTCTTCGTGACAGGCTTGACAGGACACCCTGTCAACCATGCCTACCTGACCCTTCCTTCTCTGGCACACCTCTTACTACTTTTACCCCAGTCTCACAAGAAGAAATTTTCAACACAATCAGATCCATGTCGTTCAAAACCTGCGAACTGGATCCTCTTCCAGGTTCTCTCTACTCCAACTGTCTCCCTACTCTCCTCCCATTCATCACTGACATCATCAACACTTCTCTTCAAACTGGAACTGTCCCAGATTCTTTCAAGTCTGCTATTGTTCACCCTCTCCTCAAGAAACACAATTTAGACCCAAATGAACTGAAAAATTACCGGCCTATCTTTAATCTCTCTTTCTTGTCAAAACTCCTTGAAAAAGTCGTCCACAACCAGCTGAACTCTCACCTGTCTGCCAACAATCTCCTCAATCCTTTCCAGTCAGCCTACCGCCAGTGCCATAGCACTGAAACTGCCCTACTACACATTCTCAACAATCTCCTCCTTGCAACTGATACTGGCAAAGTCTCTCTCCTCACACTCCTTGATCTGTCTGCAGCCTTCGATACCATTGACCATGGTATTCTCCTTTCTAGACTTCATCATACTTTTGGCATCTCTGACATTGCTCTCTCCTTTTTCACTTCGTATTTATCAAACAGAAAACAAACTGTTCTCATCAATGGCACTTACTCTCAACCTGCATACCTGACCTGTGGTGTTCCACAAGGATCTGTCCTTGGCCCTGTTCTTTTCACTCTTTACACCTCCCCCCTGTCCACCATCATCAACTCCCACTCTATAAAACACCACTTCTATGCTGATGACACCCAACTTCAAGACAGTGACTCACCTGATAATATACAGCGCCTGTTGACTCGCACCACTGAGTGTTACTCGGACATTAAGAACTGGATGACGTTCAACAAACTTCAGCTTAATGACGACAAGACAGAAGCTATCCTCATTGGCACCCGTCAGAAACTTTCTCAGCTGCCTCCTCTTTCTCTCCCATTATGTAACACATCAGTCCCAATTTCTGATTCAGCTAAAAACCTTGGTGTCTGCATTGACTCTACCCTCTCCATGAACAACTTTGTTTCTCAAACTGCCAGATCTTGCTACTATCATCTCCATCGTATAAGGCTGATCAGGAAGTATCTCTCTGTCGAAATAACTGCAAAACTCGTTCTCTCCTTCATAATGTCTCGCATTGACTATTGCAATTCACTCCTGTCCGGTCTTCCTGCCTCCACCATTCACATCCTACAGCGCATTCAAAACAATGCTGTACGCCTTGTACTCAAAAAGAAAAAAGTTGACCACATATCTCCTCTCCTGGCACAACTTCACTGGCTCCCTGTATCAAAGCGCATACAGTACAAACTAGACACCATGTGCTACAAAAGCCTCAATAACGCAGCCCCCGATTACCTGTCAAGCCTACTTGAGATCTATCTTCCCTATTGACATTATAGTAGTCCTTTCACACCTACTGACATTATAGTAGTCACATCACACACCTACTGACATTATAGTAGTCCTTTCACACCTACTGACATTAGAATAGTCCCTTCACTCACCTACTGACATTATAGTAGTCATTCCACACCTACTGACATTATAGTAGTCATTTACACCTACTGACATTATAGTAGTCATTTCACACACCTACTGACATTATAGTAGTACTTTCACACCTACTGACATTATAGTAGTCCCTTCAGACACCTACTGACATTATAATAGTCATTTCACACACCTACTGACATTATAGTAGTCCCTTCACACACCTACTGACATTATAGTAGTCCCTTCACACATCTACTGACATTATAGTAGTCCTTTCACACACCTACTGACATTATAGTAGTCCTTTCACACACCTACTGACATTATAGTAGTCCTTTCTCACCTACTGACATTATAGTAGTCCCTTCACACACCTACTGACATTATAGCATTATAATAGTACTTTCACACACCTATTGACATTATAGTAGTAATTTCACACCTACTGACATTATAGTAGTCCCTTCACATACCTACTGACATTATAGTAGTACTTTCACACCTACTGACATTATAATAGTCCTTTCACACCTACTGATGTTATAGTAGTCCCTTCACACACCTACTGACATTATAGCATTATAGTAGTACTTTCACACACCTATTGACATTATAGTAGTCCTTTCACACCTACTGACATTATAGTAGTCCCTTCACACACCTACTGACATTATAGCATTATAGTAGTACTTTCACACACCTATTGACATTATAGTAGTCATTTCACACCTACTGACATTATAGTAGTCCCTTCACATACCTACTGACATTATAGTAGTACTTTCACACCTACTGACATTATAGTAGTCCTTTCACACCTACTGACATTATAGTAGTACTTTCACACACCTATTGACATTATAGTAGTCCTTTCACACCTACTGACATTATAGTAGTACTTTCACACCTACTGACATTATAGTAGTCATTTCACACCTACTGACATATATGTAGTACTTTCACACACCTATTGACATTATAGTAGTCCTTTCACACCTACTGACATTATAGCAGTCATTTCACACCTACTGACATTATAGTAGTACTTTCACACACCTGTTGACATTATAGTAGTCATTTCACACCTACTGACGTTATAGTAGTCCCTTCACACCTGAAGGCCAACATCATCCCATGAGGTATCAATACACCAACAGGGCAAACACTGACCACAACACAGTAAACATGTGACAGCAGTGCATACAGCGCACAGTGACATTTGAACAGTACAAAACAACTGCTATTCAGCGGAAGAGGGGCTGGCAGAGAAAGAGAGAGAGAGAGAGAGAGAGAGAGAGAGGAGAGAGAGAGAGACAGAGAGAGAGACAGACAGACAGAGACAGAGACAGAGACGGAGAGACAGACAGACTGACAACAGACAGAGAGACGAGAGAGAGAGAGAGAGAGAGAGAGAGAGACAGACAGACAGAGACAGACAGAGAGACAGACAGAGAGAGACAGAGAAACAGAGAGAGAGAGAGAGAGAGACAGAGAGAGAGACAGAGAGAGACAGAGAGAGAGAGAGACAGAGAGAGAGAGAGAGACAGAGAGAGAGAGAGACAGAAACACACACACACACACAGATAGAGAGAGAGAGAGAGAGAGAGACAGACAGAGAGAGAGACAGAGAGACAGACAGACAGAAAGACAGAAAGAGAGAGTGACAGAGAGACAGAAAGAGACAGGCAGACAGAGACAGAAAGAGAGAGAGAGAGAGAGAGACAGAGAGAGAGAGAGAGAGAGAGAGAGAGAGACAGACAGACAGACAGACAGACAGACAGACAGAGACAGGACCTCTTCTCACGCAGCGCCTGTGGCAAATTATGTGCCCCCAGGAGCGGCCATGTATTCGATCTAAAGACCTGTTCCAGGTGACAGAGGACCAATATGCCTCCTCACCTGTCCGACTGACAGGCGATTCCGTCATGTATTGTATGCCATTGTACTGTTTCGTATTGTGCTGTATGGATAGTACAGTACTGCACGTCAACAGTCATCGCCAGTTTCAGTTTGTTTCAGTTTCTCAAGACGGTTTCTCTGCGCTCGGAACGAATTCCATATGCACTAACGTCACAGGTGTCATGTGTATGGTGATCATGGCACATGCCTTAAGCCTGCACATAAACCCATGAGCTGGTCAGGTCTTGAGGCCCTACCTAGCCTGTTGTTTTACCTAGTCTGGTATTGTATTAACCTATCACTGGAATAACCTTGGTTACATGTAAATGACATGTGTATCTGTGTATTTTATCTACAGAAAAAGGAATATATCATCATCATCATTATGTGCCCCGCCACATGGCGTTGGCGATCATGGCACTCCATATGCATCTATCTCTTGTCGCCGGAAGCACATCTTCCACCCTCTCTGTCCTCAGGCACCCTGCAAGTCCGTCCAACATTTTCTCCCTGGGTCTACTTTGTGTTCTCTTTCCCTCCAGCTTTCCTGTTGTGACCAGTCGCTTTAATTCCCCTTTCCTCATGAAAATGGCCTTTGTATATAAAGTAAATAAATAATCAAAGGTCTGAATCACAGCACAACTAGCTATTCTGTACGAACTCGTCTCACATACCATAAGACCCCCCCTCCCTCCCCCAGTCAAGTCAGTTATTTACAGACCTGCTGGTAGCGTTCATGTTGGTGGCGGCCACAGTGCGATTTGTGGTGCCTTCCTCCATCCTTGTCTCGATGTCCTCATAGCTGACCACGGGAACCACCTGTAGGCCTTCCGCTGTCATACATAACATGGCTCTTGTCACACATCTCACCTTTAGATGCTGTTTAAATCTCTCTCTCTCTCTCTCTCTCTCTCTCTCTGTATATACATGAATGTATATATATATATGTAGATATGTATATGTAGATATATATACACACATATGTACCTACCAGCACGAAATCAGTCTTAACTAGCATTTTGGGCATTTTGAGATATACATATCACTGGAAAGTGTACATTTTGCTGATTATTTTGGTACTTGAATAAAGCTTGTACTAAAAAAAAAATGTAGAAGTTATGTATGTTTAAAGTCATTAAGTTGTATGACGGCCATTTTGAGAAAACGGCCTCTAAAGTTTTTGTGTACTCTCCTACACATTTTCCTTACATTTTTTATTTGGTGGCTTTGACCCAGTTTGTTTCTCATTTTAGCTGTCATTATCTGAAAGGAGCACCACAGAGCTTTCTGTCAGTGTATCACATGTGCGGGTACTGTACAGGTTAAAGTTCATAATAAGAGACAAAAATAGGTACTTTTGGTAGGAAATTGCGTTTTTTTCTGCTGCGATCAGTGCATTAAAATACCATTTTGAATTGATTAATAATATTTTTTCGAGAAAAAAATTTCTGTGGGGTGTAGATTATAGTCTACAGAAATCAATTTTGAGAAAAAGTCAAAACACCCCAGACAGACCCTCCGTCACCTTTTCAGCTCCTAGTGCTGTTCGACTGACTGCGAGTTAAGACTGATTTCGTGGCGGAGGGTCACAAATATATATATGTATATGTATATATATATATATGTATATGTATATATATTGTTATTATTATCAATGTGATTATCATTGTTTTTATTGTCAGTAACAGTAGTAGTAGCAATTGTTGTTGTTGTAATTGTAGTTGTAGCAAATGTTATTTAAATTTCTGTATATGTATATATCATTATTATTATTATTATTATTATTATTATTATATTATTATTATTATTATCAGTAATAGTAGTAGTAATAGCAGTGTCTGCTGAGGAACACTTCAGGAAACTTATGATCTCTTCCACAGCTCTCCCTATGACCTCGGGGCTTCAGGATAACTTTCACATTTTTCACTTTTCTATACACTGGCAAAACAGAACCAACAAACACGACCAACTCACGATAAAAGCCATTTTTGGGATGCTGCCTGATCCTGAGTCCTCCTTTCTTGGATGATCCGTTGGGATCCAGCAGGTCACGGACCTGCTCGTTGTAGATCTCCAGCATGCTGAACGTCACCTCAAACTCTATCTCTGACCCTGCCGCTTTCTTTTCGTCAATCCCATTGAAAATGGCTTCGCAGAACTGAGGCACAACACCTGCACAATTCAAGTAAAAACATTCATAATAATCAAAAGGTTTACAGCAACAATACGACGTTAAATTCTGTGAAGAACCTTCACAAAACTGAGGAACATTACCTGCACGAAACATAGGCACAGATTTTTACATCAACAATGTGACGGTAAATTCTGTGAAACACCTTCACAAAACTGAGGAACATTACCTGTATAAAACATAGGCATGCTATTCATGATAATCAAAGTAAAATTTGACCAGGAACTATTTTTAAATGTCATTTTAAAATAATATTTTCTTCAATGAAAATCGAAATGTTCACACAGCGTTACAATAATTTCAGTGTACATGGCCTTGGCATATCATACGTTAGTGTACAACAACGGTGTCTGCGAGTTCTCAAAGTTTGAGAATGGTTTAACAATGATCATCAACGGAAAGTTGGAAAACTAAGTGTCTACCTTTAACGCTAATTTCTGAAAATGGCCTCTTTGTTTTCACTCCATTTAAATAGCTGTACCTCTGGCACTATTAATATTAGAGATCTGATTTAAGCACCATTGGGAAGAGCATTTCATCTACATTTCGGTGATAGAAATATCTTTATACCTCTACGAAAATTAATTTTGAGATCCCTTTAGTAAAAAAAAGCATAGATTTAAAAGAAGTATACCAAATTCATTGTAGGGAACGTTAGGACGGGAAAATCGTAAATTAGCGGATGGAGTTTTAAGATGAATCACAGAAATGTGTGTGTGTGTGTGTGTATGTGTGTGTGTGTGTGTGTGTGTGTGTGTGTGTGTGTGTGTGTGTGTGAGGAGAGAGAGAGAGAAGAGAGAGAGAGAGAGGAGAGAAAGGAGTGAGAGAACGAAAGAGAGAGAGAGAGAGAAGAGAGAGAGAGAACGAGAGAGAGAGAGAGAGAGAGAGAGAAAGAGAGAGAGAAAGAGAGACAGAGAGGACAAAGAGACAGAGAGACAGAGTTAAAATTTACCTCTGTTGATGCCATATCCCACATCACTTCATGTCAAAAAAGAAGACGGAAAATGAGAGCGAGAGAGAGAGAGAGAGAGAGAGAGAGAGAGAGAGAGAGAGAGAGAGAGAGAGAGAGAGAGAGAGAAGAGAAGAGAGAGAGAGAGAGAAAAGAAAGAGAGAGAGAGAAACAGAGAGAGAAACAGAGACAGAGACAGAGAGACAGAGTTATAATTTACCTCTGTTGACGCCATAACCCACGATGGACCAACTTTTGCCGGAGCCGGTCTGACCATAGGCAAAGAGAGTGGAGTTGTAGCCATCCCATGCGTTGGCCAGGATGCCCTCACCCAGGTCATTATACACACGTTTCTGTCAACACAAACACATCAGACTGTTCTAGTGATCACAACCCGAACACACCACAACAGAACAAAACACTGACAAAAACAGATGCTTGTTTAAAGTGAGTCAACATTTCCTTTCGTAGACGTTTGGACAGCGTCATAATTGAATAGATTAGAACGGAACCCCCCCCCCAAAAAAAAAAAAAACAAACAAAACATATGAAGCCCTGATAAACCCTTAATAGTCGACGAATACAAATAGAAATAATTTAATTGTCATGATTGAATAAATTAGAAGGAAAGAAAAACAAAACAAAACATTTTGAAGCCCTGATATAACCCTTAACAGTCGATGAATAAAAATAGAAATAATTTAATTGAACCACCTTTTTGAGCAAGCGTAACTCAACACAGTTGACGAAAAAATATTTTATCAATCTTTCTTTCTACTAGGCTTAAGGCCAAAAATAAACCAAAATTGGTATAGACAGACTTTTCAAACAGGTAAACTTACTGCAAAAACATTAATCGAAAGGAGAAAACTGTTAGTGTACATTGAACTTGTTGTTGTTATTGTTGTTAAAAGCCCGGTCGACTGCATGGAGCCATATCAGGGCTATGTGCATTTTAACTGACAATTCTGTTCAGTGTATGTCTAAATGTCATCTCAATTCATTGAGTTATGTCCTTCGTACACGAAGAGGTTTTACATTGGTCTTGTTCGTGGTATACGTATATTCACTGAAAATTAAAAAAATCGTATTTTGATACTTATGTGAGAACATAAGTTGTTTGGAGGAAAACAACTCATATTTTGGTTCTATATCTATCTATCAATTTATGATTATTCAATTTCTATTGAAAATGACAAAGGAGACTGAACTGTCAGGATGTTATATTGAGAGCTCCACCCATAAAATGCCAGTAAAACATTGAGATTGGATCAATGAATAATTGAAAAGAAAACAACAAAAATAGCTGTCATTCTAACCATTTTAAAATGTCGACACCAAGAGGTTTTGAAAAACTTATTTTTGATGACATTCACACATTCAGGTAGCTTTGATTTACACGTTCGGACTGCCGGCCCTATCTGTTTAACAATTGTGGCACAGATTTCTAAAAACAAAACAAAACAAAACAAAACAAACACAAAACAAAACAAAAACAAAACAAAACAAACAAACAACCCCCCCCCCCCCCCCAGTTTAGCGTCCCGTTTTTTTCTGATTGTGGCCCATTACAGGGATTATTCCCAAGTAAGCATGTTAACTCAATTGTTTGAGCGCTGTGCTGCTAACGCGGAGGCCACAAGTTCGATTCCAACGCAGGCCATGCCTTTTTGTTTTTAGCGGGACTCCATGGCTCCAAAGCAATGTGTCTGACTCAGATCAGAAGGCTACAAATCCAAACCACATCGGGGTCGCAAAAGATGAGAAGAGAAGAGGAGAGAGAGAGAGAGAGAGAGAGAGAGAGAGAGAGAGAGAGAGAGAGAGAGAGAGAGAGAGAGAGAGAGACAGACAGAGAGAGAGCGAGAGAGAGAGACAGAGACAGAGAGACAAAGAGAGAGACAGAGTGACAGAGAAACAGAGAGACAGAGAGACAGAGACAGAGAGAGACAGAGAATGAGACAAAAACAGAGAGAAAGAGAGAGAGAGAGAGAGACAGCCAGACAGAGACAGAGACAGAGAGAGACAGAGACAGAGACAGATACAGAGGGACAGAGATACAGAGAGAGAGAGAGAGAGAGAGAGAGAGAGAGAGAAAGATGACAGACAGACAGACAGACAGACAGACAGACAGACAGACAGACAGACAAACACAGACACAGAGAGAAAGAGTCCCACTGATCAACAAAGACAGAGCCAATGTTCACAAGAAAGACTGAAGACAAAGCCAACCTACCTGATCACAGAACTTCTTGCCATTGGGGTGGGACGTGTCTGCCCCATAGTAGCCATTGTCCATAGTCTTACAGCCATCATGAGACCAGTAGCTGTAGTCAAAGGTGAACTTCTTCACGTTACTGGAGTCGCTGGGATCTGTGATGGTGGTGGTGGGACCTTGCATACCAATCACCAGGGTGGCATTGCGACTCCTCTCTCGCCCATTGTGGTCATGGTTAAGGCTTCATTGGATTGTTTCATTCAACACTTTACTCTTTCGAACTTGTAAACAGGTGTTACAAACATCTGAATGAGGTAGGTTGTGAACATTAAAATTCAGTGTTGTAATATCTGAATCTTTCTATATCTTAGATACAGGTAAAGCGAAATGGTAATGGGCTGAAATTCTGCTAAACGCTAATTTGTATTTTTAAACTGTGCTTAGTCTAAAAACTTGAAAAAGGGAACGGTCTCTCATCAGACGATAGACGGACATTAGAAATAGCCAGCAGAATCGGCCAAGCTAAAACAGCATTCAAGAAGATGAAAAGTGTTCTTACCAACAAATGCCTATCAATTAACATCAGGAAGAGAGTTCTTGAGTGTTATGTAGAACCGATATTGTTGTATGGATGTAAAGCGTGGACGGTCAACACGCAAATCAGAACAAGATTGAGGCAGCTGAAATGTAGTTTCTAAGAGGATTGTTGAGAGTTCCATGGACAGCAAAGAAAACAAACGAGACAGTTTTGAAGGAGGCAGACACAAGAAGATCATTGATAAAGAAGATTCGGAAAAGACAAGCAATATTCATAGGACATTTTATGAGGCAATAGAGATTAGAGCACCTGGTCACAACAGGAAAGCTGGAAGGAAAGAGAGCATCAGGTAGACCCAGGGAGAAAATATTGGACGGACTTGCAGGGTGGCTGAGGACAGAGAGGGTGGAAGATGTACTTGCAGCAACAAGGGATAGATTGGTATGGAGGGCCCTGATCGCCAACGCCACGTGGCAGGGCACATGATGATGATGATGATGATTTATTTTTACCGCACCGTGATCTGTCTAGTTTCTGAACAACTTTGTTGATTTATAAACAAAAACAAAAGCATGGTACAGATCTCACCTTGTCTCACCATTTATGTCTTTAATCAATAACATAACGTAAGAAGGACTCAGCGTGTGTAGCACTGTTTAGTTCCACACATGAAGGAAGGGAAAAGGGAAGATAAGTTGTACATGATGTGTGTGTATGGATGGGGAAAAAGCAGGTCATTACATTCTGAATCTACCAGAAAAGCATCTATGCACAAAGTAACATGAAGATTTATTCACGTGTGTGAGCGCGTGTGTGTGTGTGTGTCTGCACGCAAGCGTGTGTGTATTTAGAGTAAGAATAAATGTGTACGCACAAAAAGAAAGTGAAATGACAGACCAAGCGACAACTATGAGCACGTGTGTGTATAGGAGTACACATGCAATATGAAGGGGGGAGAGAGAGAGAGAGAGGAGAGAGAGAGAGAGAGAGAGAGAGAGAGAGAGAGAGAGAGAGACAGACAGACAGACAGACAGACAGAGGGAGAGAGAGAGAGAGAGAGAGAGAGAGACAGACAGACAGACAGACAGACAGAAGAGGGAGAGAGAGAGAGAGAGAGAGAGAGAGAGAGAGAGAGAGAGAGAGAAGAGAGCGAGAGCGAGTGAGAGAGAGGGAGAGAAAGAGAGAATGAAGAGAGAAGAGAAGAGAGGAAGAGAGAGAGAGAAAGAGAAGAGGAAGAGAAAGACGACAGACAGACAGACAGACAGAGAGGTGGACAGACAGAGAGACAGACAGACAGACAGACGGACGGACGGACGGACAGACAGACAGACAGACAGACAGACAGACAAAGAGGTGGGTGTGGGTGTGGGGACCAGTGACACAGAAAAACACAGAAAGACCGTAAACAGGCAAAGCTGTGTACAGATAATCCCATGTTAGTTATGACAGTAGCTTACATAGTTTGATCACATCCCCTGCTATGAAACTCCTCATTGACCATTCTTCACAGTACCCTTACAAGAGACCCTACGCTTCAATTCTTCATGTGAGAGCATCTTTGGGATTCTCTTGTGATCAGTGAAAACAACGTGCTATGTCCAAAACATGTTGGCATTCAATGATTTGATATTCAGCAGTTGAAAAGTCATTCTTTCTCAGAACTTGAAGGCTGGACAAGTCACTCTTTCTTAGAATTTGAAGGCTGGACAAGCCACTCTTTTTTCAGAATTTGAATTTTGGACAACCCACTCTTTTTTTCAGAATTTGAAGGTTGGACAAGCCACTCTTTTTTCAGAACTTGAAGGTTGGACAAGCCACTCTTTTTCAGAAGTTGAAGGTTGGACAAGCCACTCTTTTTCAGAACTTGAAGGTTGGACAAGCCACTCTTTTTCAGAAGTTGAAGGTTGGACAAGCCACTCTTTTTCAGAAGTTGAAGGTTGGACAAGCCACACTTTCTTAGAACTTGAAGGTTGGACAAGCCACTCTTTTTCAAAATATGAAGGTTTGACACTCGATCTTGCTACGTGATGTTGTAGATCGCTATTGCTTGTTTTGTTTAAAGCCCAGCCGAATGCGTAGAGCCATATCAGGGCTATGATTATATACACCATACTTCAACAGGGCAAAAAAAAAAGGAAAAGAAAATTAACATATCAATGCATTTCAAGGAGATGCATGTGGCGTTGATCACTCCGTCCAACCTATCTCACGAGGGATTTAAAAAACACGCCTGAATACAAATGTTGTAGATCTTGACCAGACATCTTTGGTGGACTCTTTCCAACTGGTGAATATGCATGCTATTGATGGTCCAGGTCTAGTAGCAGTTCAACATGGTGTTCAAGACTACCGTTCTATACACAGCTGTTCTGTGGTGAGCCTGATGCCATTGTCTTGCCACAATCTCTCAGTCAGTCTTCCAAAGGCACAGCAAGCCTTGGAGACGCGCAGTGTCATCTCAACATCAAGAGATCCACTGCTGTTCAACGTACTGCTAAAGTAGTACAATTTATCTGCAGTCTTTGATCTCCTGATTGTGGATGACAGTCAGAGCTTGAGAAGCACCAGAAGCCACAAATGGTGGCTGACACATGGCATCTGTCTTGCTGAGGCTAATTGTAAGGCCAAAGCGTTTGCAGGTTACACTTTCAGTTTCAGTTTCTCAAGATAACGTCTCCGCGCTCGGAACGAATTCCACATGCACTAACGTCATAGGTGCCATGTGATGGAGAAGATCCAGAATGATCACGACACAAGCCTTAAGCCTGCACATAAACCCATGAGCTGGCCAGGTCCTGAGGTCTTACCTAGGTAGTTCCATAACCCTGGGGTCGTAGGGGAGTGAGGTGGCAGAGATCTCAACTTTTCCCGGGCCAGCACCACTACGATCCCCTCTCCCTCGCTTCAAATTCATATCAACTTTTTTTAAACTCAGACTTCAGAAAGGCAAGAAGGCTGATTGGTTTTCAAGGGTGGACCTGGGAAATCACCCTCTCTCTCCAATGTTTGATACCAAGGATAGCCGGGCAATACCCTGCTCTTCACGATTTTCATCTGCCTAGGGATCTTATGCGTGCGCAGCCAGAAGGCACACGGGTCCGACTCGTTCTTCGTCCCCTTCCGAAGAACTAGACGTGCAGTTCAATTTTCCGGTCAAACTGAGGAAGAAAAGTCGAGGCCTCTACGGGGACCGAACCCTGGAACCTCGAGTTTAGTTATTGGTAGGTGAACGTGTGAACCATTCTGCCACTCTTCTCCCCTTGTTACAGCAAATTGGTCAGTGATACACTGGAAGTCTTTGTGAGAACACCAGCCAGTGAGCAGTCGTCTGTAAAGAAAACTGGATCTGACTATTCCATGCAGCTGTTGGAAGTGTTTTCTTTCTTGTTAATATTATTGTGATTGCAGGGGTGGATCACCAGGCACACACAGTTATCTGCTAAGTAGGCTTACACACGAGACAGGCCTTGTTTTACGTTCCGTTTATTCCACACCCCACACACCCCATTTCATATCTTAAAACACATCGTTTACAATAAATCAATTAATTCAAACAACTGTGAAGTGAGAGACAGATAATCTGTGTGAGTGAGCATGTGTGTGTGTGTGTGTGTGTGTGTGTGTGTGTGTTGTGTGTGTGTTGTGTGTGTGTGTGTACGTGCGTGTGTATGTGTGTGTGCGTGTGCGTGTGCGCGTGTGCGTGTGCGAGCGTG
>JAPXFY010000030.1:22285991-22288491 GCA_030674185.1 Monoplex corrugatus
TCTTGTTCTGGCTTTGCTTGTTGACTGTCCACGCCTCACAACCGTACAACTGTATTGGTTCTATATAACATTCAAGAACTCTCTTCCTGATGTTAATTGATAGGCATTTGTTGATAAGAATGCTTGTCATCTTCTTGAATGCTGGTTTGGCTTGGCCGATTCTGCTGGCCATTTCTGATGTGCATCTACCGTCTGATGAAATGATCGTTCCCAGGTATTTAAACTTATCAACCTGTCTCTAGGTCGTGTCGTTTGCTGTTATTTTGCACGAGGGGATTTCATGTTTTTTACTGATCACCATGACTTCAGGGGGGGGGGGGGGGGGGGGGGGGGGGGGGGTTTATAAACATTTAAAATGACCAACAGATTACAGAGTCGTTAGAAAGATGACAGATTTGTCGAGTTTTGAAAGGGTCCACTCCGGATAATTACATGCATGGACTTTTTGCCTTAAACAAAAAAGTAAAGAGTTGTTCCATAACCATGAGGTCGTAGGGCAGCGGAGCGCTTGTGACGTCTTCTTGCAGCCAGCATTATGGGGGTGATACCAATGTCCTGTCATTCGCTGTTTTACCTTTCCTAACTATAAGCAGGGTTCGTGTCCATTGGCAGGTGGGAACACGTGCACAAAGTATTTTGGGGTAGACTCGAACCATGCAGTCAGATGGGAGGAAACTTTTTCCCCTTGTCCAAAAGTTCGTGCAGGCTCTGTGGCCTTGATCCTATACCGCTCATTCTGCCTCCATGATACACCACCTGATCCCATAATCCCATACCGCTCATTCTGACTCCATGATACACCACCTGATCCCATACCGCTCATTCTGACTCCAGATACACCACCCATTCATAATCCTACGTCATAACACTGATACACCACTATCCATAATCCTATACCGCTCATTCTGACTCACGATACACCACCTCATTTCATAATCCCAAGCCGCTCATTATGACTACATGTCACCACTGATCCTATCCTATACGCTCATCTGACTCCACGATACACCACCTCATTCATAATCCCATACGCATTTGACTGATACACCACCTGATCCCATAATCCTATACCGCTCTTTCTGACTCCATGATACACCACCTGATCCCATAATCCTATACCGCTCATTATGACTGCATGATACACCGCCTGATCCCATACCACTCAAATTAGGAGAAAAAGACTGAAACTTCCCGGCTGCTTCGTCCAGTGGGAGAATAGTGTCAGAATGAGCGGTATGGGATCAGGTGGTGTGTCATGGTGTCAGAATGAGCGGTATGGGATCAGGTGGTGTGTCATGGTGTCAGAATGAGCGGTATGGGATCAGGTGTGTATCATGGAGTCAGAATGGCAGTATGGGATCAGGTGGTGTGTCATGGTGTCAGAATGAGCGGTATGGGATCAGGTGGTGTATCATGGAGTCAGAATGAGCAGTATGGGATTATGGGATCAGATGGTGTATCATGGAGTCAGAATGAGTGGTGTGGGATTATGGATCAGGCGGTGTGTGTGTGTGTGTGTCTGAGTGTGTGTGTGTGTCCCTCCCCCCACTCTCTCTCTCGGTGTGTTGTGTGTGTTGTGTGTGTGTGTGTGTGTGTGTGTGTGTGGTGTGTGTGTGTGTGTGTGTGTGTGGAACAAAATGAGTCAATGCAAATTTCTCAGCTGTTCGTTTATGGAGTCTTACCAACACAGGTCAGGCCTATCTGAAAGTCGCGAATGTAAATCAGATTCACTGTGTCCCCAACACTGAACACCTCTGAGCAGGGATTTGTCTGTTGCTTCATCATCATCATCATCATCATCATCATCATCCCTGCCGCATGGCGTTGGCGATCATGGCTCTCCATACAAATCTGTCCCTTGTCGCTGCAAGTACATCTACCACTCTCTCTGTCCTCAGCCACCTTAAAGGCCGTCCAACATTTTCTTCCTGGGTCTACCTCGTGTTCTCTTTCCCTCCAGTTTTCCTTTTGTGACCAGGTGCTCTAATTCCCCTTTCCTCATAAAATGTCCAATAAATGTTGCTTGTCTTTTCCTAATTTTCTTTATCAATGATAAAGGATCGCCGACGAAAGCTACGCAAGTGAGTAGCCATTTTACTGAGAGATGTGTTTAGTCTGGTAGTCATTATATTTTATCAATGATCTTGTGTCTGCCTCCATTCAAGACTGTCTCGTTTGTTTTCTTTGCTGTCCATGGAACTTTCAATATTCTTCTTAGAAACCACATTTCGGCTGCCTCAATCTTGTTCTGGCTTGGTGTGTTGACAACCGTACAGCAGTATCGGTTCTATATAACATTCAACATTCTATATGAACGACCAACAGACATTTGCGAATTTAAGATAGAACGTTGAGCACATTCAATAGTTTTAACCTTGTAGATATCAAACACATCCAGCGTTTTTCTAGGCAACGAGATCACATACCGCTATGGGCGGTTTTCATGTTATTTGATAACTCATCATGGAAACTGCCATCTCATAATAATCCTACTGTTATG
>JAPXFY010000030.1:22293491-22295991 GCA_030674185.1 Monoplex corrugatus
CACTGACATAGTGCTCTCAGTTCAATAATATTCATCGTCAGACAACACATTGACATAGTGCTCTCAGTTCAATAATATTCATCGTCAGACAACACACTGACATAGTGCTCTCAGTTCAATAATATTCATCGTCAGACAACACATTGACATAGTGCTCTCAGTTCAATAATATTCATCGTCAGACAACACACTGACAGACTGCTCTCAGTTCAATAATATTCATCGTCAGACAACACATTGACATAGTGCTCTCAGTTCAATAATATTCATCGTCAGACAACACACTGACAGACTGCTCTCAGTTCAATAATATTCATCGTCAGACAACACATTGACAGACTGCTCTCAGTTCAATAATATTCATCGTCAGACAACACACTGACAGACTGCTCTCAGTTCAATAATATTCATCGTCAGACAACACATTGACATAGTGCTCTCAGTTCAATAATATTCATCGTCAGACAACACACTGACATAGTGCTCTCAGTTCAATGATATTCATCGTCAGACAACACATTGACATAGTGCTCTCAGTTCAATAATATTCATCGTCAGACAACACATTGACATAGTGCTCTCAGTTCAATAATATTCATCGTCAGACAACACATTGACATAGTGCTCTCAGTTCAATAATATTCATCGTCAGACAACACATTGACATAGTGCTCTCAGTTCAATAATATTCATCGTCAGACAACACATTGACATAGTGCTCTCAGTTCAATAATATTCATTGTCAGACAACACACTGACATAGTGCTCTCAGTTCAATAATATTCATCGTCAGACAACACATTGACAGACTGCTCTCAGTTCAATAATATTCATCGTCAGACAACACATTGACATAGTGCTCTCAGTTCAATAATATTCATTGTCAGACAACACACTGACATAGTGCTCTCAGTTCAATAATATTCATCGTCAGACAACACATTGACAGACTGCTCTCAGTTCAATAATATTCATCGTCAGACAACACATTGACATAGTGCTCTCAGTTCAATAATATCTTTCAATAATATTCATTGTCAGATAACATATTGACAGAGTGCTCTCAGTTTAATAATATTCATCGTCAGACAACACATTGACATAGTGCTCTCAGTTCAATAATATCTTTCAGTCAGACAACACACTGACAAAGTGCTCTCAGTTCAATATCTTTCCATAATAATCATTGTCAGACAACACACTGAAGGAGTGCTCTCAGTTCAATAATATCTTACAGTCAGACTAAAGACAGCATGCTCTCAGTTCAATAACTTTTATTGTCACACTAATCTAGGGAATACCTGCAGACTGGGGCATCATAACAAATACACCAGACTGGACTCAAAATATTGACAAAGTGCTCACAGTTCAGTAACATTTCATGTCAGCCTAATTACTGCCACAGTGCTCACAGTTCAGTAACATTTTATGTCAGACTAATTACTGCCACAGAGCTCACAGTTCAGTAACATTTCATGTCAGCCTAATTACTGCCACAGTGCTCACAGTTCAGTAACATTTCATGTCAGCCTAATTACTGCCACAGTGCTCACAGTTCAGTAACATTTTATGTCAGACTAATTACTGCCACAGTGCTCACAGTTCAGTAACATTTCATGTCAGCCTAATTACTGCCACAGTGCTCACAGTTCAGTAACATTTTATGTCAGACTAATTACTGCCACAATGCTCACAGTTCAGTAACATTTTATGTCAGACTAATTACTGCCACAGTGCTCACAGTTCAGTAACATTTCATGTCAGCCTAATTACTGCCACAGTGCTCACAGTTCAGTAACATTTTATGTCAGACTAATTACTGCCACAGAGCTCACAGTTCAGTAACATTTTATGTCAGACTAATTACTGCCACAATGCTCACAGTTCAGTAACATTTTATGTCAGACTAATTACTGCCACAGTGCTCACAGTTCAGTAACATTTTATGTCAGACTAATTACTGCCACAGTGCTCACAGTTCAGTAACATTTTATGTCAGACTAATTACTGCCACAGTACTCACAGTTCAGTAACATTTTATGTCAGACTAATTACTGACAGAGAGCTCACAGTTCAGTAACATTTCATGTCAGACTAATTACTGACAGAGTGCTCACAGTTCAGTAACATTTTATGTCAGACTAATTACTGACAGAGAGCTCACAGTTCAGTAACATTTTATGTCAGACTAATTACTGACAGAGAGCTCACAGTTCAGTAACATTTTATGTTAGACTAATTACTGCCACAGTGCTCACAGTTCAGTAACATTTTATGTCAGACTAATTACTGACAGAGTGCTCACAGTTCAGTAACATTTTATGTCAGACTAATTACTGCCACAGTGCTCACAGTTCAGTAACATTTTATGCCAGACTAATTACTGACAGAGAGCTCACAGTTCAGTAACATTTCATGTCAGACTAATTACTGCCACAGTGCTCACAGTTCAGTAACATTTTATGTCAGACTAATTACTGACAGAGTGCTCACAGTTCAG
>JAPXFY010000030.1:22298491-22355991 GCA_030674185.1 Monoplex corrugatus
AAAACAAACTCAGCATACTGACTTGTTTGCTGTCACAACCTCACAGAACAACCTCACAGACAGGGCCAACACAAACTCAGCATACTGACTTGTTTGCTATCACAACCTCACAGAACAATCTTGCAGACTAGGTCAACACAAACTCAGCATACTGACCTGCTTGCAGTCACAACCTCTAGTGACATATGGTGGTCCTGTCTGCAACTGTCTACCATCAGTTTTCTCACCATGTCACCTTCCCACTAGCCACTGGGGTGATGACATGGCACTAACAAACATGACGAAGATTACAGATCAGTCCACAACATAATGTTCCTCATCTGTCACCAAAACATTCTTGTGCTGATGGTAAGTAGGGTCTGCGGACTTCCAGCCATTGCTATACTGCTCTTCTCTGGGAGAACCAGCATGACTGTTGTCTAGTTGTTCCTCCGACATAGAGCTGAGAGGGCCACCACCATACAAGATCTGGGTACTGCTGGTGTAAAACCCCTCTTCCAGGGGAGAAGACTGTGGAGTGGGGGATGTGTTTGCGGTGATGGGTTTGGATCCTGGGTGCTGTTTGGCCATATGGGCAGTGAGACGCTGCATCACCCTGAAACTGGCCGGGCAGAACGGACATTTTGTGGCCTTGATCTCCTGTTTCTCGTGGCGCTTAACGTGGCGCAGCAATTCTGAGGGACATCCGCAGGTCTTGCCACACACGGAGCAGGCGTTGTTCATGTGACGTCGCATGTGACCCCGCAGAGCAGCACGGTAGTAAAATGTCTTGTCACACATCGTACAGGCGAAATCTTTCTTGCCTGCGTGCACTTTCTCGTGGTTACTCCTGAAGACAAACATGCACACATTCGCACAGACACACACACACACATATATATATATATATATAATAAAGATGTTAGGTCAAGCAGGCTTTTTTTTCTAGACACGTAAACAAAAAAAAGAAAAAAACTTCCCCCAAAAGAACTGTCACAAAGATTTTTTGTAGATTTGTTAGAGAAAAAAAGACAGACATATGGACAGACAGAAAAAAGAATGATTTTACACAAAGACAGACATATAGACAAAGAATAAATCAACACACTCAAACAGACAAACCAACAGATAGGGAAAAAGCGAATGATTTAACACACTCCTCACCGTGCAGCGTGCTGTCTGAAGGTGGCGTCACACAGTCGACACTTGAAAGGTCGGTCAGGGGTGTGGGTCATGACGTGCAGTTTGAGGGTCAGTTTGGAGGAACATTCCCGTCCACACAGCTCACAGATCATGGGCTCCTTCTTCATCAGGCCTTTACACCTGCCATCACTGCTGCCCTGCAAGTGATTCTTCAGACCGCTCTCCGTCCTGAAGTGTTTGTCACACTGTTGACATGTAAACTTGCCAGGCAGGGACAGCTTCCTGTTCAGCAAAACACCATGAACATGAGTCACACACAGTTTGGGTTTATTGGAAATTGCTGGCATTTAACCTGCTAAAATGTCATTTCACAACAACAAAACAACATCAAATTGCAGTTCAAGTTCAATGAAGAATTAATAAATATGACTCTTTTTGCCCAGCCAGCATAAGTGTAAGCCATTCCGTCGGTGATAACATTAGAGTTACTATCAGATTAAGACAGCAAACTTAGAAAGACACTATGACAGGTAGAACAGATAGGCTTGGTCATATAACCAGTCAAAATCAGCCTCTTCTGAAATCTTTGTTTTAAACCTGTTCATTTACATGCAGTACAATGTCACACACACACACACACCAAACACCCCCACCCCACACACACAACCCCCCCCCCCCCCCCCCCCCCCCCACTAACTGTTATGGCTTACTGTTGCATGTTTAATTTGGCCACTTCTTTAAAATGTTTATTGTTTCTATGTATTCATTTCTTTAACATGCATCACCAAAATCGATTATATTCATCACTGTGGCTTAAAGATGAAACCTTGCACTTTCTTATGTCTGAAGTGAACTGTTTGCAATCACATCTGACACAGCTAAAAAGCTACAAACATTACAGTGATATAAACTTCCAACCATCCAGTCATCAGTCCATTGTGCTAACTGTGTTGTCCTGTGACTAGCCCGCTTTTACTACACCTTGTGTCTCATGAGATCCAACAGAGAACTTCACGATTCACTATCTGAGTTATCGCTCAGTACAGTGAAACTCTGTTATAGCGAGAGCGGACGGCCCCGGCACATTTTCTCGCTATTGCCGAGTTCTCGTTATTCCCAAATGACGAATTTACCAAGGGAAACAAAGGAAAATAATCTTGGCACCGGCGCCGTCGATGTGTTCATAATTAATCGATAGTGTCCCTTGATTACACACCGCACAAGGATGCGCCTTTCGTTGTTTCTCTTTGTTACCGGCCACCACAAGATGTGCCCTACCAGGAACTTGACGAGGAGGTGGGGGTGGGGCGAGTGGCGAGAACTTTTGTGACCAGGAAGGATAGAAAATCTCTCGTTATTACCGAGATGATTATCCACTAACTCTCGTTAAACCCAATGGTTTATTCTTAAAGATTAAGAAGGATAAAAAACGGGGATTGAAAAATGTCTCGTTACTACAGTGTTCTCGTTATTACAGTTGTCGTTATTAATGGACTCCACTGTATATAGATCCAGATGAAACTGGGTGACAGCTTCCATTATATGTCCATTTTTGGATGAAACTCAAGCATGCATGATAAATCTTACATGGCCTTGTTTGGTCCACATTCTTGTCTGCAATCATCACAATGCATGCAAACATGCACATATAGAACCAGTACACACACACACACACACACACAACACAACACACACACACTCACACACACACACAACACACACACACACACACACACACACACACACACACACACACACACACACACACACACACACACACTCACACAAGCATACTGTCTCAATTGCAAATATTTCTAGTGAGAGAGATTGTGATCTTCATGGTCCATCTATCTACTGCTAAGTTATCCCACTGTCAAATGAAGAACGATCTTTGAAATGTTCAAAATGATGGTTGTAGAGGGTCAACATGACCATTCGATTCATGAAACAGAAAGTAGAAGATGACAAGACAGAAGCTATCCTCATTGGCACCCGTCAGAAACTTTCTGAGCTGCCTCCTCTTTCTCTCCCATTGGGTGACAATACCTTCATGCACTGCATGTGAATGAACAGGTGTAAAACAAGGATATCGGAAGAAGCTGATTTTGACTGGTTTTTTGATCAGCCTATCTGACCTAATGTCTCTCTAAGTTTGTTGTAATGATCTGATAGTAACCCTAATACTGGCTTGGCAAAAAGAGTCATTTTTCAATTCTTCATTGAACTTAAATTACAATATTTGATGTTGTTTTGTTGTTGTGAAATAACAATTCCAGTGTATTTGGCTCAATATAAAATCCAATGCATACAAACTGTAAAATCAACTTCTATAAGGGCATCTAAACCTTCCACCACAATAAAACCTTCCACAACAAGACTTGCAATCAATTCTTTACCATCTGTCGAAAGAAACAGTATGCTTTCCTCTACTTGCTCTTCTCATTTCTCAACAGACCAAAGACCCAACATAGAAAGACATGTAATTCCTTGTAACCTGCTATAAAACTTACTGACTAGTTATGCACCTTTGCTCTTGCTGACTATTTTTTCCTACAGTGTTCTTCATTCTTTTTGTTTATTTATTTCATAAACTCTACTTGTGTAGTGATGACATTTGATTAGTAATTAGATGCACATTTTAACTGTCCTCCATACTGACAGTACATCAGTTCAATTAGATGTACATATTATTCTGACATGGTGTTAGCCCTGATATGGCTCTAGTAGTTGGCTGGGCTATAAGCAATATGAACTTGAACATGTACATTTTTTACTGTCCTTCATACTAAATCCAAAACAAGTGTGACTGCCCGTGTTCAAGCAAACAGAAACCAGAAAAAACACGAAAAAAAGAACAAGAACGTGTATTTAATACAACAAGACAAAACAGGCACAAATTTTCAGCCAACTGGCCTTTGTCAAGCGTAAGATCACAAAGAAACAAACGCCAGATACAAAAATTCGGAGACAAAGACTTAAAACTTCCTGCTGCTCCTTCCAGTGTGAGAAAAGGAATAAACTGACTAAAAACTGACTCCTTTTCTCACATTGGATGGAGCAGCATGGAAGTTTCTGTCTTTTCCTCCTAATTTTTGTACCTGGTGTTTGTTTGTTTGTGATCTTACGCTTCACAAAGACCAGTTGGCTGAAAATTTGCGCCTGTCTTGTCTTGTTGTATCAAATATGAATTCTTATTCTTTTTTCGTGTTTTTTTCCTGATTCATGTATATTTTAACAGTCCTTCATACTACTACTAATAATAATTACAATATTTATATAGCACAAAATCTTGATAAAATCAAATCTAAGCGCTGAAACACCACGCACGCCACGCGCGCGCACGCGTGCACGCACTCACGCACGCACGCACACACACACACACACCACACACACACACGGCTATAAATGGGGAGAAAGAATAAAAACAATGGAAAATTATAGAGAGCATATTATATACAATTATATATTGCAATTTGATTCCCCTCCGAGTGGAGACAGGCTGCAGAGGGGATTGAGTGAGGTCAGGATTTTATTGCAGAGGAGAAAAGGTGAGTTTTGAGAGCGGACTTGAAGGAGACAAAAGTAGGTTGCTGACGGACTGAGAGAGGAAGTTTGTTCCAGGAGAGCGGACCAGAAACAGAGAAGGCTCGTGGACCATAGGTATTGAGCTTAGTGCGTGGAAAGTGAAAAGTCAGAGGATCGGAGGCAGAGCGGAGGGTACGTGAGGGAACATAGATCTCAAGTAGGCTTGACAGGTAATCAGGGGCTGCGTTATTGAGGTTTTTGTAGCACATGGTGTCTAGTTTGTACTGTATGCGCTTTGATACAGGGAGCCAGTGAAGTTGTGCCAGGAGAGGAGATATGTGGTCAGCTTTTTTCTTTTTGAGTACAAGGCGTGCAGCATTGTTTTGAATGCGCTGTAGGATGTGAGTGGTGGAGGCAGGAAGACTGGACAGGAGTGAATTGCAATAGTCAATGCGAGACATTATGAAGGAGAGAACGAGTTTTGCAGTTGTTTCCACAGAGAGATACTTCCTGATCAGGCTTATACGATGGAGGTGATAGTAGCAAGATCTGGCAGTTTGAGAAACAAAGTTGTTCATGGAGAGGGTAGAGTCAATGCAGACACCAAGGTTTTTAGCTGAATCAGAAATTGGGACTGATGTGTTACATAATGGGAGAGAAAGAGGAGGCAGCTGAGAAAGTTTCTGACGGGTGCCAATGAGGATAGCTTCTGTCTTGTCATCATTTAGCTGAAGTTTGTTGTATGTCATCCAATTTTTGATGTCCGAGTAACACTCAGTGGTGCGAGTCAGGAGGCGCTGTATATTGTCAGGTGAGTCACTGTCTTGAAGTTGGGTGTCATCAGCATAGAAGTGGTGTTTTACAGAGTGGGAGTTGATGATGGTGGACAGGGGGGAGGTGTAAAGAGTGAAAAGAACAGGGCCAAGGACAGATCCTTGTGGAACACCACAGGTCAGGTATGCAGGTTGAGAGTAAGTGCCATTGATGAGAACAGTTTGTTTTCTGTTTGATAGATAAGAAGTGAACCAGGAGAGAGCAATGTCAGAGATGCCAAAAGTATGATGAAGTCTAGAAAGGAGAATACCATGATCAATGGTATCAAAGGCTGCAGATAGATCAAGGAGTGTGAGGAGAGAGACTTTGCCAGTATCAGTTGCAAGGAGGAGATTGTTGAGAATGTGTAGCAAGGCAGTTTCAGTGCTATGGCACTGGCGGTAGGCTGACTGGAAAGGATTGAGGAGATTGTTGGCACAGGTGAGAGTTCAGTTGGTTGAGGACAACTTTTTCAAGCAGTTTTGACAAGAAAGAGAGATTAGAGATAGGCCGGTAATTTTTCAGTTCATTTGGGTCTAAATTGTATTTCTTGAGGAGAGGGTGAACAATAGATGACTTGAAAGAATCTGGGACAGTTCCAGTTTGGAGAGAAGTGTTGATGATGTCAGTGATGAATGGGAGGAGCGTAGGGAGACAGTCAGAGTAGAGAGAACCTGGAAGAGGATCCAGTTCGCAGGTTTTGAACGACATGGATCTGATTGTGTTGAGAATTTCTTCTTGTGAGACTGGGGTAAGAGTAGTAAGAGGTGTGCCAGAGAAGGAAGGGTCAGGTGGGCATGGTTGACAGGGTGTCCTGTTGAGCCTGTCACGAAGAGTTTGTATTTTGGTGGTGAAATACTTGGAGAATACAGATGGGAGTTCTTCATTTGTGTGTTTTGTTGGGAGAGGTAAATCTTTTCATGTGCCAAGGAGATGATTCATGGTTGTAAAGAGTTCTTTTGAAGAAGAGGCATTCATGATTTTGGTTTGGAAATAGTTTGTTTTTGCAGATGCAATGAGGGTGGATACTTTTGTTTTAGAGGCTTGGAAAAGTTGCCTATGTACAGTGAGTTTGGATTTGTGCCAGCGGCGCTCTGCTCTGCGGCGGGCACGTTTTGCACAGGCAATCTCATGAGTGAGCCAGGGGGTAGGGGGGCGGTCAGGTAAAAGACGGGTTTTGGCTGGAGCATGAGTGTCCAGAAGATAGTGGAGAGTAGTGTAGAAATCATCGGCAAGGTTATGTGACTTTTCAGAAAGGAGACGGAAGGCATCAGATGAAAATGTGGAGAGGTCGTAGATTTGAGATGCGTCGAGTCACTGTGCGCATGGTACGGGAAGGAGGAGAATGTCAAGAGAACAGAGAATGCAGAGTGGTCAGATGGAAGGGCTGAAGTTAGACGGGTAGAAAAAACTAAGCAGTTTCAGTAGCTGAATTGTGGTGATCACGAGAAATGATCCAGTCAAGAATGTGACCTTTTTGATGGGTTGGTTCAGAAATGTGTTGAGTCATATTGTGATTGGACAGAGAGTTGATGATATGTCTTGTGTCATAACGGTGAGTGTTGTCATAGTGGACATTGATGTCACCTAGAATGATGAGATTTCCAGGTAAGAGACAGTAGTAATCAAGAAGTTGATCAAAGTCAGAGAGAAACATGGATGTGGTGAGCTTGTTGGCAGAGCTAGGTGGAGGTTCGATAGACACAGGAGAAGGTGATGGGGTGAGGGGTGGATTGGAAGGATACTTCAACGTGCTCGAAAGAAGGATGGGAGAAAGGCAGAGACTGCGAGAAAGATAGGCGGGAATGGAGTGAGTCGTTGTAGAGGATAGCGATACCACCACCTCGGGATGAGCGATGGAAAGAAGCAAGCCTGTAACCACTGACAGTTCAAAATGGAGATGTTCAGAACCACTGACCCATGACCATTATTCCTGGCATGCTGTGACAGAGTTCCATGACACGGGAAGGTCAGACCACAGGCATCGCACATGTACGGTCTCTCCCCTGTGTGCATGCAGCGGATGTGACGGCGCAGACTGTTCACGTAGTTGAAACCTCTGAAAGAAAGAAACAGACTCAATGAACATTTGTACTAGGTAACATGAGCACAAAGGAACAGCTATGAAAAAAACAGATATTATACTAGCTGATTTGATAAAGTCATGTCATGATGTTCCCTCACTGGACAATGTTTTTCCTTTTCCTCCATAACACGTTATTGTCATGTTCTAGTGCACTGTAAAAGGGTGGCTGAGGACAGAGAGGTTGGAAGATGTGCTTACGGCGACAAGGGATAGATGGCATATGGAAGGCCATGATCGCCAATGCCATGCAGGGTCACATGATGATGATGATGTACGCAGTGTCTTCAGTAGGACACATCAGAATGGGCACCACTGAGCACAACTACAAGCATAAGTATACAAAAGTATCCATGTATACATCACACACATATGCAAACACACACACACACACACACACACACACACTAAAAAACCCACATATTTTCCCACCTACTTATGTTCTTACTCAGTCTCCCCTCTGCCCCCAATTCAACCAGCCCAACACTCATCCTCCATTTTTCCCCCCCATCTAATATCACTCTTACTGAAAAGACGTTAAATCAAAGAACGAACGAACACCCACACACACTTACATGCACGCATTCATGCACACACACAACATGCACACACAAAACAATCACATGCACACACACACACATATGGACACCTCCACCCCACATGTACTTACCTACCGCACTGGTCACAAGAGAAAGGTCTCTTCTCCCCATGAGTTTTGCGATGTAGCACCAAGTTGCTGGAAGTCTTAAACGCCTTTGGACACAAGTCACATTTAAAAGGTTTTTCTCCATTGTGCATCCTCCTGTGCACCGCCAGTTCTGACTGATTGGACAAGTGTTTGCCACAGTCAGGGCAGGTGTTCTCTCGATACCTGTCCAGTCCATGGACAGTCACTCTGTGCTTGGTCAGAGTGCTCTTTCCTTTGAAGGTTGCCATGCAGCCTGGCTCTGGGCAGGGGAACTTGGGAATGTTGGGCCTGTCTCACACAGACACACACACAGCTTTACATTGCTTCAACACAATAATCATGTTACTACAACTTAGTCCTAAAACCTTGTGCATGTATTACTTTATACACAACAGATCTTAATTAAACAGTAAAAGAATTTTTAAAATACTGTGTAGTTTTGTACACATTTATACAATACTGTCAGTTCTGTAATAATAAGAACTTGCAATCTATAAGTGAGCTGCTCTGTTATCTATTAAGAAGCCACTTTTATAACATAATCAATTACTCAGTTTTAAGTAAATAAATAAAAAGCGTTATACCTCATCATGAAAGCATTTTCAAATTTGCGTAGAGGATGCACTGTAGTCATATGTTTGTTCATGGCTTCTTTATCGTCAAAAACCACTTCACAGAAGATACATTTTAAAGTTTTCATGCTCTTGAAATGGTTTTTGCGATGACGGTTGAGACCATTGAGAGACAGACACACAAGCAGACAGTCTGGGCATTGAATGGTTCCGTTCTCCTGGATGATGTTCTGCAAAGAGACATCTGCAATCAGACCTTTCAACATCAAGCTCATGGATGAGACAACTTTAACAATTAAATCATAATTCAAAATGTATAAAACATCACTGTGTACAGTTTATACATTGTGTGGAGTTCATGTGTCAACATTTTCTTTTCATTTTGTGTAAAAATGTTTTTTGTTTTTTGTTTTTGTTTTTGTTTTGTTTTGTTGTCACTTTTTGTTGCCACACTGTATTTCGGATGTCTGTTGTGAAACAAAAATGAATTAAAAAGTTTTAAACTCTGACCTTGAAACTCTGACCTTGTAACTCTGACCTTGAAACCATGTCATCAAAACTTTAGCATTCATGACTCATCAACAGCCCACACAATAGACACAAGTTTGGAAAAAGATCCTTCTTGAAACAGCTGAAAATAATCTGCCAATGCATTTTGGTAACAGACAGATACACACACCGTGCTAACAGTAACACACTTTGGTAACGGACAGACAGACAGACAGACAGACAGAAAACACACACACACACACACACACACACTCTCTCCTTCCAAGTAATATGAAGGGACATTAAAAAACAAAACAAAACAAAATATCCTGATATTCACAAAGAAGATTTTATGCAACAAGAGCAGTACAACAAACACTATATCAGGCATACATGAGACCCTAACAATAAACACTATATCATAATCATGCAAACTTAAATTAAGACACTTACCGGAGGAACTTCAGCTTCTCCCACCACCGTGCTCTCTGTTTTCTCTCTGTACTCTTCTTCTTCGTCCCCTCCGTTTTTGAATTGAAAGTTTTCTCCTTCCTCTCTTTCTTTTTGGCCTAATGGACTCCTCACCTTTCACACTAGATGCCATTTTAGAATGTGAATTTTGCCATTTTGTGGCAGTTAGTGGTGCAACTAACCTCCTCCTTTTCACAATTTTATTTCTGGATTTGGGTGTAATGGAGAAATCTGGGTCCTTGCTGTCATCATCATCATCTGAATCAAAGTCCTCAGTTTCTGAACCATACATGTCCTCCATCTGTAATGACTCGAACTCATCTTTGACACAACGGGAGTTTTTAATCATGATGTGACCAACTGTGTTTTTGTTCTTGTTATTGTTGACTACACAACGTCTTGTTCTCTGTGTGTCCCTGTCACTGACTGTCTGTTTATCAATTTTGTCATCAAATACAGACTGTGGTATTGTCCCTGTTTCTCTGCTGTCTTTCATCCCTGGTATTAAACTGGTTTGCACATTATCACCAGCGTCAATGTCAGTGTAACAGTCAGTGTCACTGTCACTAGTATCAGTCACTTGTAGTTGTACATCATCTCTATCTGTCTTGTCAGTTTTTATTTCAGTCTGATCATCAGAGCAGCCCTGTTTGTGTTTCTGGTCACCAGAGCAGTCCTGTTTGTGTTTCTGGTCACCAGAGCAGTCCTGTTTGTGTTTCTGACCATCAGAGCAGTCCTGTTTGTGTTTTGGTCATCAGAGCAGTCTGTTTGTGTTTCTGACCACCAGAGCAGTCCTGTTTGTGTTTCTGACCACCAGAGCAGTCCTGTTTGTGTTTCTGACCACCAGAGCAGTCCTGTTTGTGTTTCTGACCACCAGAGCAGTCCTGTTTATGTAGCATTACATCAGGTGGCTTATTGTTTGTATGAGGACTTGAAGGCATGCTTTCTGAGTCTTGCTCTCTGACCATATTATCACAATTCTCATGTTCAGTAGGCTGACATTCATCTTTGCCAGTTTCCATCTTTGTTTGTACAACAGCTGGCTGTGATCTGGACAGAATGATACCACTGCTGGCCAGTTTCTTGGCGATCTCGTCATGCATGTGTTTGTGACGTTCTAACTGGGCAATGGAAGAGTAGTCCATGGCACACTCATCACACTGATGCTTCTTGAACACCGCCATCTTATGGTCATGTCTCTGATGGTCAATGAGGTCACTTTTGAGGAAAAACTCCACTCGGCAAAGATTGCAAACAAAGATCTTCACCGCTATAGGCGAGTCCTTGATGTGTTGAATCAGGTCATCGGAGGTAGCATGGCTGATGTTGCAGCACGGACAGACAAACTGCCTTGATCCTTGCTGTGTTGTGGTATTGGTGTTTTCCATTGCCTGAGTGAAAAACGTTGTCAAAAACACAGTCAGGAGGAAACAATGGCAGTGAGTTGCAGCAAGATATAGAGCAATTAATTTACAGGTACTTATAAAAACTAGAAGAGACCAGCAATGTAAAATTACAGACAGATGAACAGAGTGAGATATGACAAAATATCACATGATCAATTTTCATTTCCTGAGAGTGGTTAAGATCTTCAACCTACACATTCAAAAACACAGACACAAAACACAGATGAGTCATAACATACATACATCATACTGATTCCTGTAAGTCTGTTGGTCAAACACTTTAGAAAAGTGTGAGAAAATAAGGAAGAGACACATAAAGCAAACACATGTCAATCCCAAACAATAACAACAAAAACTTAACACTAACAATCAACTTCAACTTTAACACTTAAATACAAGCTGCGTAAACTTAAAGGAATGCATTAACAGGATTGTGAACTAATGATTCTGAAATTTTAACTAAGATTGATCTGATATTAATGATATAATCTAAATATCTTATAAGTTAAATATATATATGTGTGTGTGTGTGTGTGTGTGTGTGTGTGTGTGTGTGTGTGAGTGAGAGGTGGTGGGTGGTGGTGTGGTGGAGAGTGAGAGAGAGAGAGAGAGAGAGAGAGAGAGAGTTCCTAAAATATCATTATTACTGAGTAGATCAACATAATTAAATTAGTAGAAATTGATAAAAACGACAGATGATCTGCTGCAACTTCAAGGTATTGTCTGAAAACTTTGCGTCGGTCCAAATGAGAAGTACAATGCTATTTCTATACCTTAGTCATATGTGCACTGTATAGCACTAGCAGTCGAAGGCTAACTAGTGTAAGGGGATATCAGGAAAAAGTTGACGATGCTTGCCACTCACACTTTCGGATTGATGACCGAATTGGATATCAGGGGAGATTACTTTCCAATAACATTTCAGACTAGAGTAGACTTAAAAAAAAACACCCCAAAAACCCCCTGCAAGTACCAAATTAAAATATAAAAAAAAATCATAGATCAGCGAAATGAAACTCATCAACATCTTAACACAATCAAAGCTGATTTTACCAGGAGATATCCAGAATCGTGCAAACTTCTACGTTTGCAGGTTTGTACTAACAGATTGTACTTTGAAGATTGACGACCACCAGTTTCTTGTTAGCCAAGACACTGTCACCGAGACCTACACCGATTGTCCATCTGTGGGAAACTTAAAGCAGTTCAGTCCATTAATCATTTAGTTAGTCCTTCACCCTCTTCACAAAGGCTTCTATATAACTATTTGCAGTGGGTGCATTATCTAGTGATGCTTGCGCATACATTTTTTCCGCTCTTACCTTTTTTGACGAGAAGTTCTGCAAAGGTTTGCGACACAACAGACGTGTGTGCGTGTTTTTGTTTTTTTCTCATGCATTTCCGGGTAAAACTGTACTGGTTCAATGTTCCTGAACTGGTATACCAACTTGGGAATTAAAACGAGACACGGCGAGTTCAAATGAGGTCAGGTGAGGTAAAAAAAATTTTGTTGAACGCATTTGCTCTCCGACTGTTTCCTGATATTGCAACCTAGCCTATAACAGTCAATTTTCTTTTTATTGTAAATTCTTTCTGAAATAATGATTGTCCGATTTTATGGCCTGACCATCCTGTTTAATTGAAATAAGATTTGCGGGGGGGAAAACTTGATTTTAAAACATAAAACTTGGGCTATCCGCAACGAGGCCGAAGTAATCAGCGGCCAGACGGTACAAGGGAAGTAACTCTTTACAAGTACATCATAATAAGGAGTTGTCTACCATCTCGTTCTTGAGAGCGCAGTAGATGCGAGATACTGATATTTTGTTGTTGTTTGATCAGTGCATTAAAAAACAAACAAACAAGAAAACAACAACAACAACAACAAACAAACAACCAACCCCGCCCGCCCAAAACCCCCAACAACAACAACAACAACAACAACATCATCAAGACCTAAACATCGTTTAAGGGTCAAAGGTACAGATATCAGTTTATGCTGGGTGCCTTCTCAACGTTGGTCTTCACGGCAACGAAGTAGTTGACAGAGCAGCTAAGCAAGGCGCCCAGAATTCTGAAAATGCTATAGAATTACATGTTCATACTTCCGTAAAAGAAGCTTGCAACTTGCTCGAATCAGCCTCATGGACTCGATTTCATGAACATTTAAATGAACAGTTTGTGTCACAACAAATGATAAAACTTACCGTTCAAAATGTATGTAAAAAATTGCAGTATTCTTCCATGTATCGTTTAAGATCGATTGTTGTTGTTCGTTTTCGTATTCAGCTAAACGCATTGAAAACAAAATATTGTAAAAATGTCAAGTGTATTTGCGGCGAACAGTTCACACTGTTTCACTGTTTATTCTACTGCAAAATGCTACGTTCTTTTTTACCGAAAATGTTTACTCAAGAAAAGTATTCTGAAACTCATTTCCAAAAGGTTACATCAGATCAATCTTTGTGAGTTAAAATTTCAGAGTCATTAGTTCACAGTCCTGTTAATGCATTTAACTTTATGCAGTTTGTGTTTTAGTGTTACAATTTCCCTTCACATTGTTGAAGTTATTTGTTAGTGTTAAGTTCTCGTTCCATTTTTCTGTTCCCCACCTACTGTCTTTTTACTCTGTCTTCCCACTGCCCCAATCCAACCCGTCCAACTATCGTTCTACATTTTATTTTGTTTATTCATTTTTTATTCCCCCCCCCCTCCCCCGTCTAATATCACTTAAGTGAATAGACGTTAAATCAAAGAACGAACGAACGAACTAAACATTTTGATGACTTCCAAACCTCATTGTTGCATGTAGTTCAGCAACATTCTGTGTGTCATTCAAAATGCTTTAAAAACACCCTGTGTAATACGGATCAGTATTAAAACTCGTATTTCCCAAAGACCATCACGGAGTGGAATCTAGTAAAACAATCAGTCGTGCATGCCAAGAGTGTCGGGGCTTTTCGATCGGCCATCCAGCGGCGAGACTAAAGACCTTCTCGTGCTTTCTCTTCCGTCGCATATATGCTGATAACAACAAACAACAGCCTTGATAACTAACCACGAGCACACAAAAATGGAAACAGAACGTGTGTTTAACATGACAAAACAAATATTTTTTCCAGCTGGTCTTTGTCAAATGTATACGGCAAAAGATAACAAAGAACGAAAAAAAAACAACAAAAAACAACCTAAAAAAGAGAAAATTTCTGTGATGTTTCGTAAAGCAGATGGCTGAAAATTTGCGTCTGTCTTGTTAATTGTTTCATAGTGAATGCGTGTTCTGATTGTATTACCTGATTGTGATGTGTAGTTTGTGTTTCTGTTTGCTTGAGCGCTGGCAGTCACTTTGACTTTGGTTTAACTCTGGTAACAATTAAAACGAAACCACATTTTGGTTGCCTCAAAGTCAGAACAAAATTGAGGACAACTGAAATGTGGTTTCTAAGAAGAATGTTGAGAGTTCCATGGACAGCAAAGAAAACAAACGAGACAGTCTTGAAGGAGGCAGACACAAGAAGATCATTAATAAAGAAGATTAGGAAAAGACAAGCACTGTTTGTTATTATCTTTTTTTTGGGGGGGGGGGGGGATGTGTGACCTTGATCATGGTGTTATGACTTCCAAACATTCCATTTGCGTCTCCTGAATGTTCCATACCTTTGCCTTAGATTTGGTATAGATCTATCTATAAACAGTTTGAACAATCTTGCTAACACATTTTGTCACAGCCAGCCAGCCAGCCAGACATCCAGCCAGCCAGCCAGACAGACAGACAGATAGACAGTCAGACGGACAGACAGACATTGACAGACAGACACGAACATCTTCATCTCCAGTTGATATAAAAAAAAATCTCCCATTTTTTTCAAAAATGCAAATTGAAAAAAACTGTATGTCCAGACCTAAATCCAGTTTTGGGGCCACTGTAACTGAGAATGTAATAGTTGTTTTTCCCCCATTCTTGTTGTGTCGGTATCATATGGACTTATTGATTATTGGAGACATGGTTCGGTACAAAGTCTGGAAGGGGGAAATCTTGTTATCGAAATTAATATTTTACAAGAACTTACTTCCTTTGCTGTGATAGATGTTTACGTCAGTATTTTCATGGTTGAAATTTATTTTCTTGTTTTGTTGATAACTTATTTTTATTCTCTCGCTCTCTCTCTATAAAAATTGATAAGAAAGAGGAGGAGAAGAAGAAGAAGAGGAAGAAGAAGGAAAAAGAAAAAAAGAAGAAGAAGAGAGAAAAAGAAGAAGAAGAAGAAGAAGAAGAAGAAAAAAAAAAAAAAGAGAAGAAAAAGAAGAAAAAGAAGAAGAAGAAGCACCCACCATTTTGGAGTACTATGATATTACTTTAAGACATATTGACTTTAAATGAAGTGCAGCTGCTGCACGTTGCAGACTGTTCAAGTGGGTTTGGAATCCAAGTGATTGTGTCTGCCATCAAAACAACATCGTCAGCTATAGCAAAAGAATGAATAATTCGAAAGCATGGCGAGACAGAAGAGCACCATGTCTTCCATTGTTAATCAACTCAATTGCCAGTTCATTTATAAAAAGAGAGAATAGCATTGGACTGCATTGACCACCTTGTTTTACTCCTGCAGCGCAGTTAAAGTAGTCGTACGTTTGGTACCACATCGAACCTTGGACTTCATCTGATCATACATGCTTCTGATACATCGATACATTTTACCTTTTATCTTGTTTTTGAGAAGAATAGGCCAAAGCATATTTCTATTGATCGAATCAAATGCTTTTTCAAAATCAATAAATGCCACAAATAGTTTCTGATTATTAGCGAGCTGTTTCTGCACAAGAACTAACAAAGTAAACAGACGGTCAATAGTCAAGTATCCCTTTTTAAAACCAACCTGGTAGTCATCTGTGATGCTATGTTCTTCTGTCAACACTTGAAATCTATTGTTGATTATTATGCTAAATAGTTGACTACTTATATCTCTAATCTAGAATCCTCTGTAACTACTTTTTTTTGTAAATGGTAAAATAGTAGATTCAGTCCAGTTTTGAGGGAATTCACCATTATGAAACAAAGTATTGAACATTTTTTTCTCCTCCCCACACACACAACACACACACCCCACACACACACACACACACACACACACACACACACACACACACACACACACACACACACACACACACAACACAAGCGACACACACACAACAAGCGACACACACACAACACACACACACACACACACACACACACACACACACACACACACACACACACACACACACACACACACACACCACAGCGAACACACACGACACAAAAGCGACACACACACACACACACACACACACACACACACACACACACACACACACCACACACACACACACACAAACAACATGACAGAAACCGGAAAGAGTGCTGTACATCTGTGTATTTTGTTTAAGAAACTACGATAAAAAAAAAAAAATGTCAAAAGGAATCAAATCTTGAAGAGATGTCAACCTCTGCTTATCTTAAAGTTATAACACGGTGTCATGTCATTATTAAGCAGTTGATTCATAAACTTTCACATTCTTACTGTTTTGAGATATTCATACAATGATATCATTATCGTAAATGACGAGGGCTTCTGTCGGTATGCGTGTGTGTGTGTGTGTTGTGTGTGTGGGGTGTGTGTGTGTGTGTGTGTGTGTGTGTGTGTGTGTGTGTGTGTGTGTGTGTGTGTGTGTGTGTGGTGTGTGTGTTTGTTGTGTGTGTGTTGGCTTGTCAATATGCAGTCTACCTGTCTTCAACTTAGTCAACACACAGTGATGTTTGTCATGGACGATATATACGTTGACGTCATTCGCCTCACTTTTGGACCGGCCCTCACTTTCTATTCAAACTATGACGCGATACAATGATGTCATCATGGTGAATGACGTTTAATTTGCATTGCCATTGTGCAAGATTGTCCGCCAATTTTATTCAGTGTCCAGATTTGCCGAACAAAGATGCACGTCTCTAGCAAAACTGTGTCAGCAGATGTTCTCAGCGAATAATGGGCAGCATCTTTATACCAAATTTAGGCCAAAGATGCAAATGCCTACGTTTGGGAGTCAGAGACGAAGGCTGTGGTCATAAGGGCTGGTACTATCTCAAGAATTTATGATTCTGAAATCTCGTTTTTACTGTTAAAACAGTCTACAATTGTCCTCGCTGAACGTCAGGGTTTTTTGTTTGTTTGTTTTGTTGATTTTTTTTGTCTGCAGCTTCTTCAAGATCACAGTGACCTTGACAAGTACAAAATCTGGATTTTCTGATGGGAACCCAAAACTTCAATTTGATTGTTCTAAGCTTTTCGCGATCAAACGAACTCTTTCTTTTACAGAGTCATTGTACGGGAGCAGTCATGACAGAAATTATTAAGCCTTATGAATACATTTGTTTCGTTCTGTGGGTCAGCGTTAAAGAATAGAAAAACACTAAAACAGTCTTTTTGTGATTTTTAGTTGAGTCTTAAGTTAAGAATGACATGGGTACATAATAATGATAATGATAATGAAAAGAAGAAGAAGAAGAAGAATAACAACAACAACAATAACAATAATAATGATAATACTAATGATGATGATGACGATAATAATGATAAATTATCATTGTACAGCACTTTTATTCAAATTCATTAGAACTCACTGTGCATTAGGCATTTTACAAGACACAATGTGTAATGTGTACTCTGTATATACATCGGGATACACATGAGTAAACATGCAGAAATTAACATACACAAACATGTCTGACTATATATACATATATCTATGATCATAAACGTATACATTCACAAATGATAACACGATGCTACATGAATGATAACTAGAAGTACAAACGCAGCTATATCAACAGTGGAAGGCCTGAGTGAACAGGTAAGTCTGTGACTTCAAGAGTGAACGGGTGGTTAAACGATTAAATCAGCCAGTAGTTAGTTCCAAACAGATAACACGGTAAACCTGTAGGCACGCTCACCAGATGATTTCAGATTACGTTATATCACTATTGACTTTGTCTTGAGCAACTTCACCGCCTAAGATGTACCGGTTCGATTCCAGGCGGTGGGTAAATTTTGAGAAAAAAAACACACAACCCCCCCCCCTTCCAAAAAAAAAAAATGGCGACAGCAGAAGGATATCCTAGATAAAGCCCGACCCCCTTAGAGTGTCAGGAGTTAAGAGCCGAAACACTTGCTTGACGGGGGTTTCTCCTTTGAGGACTTCTGCTGCCCTGCTGTCCCGAGAATTTCTTATTACTGACACATGGCTACAGACCACTGATTGCCGGAACAGTCCGGCCGATGGGCGGGAAAGACTGGATGTCACTGGGAAAAACCAGACTTACAGGCTTTTGGGCTGGCTCCCTATCTTACCTTTCTTAAACTTTCTTAAACAAACAAACAAACAAACAAACAAACAAACAAACAAACAAACAAACAAACAAACAAACCAAAACAAACACACAAACAAACACACAAACAAACACAAACACACACACAGACACAAACAAACAAAAAACAACAACCAAACAAACTCCCAGGACTGACCGAAAGGGGGAGAGATAATGAATCAGTGACGATGAAATGCACAACAGACAACGAGTATGGGACAAATGGAATTCCTGTGAGTCTGTAGAGGCAGATTCTCCACCAAACACGGTCTGAAGATCCACAGAACGAAAACGGGCTGTGTACACACTCTGATGAACGAACAGCAGCACACACCACCAGCAGATAAGACGTCGGAAAACCAGGGCCAGGAAGCAAACCACAGTGCCGAGGACATCCACGCTTGTTGGCTCAGACAAGGAATTTGCTCAGGCTCTTGATGTTAAGCGCCAGAAACTGAACTTGCCATCTGCAATGTAAAAGAGGAATAGGAGAGGCTGGACAAAGAAACAGTCCAAAAACTGAATGCACTGCTAGGACGATGCACCCTGGAACACAAATTGACTGATTTTGAAGATATTGTATATGCAACATGTAGGGATGCCTATGGAGTAAAGCAACCAAAAGTGAAAACTTCTCCCCAGAAATCCAGACGCCAGCGTCAAATGGAGGAAATCAGAAGGAAGAAAAGGATTCTGAAGAAAGAAATGAAGGCTGCTTCAGGATTTGAGAAGCAATGGCTAGAGGAACTATGGAAAGACCCCAAAGCGAAATATAGCGCACTTAGCAAAGCACAATCAGCGAGAACGAGGAGGAGAAAAAAGAAAAGCACAAGATCACTTCTTTCAAGACCCTATCCAATTCGCCAGGAACCTGTTTGAGCAACCCACATCCGGGGCACTCACGTTGGACAAAGAAACTCTGGAACAGCATCTCAGGAAAACATATTCCGACCATCACTGCTTGAAATATAGGATCTAGTTCGGCCTGCAGTGCCAGTGAAAAGTTTTAATAAGCCACCAACACTGGATGAAGAAAATAGAGAAAGCCAGAGCCAAATCATTACCTGGACCTAAAGATATTCCTTATTTTTTATACAAGAAGTGTCCCAGGGTCCTCGAGTGGCTCCACAAACTGATAAGAACAGCATGGAGGAACATGGAGATCAGCAATCAGTGGATGATAGCTCATGGAATGTCAGTCCAAAACAACAGAACTCAACTGACATCAGCCAGTTCAGGCCAATATCACTTCTGAACGTCTCTCTCGTCATGGCAGCAAAACTGACCAAATGCCTGATGGTAAACGAGTACCTGGATTTGTCAGTCCAAAGAGGAGGCATCCCAGGAGTGTCAGGCTGTGTAGAGCATACCACGATGATTTGGGAAGCAATTCAAAGAGCTAAAACAGACAAGAAAGACCTCGACGTGCTGTGGCTCGATCTGGCAAATGCGTATGGATCAGTCCTGCACAAGATTTAATTGGCCCTTGAGATGTATCATGTTCCAAAGAACATCCCAGAAATGCTGAAGAAGTATTTTCATGGCTTCTCAATGCGGTTCTCCACAAAAGAATACATTATAGATTTGATCAAATTCGAAAAATGGGCTGTCAGTATCTCCAAAATTGTTCATATTAGCAATGGAGATCATCCTGAAAGCAACAGTGAGGACTTCAGGCCCAGCTGGCTTCATACCAAATGCCCCCTCTAAAAGCCTTCATGGACGACACGACAGTGCTTTCCACAAAAGAAGAAGAGATACGCAGGATCCTGAAGCAGTTGGACAAAGTCGTCGCCTCATCCAGAAAGAATTTTCAAACCGAAAAAGTCACGGAGCCTCTTACTGAAGAGTGGTAAAGTAGACGAAACAGTAATGTTTACTGTCGCCAATCGGTCCATTCCAACAGCAACAGACGAACGAGTGAAAAGCCTCGGAAGGTGGTATGACGACTCCCTGAACGATACACAAAGGGTTAAGGAAGCCAAGCAAAACGCAGAAGAAAGTTTGCAGGTAACAGACCGATGCGGTCTTCATGGCAAACACAAAAGTATAGTGTCTGTAGTTCATGCTGATTCCAAAGCTCTTCTGGCCTCTGTTGATATACGATATCTGCACTGGCACAGTGGAATTAGTGGAGGCCAAAATCAACAAGCACACAAGGAAATGACTTGTTGTCCCCCTAGTCTCACTGACAAAGCTGAAGCTACCCCTAAAATCCATCGTTGAGCAGTACGAGGCAGGAAAGGTCAAGCTTCTTAGCATGCTTGGGGACTCTGGAGACAAGGTTTGGAGATCAATCCAGCCCAAGCAGAGGACTGGTAGAAAACGGAAAGTCCAGGAGGCATTGGTCGCAGCGAAAGAAAACCTCATAATCAGAGAAATGATAGGGCACACGCAGACAATCGATGGCGTTCTACAAGAAGGTTTTGTGTACACTACAGCACTGTGGTATCTATTGTTCCCACATTTTCTTAATTAAAAAAACAAAAAACAAAACAAAACAAACAAACAAACAAACGAGAATATGGACCTGAACGAGAAGAAAGGCTTTAGGGATAGATATAACAAACAAAGAGACAGACCATTTTTTGTGACTAGGTGGTTTTGGTATTTAAGAATATGAACTAAAAAATGAATGTGATTATTTCATTTAGAAGAAAAACTGAAGATGTACAAACAAGTGTTTCGATAGTCTGCCCTATAACTTTACTATGTGAATGAGCAATGCGTGGCATGGTGTAACAACCATACAATCATTTCTGTCACATAGTGACGTCACTGTTATGTCTGACGTCATGCTGCTGCTACCATTTGATGCTGTTACTGCTAAAACGTCACGTAGTGACGTCATGTAACACCTGACGTGTGGTCATTCACACTGATTTTACCCTAACCGTGGCCCGTTTTAAGGAGGGACAACACCACACAGCCAAAGTAAAAGCATCAGGAACCACAATCAGCAGGGCCATCACCACTAACATCACGATCCCAGGTAGCCTATGTTCTTGGCAGAAGGTCTGTCATCGTAAGCGCTTATGTATCTTCTCTGCTGTAACGACGTTTGTGTCGTTATCATCAAATGCCGCTTCAGGTCGGTGGCGGCTTGGTCCGCAGCGGACTTGTTCTGCGGTGCCCTGACGGCGGGTTGGACCTCTGTGCAAAGGCAACTGTGGCATTCAGGGGTTGACGAGAACGGAGAGGACTGGGATATGGAGTTGAAGATCTGTGTTGAAGTTGTTTCTGGTGATGAGGTTGTTGTCGATGACGCCAAACTGTCTTTCATCACTGCTGTGTTTTCTGCAGTTGGAGTGTTAATGGCTTGTGGATCTGTTCTAGCTATGCTTGTTTCTGTCGTAGTCTGGACTGTGGTCGTCACATCTTGTGAAGTTGGTGTCACTGTTGTTGGTGATGAGGTAATTGTGAGGACTATAGTCGTCACGTCTTGCGAAGTTGACGTAATTGATGCTGGTGATGACGCTGTATTTTCTGTAGTCATTGTGGTAGTCTGGCAGGGGTTCGTCTGTTCGGGAAAATCTGCATGGGAAAAAAAAAGTGGTGATGTAAAATTGAATGTCTCAAAGTTATCCACGTGTTCAGAGACAACAAACACACGTGGGCACACACCCACACACACACACCCACACACACACAGACAGCCTCCTTTTAGAAAAAAAGTTCGAAACACGCCCTTTTGCTCCTCGAGCAGGCTGATCTCTGGAATCACCTCAGATGTAAATGACATGACTGCACTTTAGTGAAGAGAACTGCATTCGCGCTGTTCCCTCCAAGTTGCTCTGGAAAGGCAGCGAAGTGGTCAGAACGGCTGCGAGGGACAAAGTCCTAGGTTACATTTCCAGTTGGACTGGGATTGTTATCCCGTAATAACCCTTGGCTGGCAAGCGTTTGGAAGAGTAAGTTCGGTTTTCAGGAATGATAAAAATTCCAACTGTCCTGAAACGAAGTCTACACCAATGCATTTTACCCAGCCTCCTACGGTGCAGAAACGTGGTATCAAACGAAAAAAAAATCGCTTTGAAACTAAGTACCATGCAGCGAGCACATGAAAGAACCATGCTTGGTATCACCTAGAAAGATCGCAAAACGGCTCAATGGATCAGAGAAAGAACAAAAGTGCGAGACATCCTGGAAACCATCAACAAACTGAAATGGAACTAGGCAGGACTCTCACCCGGAGAATGGAGAATCGTTGGACAACAAAAACCACCTTCTGGATACCAAGAGACGGCACTCGCAATAGAGGAAGACAGAAAACTAGATAGAGAGACGACATGGATGGATTTGACAAGAACTGAAGAGGAAAAGCTCTGGAACGAAGTGAATGGAAGCAGCTGGGGAAGGCCAACGTCCAACAACGGACTTTTGATGGCTGAAAGATGAAAATAGTTCTCCCCTGCCCCACCTTCACCTGGTGATGCTAGTCTGACAGTATATGGCGGTGTTGTGTGCGTCATGCACTTTGCGCACGTAAAACAACCCACGATAACAAGGACAACGCTGTCTCTTGAAAACAGTACGTAGAAAACCTTATAGAAAAGGTAAACTAGAATACTTGTGTATAAAACAAAGCAAACAAACATAACACACACACACACACACACACAACACAACACACACACACACACACACACACACACACACACACACACACAACAGAGAGAGAAAGAGAGAGAAAGAGAGAAAGAGAGAGAGAGAGAGAGAGAGAGAGAAGAGAGAGAGAGAGAGAGAGAGGATAGATAAAAAATACTTATAAAACAAAACAAAAGAAGCAAAAATAACACAACGAATGGGGTTGGGGGTTGGAGGCAGAAGGATAAATGAGATAAAAGGAAGAAGAGATGAAAACTAGACAGAAAAAAGGAGAGATTATAGACACAAGAAGGTCAAGCAAAGATAGAACCTTCCATTTTATACACATATCAAAACAAATGGTCCTTTGTACCACACTTCTCTCAACTTGCTGGTCAAACAGGCTTAAGCCATCTATGATGTCAGTGATTCACTGCTTTATGTCCATTTTACATTTGTACATTTGTGACCTTCCAGCACGAAATCAGTCTTAACTAGCATTTTGGGTATTTTGAGATATACATATCACTGGAAAGTGTACATTCTACTGATTATTTTGGTGCTTGAATAAAGCTTGTACTCAAAAAATGTTGCCGTTATGTATGTTTCAAGTCATTAAGTTGTATGACGGCCATTTTGAGAAACGCCTCTTAAGTTTTTATGTACTCTCCTACATATTTTAAAAATTTCTTAATTTGGTGTCTTTCACCCGGTTTGTTTCTAATTTTAGCTGTCATTATCCGAAAGGTGCACCACAGAGCTTTCTGTCAGTGTATTGCATATGAGGGTCTGTACAGGTTACGGTTCGCAATAAAAGACAAAAATAGGTACTGTTGGTAAGAAATTGCGTTCTTTCTGCTACGATCAGTGCATTAAAACTGATTAATGATATTTTTTCAAGAAAAAAATTTCTGTGGGGGATAGATTACAGTCCACAGAAATCAGTTCTGAGAAAAAGTCAAAACGCCCCAGACAGACCCTCAGTCACATTTATAGCTCTTAGTGCTGTTCGACTGACTGCAGCTAGTTAAGACAGAATTGGTGGTGGGAGGTCACATTTTTTTTAATGTGACTTCATGTGTGAGAAACGTGCTATGATCTGAAGTACTGACTAATGGTACCAATGTACCACTCCATTTGACTGTATTTCTGGTCAACCAATCTTTTTTTTTCCTAAAATTTGAATTACCAGACCTTAGACACTCTTTAGTCCTTACCACACGCGAGTCCTGTGTGTTTACAAGACCAACACACAACACTGCCAGACCCAGCTTGTATTACAGGCAAGTAGGCTGTCCATTCGTATTGTTTGTTCTGCGCCTGTTGGCTGAGTGTGTTTGAGGTCTATGCTCAGTATTGACAGTGCAACGGTTCCCATGCAAGCCACCGCTTTCGACCCCCGTGGGGATGCCGGGGGCTCTTTCAGTATAAATAGTATCCCACAGTCTGGAAATTCTGTGCTAGAAATTTCCTCTTTGTCTGTCACTTCTTTGTTTCTGTCTTGTTGCTTTGCTTTCCGTCATTCATCTTATCATTTTCTGCCATTCACCTGTATGTGTTCGATAAAGTCTTACGTACTTTTCCCGAGGTTTGATAACTGGGTACATGTATTAAATGCATTTTTGGTTCTAGGGAGATGAGATATGCGGAAGCAATTTTAGGTAATTCAGGCCCGTTTTTATCTGTTTTGGTGTCCTTCATCATCATTATCAGGTGCCTTGTCGCATGGCGTTGGCGATCATGGCCTTCCATCTGTTTCTATCTCTTGTTGCCTCAAGCACCTCTTCCACCCTCTTTGTCTTCAGCCACTCTGCAAGTCTGTCCAATGTCTTCTCCCTGGGTCTACCTGGTGCTCTCTTTCTCTCCAGTTTTCCCGTTGTGACCAGGTGCTCTAATTCCCCTTTCCTCATAAAATGGCCTATAAATGTTGCCTGTCTTTTCATAATCTTCTTTAGGAATGATCTTCTTGTGTCTGCCTCCATCAAGACTGTCTCATTTGTTTTCTTTGCTGTCCATGGAACTCTCAACATTCTTCTTAGAAACCACATCTCGGCTGCTTGCTGACTGTCCACGCCTCACAACCGTATAACATTATCGGTTCTACATAACATTCAAAAACTCTCTTCCTGATGTTAATTGATAGGCATTTGTTGGTAAGAATGCTTTTCATCTTCTTGAATGTTGTTTTGGCTTGGCCGATTCTGCTGGCTATCTCTGATGTGCATCTGCCGTCTAGTGATATGATCGTTCCCAGGTATTTATACTTATCAACCTGTCTCAAGGTTGTGCCGTTTGCTGTTATTTTGCATGAGGCGATTTCATGTTTTTTACTGCTCACCTTGACTTTAGTCTTCCTGCTGTTTGGTGTCCTTAGGTATGTTTAAATTTGTATTCAGGAGTGTTTTTTAAATCACATGTGCGATAGATTGGACAGAGTGGTCAACGTCAGGGATACGTCTTTAGATTATATGCACGAATGTATTGATATGCGTATTTAATTTTCTTTTTTTCTTTAGACGTTTTGTATGTTTTGAAACGGTTATAACTCTGATGTGGCTCTATGCAATCGGCTGGGCTTTAAACAACAAAAATAAATGATAACAGGGCTTTTAATAGGCCTTCAGTGTAAAACTATGCTAAAACTATTCTAACATCTCTTTTTATGCAAATATTATTACAGAAAATCCCGATTGTGCACTCCTCAAGGTCACTGTGACCTTGAAGAAAATTTCTAGAACTTGACATGAAGTGATGACAATGGTAGACTGTCAAAACAGAGAAAACAGAATTCAAACATCATCAGAAGTTCCTGACAGAGTTTCCTCAGAAAATGCTGATTTTAGGCACTGGCTGGGTCCATGCCACCTTTGCCACCTTTTTTTTTCTTTTCTTTTTTAAGGATCATCGCACTCAGGGACATTACCTTTGTGCTCACCTTTTCTTTTTCTTTTTTGTCCCATTTTCTGTGCCACCTTAATGGCCACAGAAGCTGGCACAATTTTTTGTTGTTGTAAATGCGATGATGATAATGTCGATGAGGATGATAAACATGATGCTATGGAGTTCCCTCTAGGATTGAGACTGCGTGATAGGGCTGTACTCTACGCTTACTATCATAATGTATCCTGGCGTCAACCAGGCCCGAGAGATATAGACACCTGTGGTGCTGGCCAGAATACTTGAGCAACACCTTCAATGACGCATCTGTGAAGTGGAAGAGACTCGACCGTGTGGTCTCAGTCTTCTCAATGAGCTCATAGCACGCCCAACTGTGGGTAGGAGCTGGTTAGAGCCGAAAACTTCCACAATGATATATTTTTGAAGGGACTGTGGGGATTCGAACCCACAACCTTCCAGTCGGTAGTCCGTTGCGTTAACCACTACACCACAGCGACTGGTCAGGGTCCATGCCACCTTTGATCTCGGTGCCGTGATTTCCAAACTTATGTATTTGCAACTGCTCACTAATCTACACCTGTGACCCAAATTTGGTAAAGTTCTATCCAGAAACAGCTGAGAAAATCTTGCTGGCACATTTTTATGATGGACACAAAGACTCGCAGACAGACAAACAGACAAACACACACCTCTACCTGATCGATACGATACAATTTCCCCATTTTTAAGGATGCCGCTGTAGTGTGGCGATTTGTCTTCCCGGGAAGGCAGTCCCGATTGTCACACTGTAAAACTGGTAGAAAGAAACTCTAGGGAGAGCTAGACAACAGAAGGTCTTCAGAGAAGTAACCCCCTTTAGACAAGTGTTTCGGCCCTGAATTCCTTACACTCTCGGGGGGCCGGGCCACATCCAGGTCATGACTCCTGGATGCCCTTCTGCTGTTGTCTATTTTTTTTTTTTTTCCCACGCCGGGGATCGAACCTGGGCGATTCTGCGCTTCAGAACTGGGGTACGCGGTTTTACCAATGTGCTAACGGGGCACACATCATCTGTAGGGAATTTAATCCTTATGAAGTTCACTTTTTTGGTTCCTCCTTGCCCAGATCCAGCTTGAGCTCCTTTCTGCTGCCTCTGCCATCGCTTTAAGGGCTCTAGTCCTCTTCTTCCCAGAAATGGCGAGTTGTTTCATGAGATCATAAGCGGAGGTGCCCACAAACCCTCTTGCCCCGACCTCTATGGCGAAGATTTTGACCCGCAGACCTGCTTTCTTCAGGGTGCTGGCAAGACCGGCGTATTTTTCGGTCTTGTAGATATGTGCTTCTTCCATTCTGCTTTCGTATGGCACAGTGAGTTCTATCAGAATCACTTGTTTCGAGGAGTCAGAGTGGAGAGCGATGTCTGGTCTCATGCCTGTCTTGCTGATGACATCTGGGTAATTTCTCCACTCTGGGAGGTCTGCTGTACACTCCCAGTCGACTGCTCCATCCAGAAGACCCTTTGGCAATGTGCTGGTTGTCATAGCCCTTTCGGGCCAGACCTGTTTCCCTCCTGCTTTGTAGAACGTTGTCATAACAATTGGTGCGTTTGGGGTCATGGTTTTTTCGCTAACCACATCTGTGATCACTTTCAGAACTTGGTTGTGCCTCCATGTATACCTTCCTTGGGCTAGCGCTACTTTGCAAGAGCTTAGGACATGTTCCACTGTTTGTTTCTTCTGACAGAGCGGACATGCTGGGTCGTCTGCTTTCCCCCATTTCACTAAGTTTGCATTCGAGGGGAGCAGGTCATATACAGATCTGAGGAGGAAGCTTATCCTTAGAGGAGCCATGTGCCACATATCGTTCCAGCTGAGACTTCTTTGGAGTGCACTGTCCCATGTTGTCCATTGCCCCTGTTGACCTTGCTGGACTGCCTTCTGCACTCTTTTGACATCTTCTTCTTCCTTCAACTCCTGTATGATCATGTCTCTTTTTTCCTTCCCTTTGGCTTTGGACCACCACTGCATTTTTGTTGCTCCCAGTCCCTGTCTGTTGGTTTGCGTGTGTCCAATTATTTCTTTGATGCTGAGGTTTCTCTTGGCATTGTTTACAGCCTCTTGGACTTTCCACTTTCTGCCAGTTCTCAGCTTTGGATGAACTGCTCTCACGATATTGTCCTCCGATTCCTCCAGCATGCTCAACAGTCTTGCTTTTCCAACTTTGTATTCCTCCACTATGGATTTCAGAGGTAGCTTCAGCATTGCTTGACGACAGTAGAATGCAACATCAGTGAGACCAGGTGGGACACCGAGCCATTTTCTTGTGTATTTGTTGATTTTGGCTTCCATTGCTTCGACTGTGCTGGTGCAAATGTCATAGATTAGCAGTGGCCACAGCAGCTTTGGTATCAGCATGAACTGTAGACACCAGACTTTGTATTTGCCTGGCAGTCCGCAGTTATCTATTTTCTTCAGGCCTTCTTCTGCTGTTTGCTTGGTTTCACATCCCCTTTGTGTGTCTTTCAGGGAGTCATCATACCATCTTCCGAGACTTTTTACTGGCTCTTCTGTGACAGTGGGGATGGCTTGGTTGGCTACCATGAATTTGACTGAATCTGCCACTTTTCCTTTTCGCAGTGAGAGACTTCGGGATTTCTTAGGTTTGAACCTCATTCTTGAAGAGGCCACCACCTCATCCAGCTGCTTTAAGGTTTGGTGTGTCTCTTCCTCATCCGTGGACAAGACTGTTGTGTCATCCATGAAAGCTTTCAGAGGAGGCATCTGGTATCCATCTCCCAGATTCACTGGACCTGAACTCTTCATTGCAGCTTTCAAGATGACTTCCATTGCCAACACGAACAGTATGGGAGAGATTGCACAGCCATTGCAATGCCCACCTCTAGGTCTATCCAGTCCGTGGTGTATTCTTTGGTAGAGAACCGCATTGAGAACCCTTGGAAATACTTCCTCAGCATTGTTCGGATGTTTTCTGGGATGTGATACATTTCAAGAGCCAGCTGGATCATATCGTGTGGAACTGATCCATATGCATTCGCCAGATCAAGCCAAACTACGTCAATGTCTCTCTTCTCTGTTCTTGCTTTTTGGATGGCATCCCAAATCAACGTGGCATGTTCCAAGCATCCAGGCATTCCTGGTATGCCTCCCTTTTGGACTGACATATCCAGATACTTGTTTTCAGTCAGGTATTTTGTCAATCTTGCTGCCATAACAGAGAAGAAGATTTTCCCCTCGACGTTCAGAAGTGATATTGGCCTGAACTGATTGATGCTGCTGGAGTTCTGCTCCTTCGGAATGTACACTCCTTCAGCTCTCATCCATTGGTCGCTGATCTTCTGGTTCCTCCATGCTGATCGAATCATCTTGTGGAGCCACTCGAGCACTTTTGGGCATTTCTTGTAGAGCAGGTATGGTATTCCGTTTGGTCCAGGTGCTGACTTGGCTCTGGCTTTCTTTACTACGTTCTTCACTTCATCCAGTGTTGGTGGTTTGTTATTGAATTTTCCTTCTGGCGCTGCAGGCCAAACCAGATTTTGGATTTCAAGTGGTGCCTCGCGCTGAGAATCGGAATATGTTTCCCTGAGATGCTGCTCTAGGGTTTCCTTGCCCACTGTGAGAGTCCCTGATTTGGGTTGTTCAAACAGCTTTCTTGCAAAGTCAAAGGGATCTTTGAAGAAACGATCTTGAGTCTTCTTCTTTTTGCTCTTTCTTCGCCTTGCTGATTCCACTTTGCTGAGAGCATTGTGTTTGGCCTTCAGATCTTTCCAGAGTTCCAGGAGCCCTTGCTTCTCGAATTCTGAGGCAGTTTTCATTCGCTTTTTAAGCTTCCTTTTCTCCCTCCGGATGCTCTCCATCTGCTGCTGTCTTCTGGATTTCTGGGGAGGCGTTTTTGTCTTTGGCTGCTTCACTCCATAAGTGTCCCTGCAGATAGAGTATATGATGTCTCCGTATGTGTCAAGTTTGTGTTCCAGCGTACTGCTCCCTATTAGCGCATTCAGCTTAAGGACAAGTTCCTCATCTAATTTCTCCCATTGTTCTTTTGCACCGGCAGGCGGCAAATTGAGTTTTCCACGTTTGGCGTTAAGAGCTTGTGCAAAATCCGCATCAGAACCGTCAGCGTGGATGTCCTTGGCACTATGGTTTAATTCCTGGCCTTGGTCATCCAACGTCTCACCTGCTATCGCAGTGCGCTGCTGCTGGTTCGTATGTGTCTTCAAACAGCCCATTTTTGTCCTGTGGATCTTCATGCCGCGTTTGGTGGTGAATCTCCTTCCACACGCACACGGAAATTCCAACTGGTCATTGATCATGGTCCGTTGTGCGTTTCCAGTCGTGATGGAGTCAGTGCCGATGGATTCATCATTCTCTCCCCCTTTCGGTGAATCCTGGGAGCATCTTTCATTTGGAAAACTCGTGGCATGTTATCAAAGGCGAGGTGGGAAGCCAACCCACAAAGCCCGCAGATCTAGTCTTTCCCAGTGTCCTTCGGTCTTTCCCGAATGTCCTCCGAACTATTCCCGGAAGTCAATGGACTGACCATGTGCAGGTAGAAAGAAACTCTAGGGAGAGCTAGACAACAGAAGGTCTTCAGAGAAGTAACCCCCTTTAGACAAGTGTTTCGGCCCTGAATTCCTTACACTCTCGGGGGGCCGGGCCACATCCAGGTCATGACTCCTGGATGCCCTTCTGCTGTTGTCTATTTTTTTTTTTTCCCACGCCGGGGATCGAACCTGGGCGATTCTGCGCTTCAGAACTGCGGTACGCGGTTTTACCAATGTGCTAACGGGGCACACATCATCTGTAGGGAATTTGATCCTTATGAAGTTCACTTTTTTGGTTCCTCCTTGCCCAGATCCAGCTTGAGCTCCTTTCTGCTGCCTCTGCCATCGCTTTAAGGGCTCTAGTCCTCTTCTTCCCAGAAATGGCGAGTTGTTTCATGAGATCATAAGCGGAGGTGCCCACAAACCCTCTTGCCCCGACCTCTATGGCGAAGATTTTGACCCGCAGACCTGCTTTCTTCAGGGTGCTGGCAAGACCGGCGTATTTTTCGGTCTTGTAGATATGTGCTTCTTCCATTCTGCTTTCGTACGGCACAGTGAGTTCTATCAGAATCACTTGTTTCGAGGAGTCAGAGTGGAGAGCGATGTCTGGTCTCATGCCTGTCTTGCTGATGACATCTGGGTAATTTCTCCACTCTGGGAGGTCTGCTGTACACTCCCAGTCGACTGCTCCATCCAGAAGACCCTTTGGCAATGTGCTGGTTGTCATAGCCCTTTCGGGCCAGACCTGTTTCCCTCCTGCTTTGTAGAACGTTGTCATAGCAATTGGTGCGTTTGGGGTCATGGTTTTTTCGCTAACCACATCTGTGATCACTTTCAGAACTTGGTTGTGCCTCCATGTATACCTTCCTTGGGCTAGCGCTACTTTGCAAGAGCTTAGGACATGTTCCACTGTTTGTTTCTTCTGACAGAGCGGACATGCTGGGTCGTCTGCTTTCCCCCATTTCACTAAGTTTGCATTCGAGGGGAGCAGGTCATATACAGATCTGAGGAGGAAGCTTATCCTTAGAGGAGCCATGTGCCACATATCGTTCCAGCTGAGACTTCTTTGGAGTGCACTGTCCCATGTTGTCCATTGCCCCTGTTGACCTTGCTGGACTGCCTTCTGCACTCTTTTGACATCTTCTTCTTCCTTCAACTCCTGTATGATCATGTCTCTTTTTTCCTTCCCTTTGGCTTTGGACCACCACTGCATTTTTGTTGCTCCCAGTCCCTGTCTGTTGGTTTGCGTGTGTCCAATTATTTCTTTGATGCTGAGGTTTCTCTTGGCATTGTTTACAGCCTCTTGGACTTTCCACTTTCTGCCAGTTCTCAGCTTTGGATGAACTGCTCTCACGATATTGTCCTCCGATTCCTCCAGCATGCTCAACAGTCTTGCTTTTCCAACTTTGTATTCCTCCACTATGGATTTCAGAGGTAGCTTCAGCATTGCTTGACGACAGTAGAATGCAACATCAGTGAGACCAGGTGGGACACCGAGCCATTTTCTTGTGTATTTGTTGATTTTGGCTTCCATTGCTTCGACTGTGCTGGTGCAAATGTCATAGATTAGCAGTGGCCACAGCAGCTTTGGTATCAGCATGAACTGTAGACACCAGACTTTGTATTTGCCTGGCAGTCCGCAGTTAGAGGACTGCTGTGTAGAGGAAGATTTAAAAGTACAAATACAGTAACACGTTTGACATGCACACAAGGACTGCTATTGGTTGTCCCATAGATATAAATCATAACATTCAGCCAACTCATGGGCATCTTTTGTCAGTTGTTTTGTCAGATCACCATTGAAACAAGGTTGCGATAAGTTTCTTTTAACTTCTGATAGAATCTTGCGCATTTTACATCATAAATCCTCTGCTCAGAGCAATGTCATAAGCCGAATGGTTATGATCTTCTGTTTTCTTATAACAGAAATGTGCACTAAATTGAACTGAACTTAGTTGAATCACACAGCAACTTTTTTTTTCTAGCTATATAGCCTGTTGGCATATCAGGCCATCTTATCACAGAGTAATATTTCACGGCTGTTTTTCTTTATTTGCATTTTAGATTTGCAAGGTCAAATGTGAACATGTTTTTTACCTGTTGTCGTTTATCTTGACCAGGTTGTCGTTTTTGACGTGGTGTTAGCCCTGATATGGCTCCAGTAGTAGGCTGGGCTATAAGCAATATGAACTTGACTTGAGAGTGTAACAGAGCTGGTTGTCTGTCTCTGCAATTCTACTCACCGAAAACGCAGATGCCACCGGTATCACCGAAGCTGGTTATACTGATGTAATTTCACAAGCTGAATAGTTATATTCTTCTGTTTTCTTATCACAGAAATGTGCACTTAATTGAGTTAAAGTTAACTGAATTACACAGCAACCTTTTTTTTTTTAGCTCTATAGACTGTTGGCATATCGGGCCATCTTATCACAGTATAACATTTTACGGCTATTTTTATTTGCATTTTAGATTTGCAAGGTTAAGGGTGAGGCATGGCTTTTACCTGTTGTCTTTTATCCTGACAGGTTGTCGTTTTTGACGTGGTGTTAGCCCTGATATGGCTCCAGTAATAGGTTGGGCTATAAGCAATATGAACTTGACTTGAGAGTGTAACAGAGTTGCTTGTCGGTCTCTGCAATTCTACTCACCAAAAACCCAGGTGCCACTTGACTAAGAGTGTAACAGAGTTGGTAGTCTGTCTCTGCAATTCTACTCACCGAAAACCCAGGTGCCAACGGTATTAACGAAGCTGGCTATACTGACGTAATTCGCCTTCACCGCGTAAGAGATGTTGCTGCTGAGGTTTTCCTCCACACCTGGCTGAAGACCCTCACCCAGTGCCACTGACGTCACATTTGATGATGTCCCGGATGTCTTCCACGCCACCCAGAAGGGTTTGGATACGTTACAGGACAGTAAGCCCCCCGAAACAGTCCTGGAAATTAGACGAAATCAATTTGACTTTAAACGGAAACAATTGTTATAATATCATTCTATTATCACATGTTATGATTTCAAAAGATAGTGTGTGGTATTGATAATGGATTATCTTTGTTATAACATCTATTATCACATGTTATGTTTTCGAAAGATAGGTGTGTGGTATTATAATGGTTTCTCTTTGCTATAACATCTATTATCACATGTTATGTTTTCGAAAGATAGGTGTGTGGTATTGATAATGGTTTCTCTTTGTTGTAACATCTATTATCACATGTTATGTTTTCGAAAGATAGGTGTGTGGTATTGATAATGATTGTGAATTTATCGCATTGTGTTTATAACCAATCTATTATCACATGTTATGATTTCAAAAGATAGGTGTGTGGTATTGATAATGAATTCTCTTTGTTATAACATCTATTATCACATGTTTTGATTTCGAAAGATAGGTGTGTGGTATTGATAATGGTTTCTCTTTGTTATAACATCTATTATCACATGTTTTGATTTCGAAAGATAGGTGTGTGGTATTGATAATGGATTCTCTTTGTTATAACGTTTATTATCACATGTTATGATTCCAAAAGATAGGTGTTTGCTATTGATAATGAATTATCTCATCAATCGGACAGATGAGTAGGCACAGTGGTCCTCAGTATCTGATGTGAATCTCCATGTCGGACAGAATATCAGTTCTGGAGGCATGTATTCTTCCACAGACACTGCGTGAGTCAGAGTCCTATGGCTCCGGATTCTACTCATGCCATTCCCTCTTACACTAAATAGCAGCTGTTCTGTACTGTTCGAATGTGATTGAGCCCTGTGTGTAATATTTGTCGTCAGAATGCTCAGTCATTACAATGTCTTTCCCAGTTGGTGGTGTTAATGCTACAGTTGATGAGGTTGATATTTTGCTATCTTTTGATCGCTTCAGTGGTCTTTCCTGATCATGGGCCCTTGCTTCAGGTGTCTGTACAGGTGAATCTTTGGGATGCACTTTTTTGCTTTATTATTTATTTTTTAAAGGATCATCGCACTCAGAGAGGTTACCTTTGTGCTCACCTTTCTTTTTCCGTCTCATTATCTACGCCACCTTAATGGCCATAGAAGCTGGCACGGTTTTTCACAATACGATGATGATGGTGTCGATGAGGATGATAATCATGATGCTATGGAGTTCCATTTAGGATTGGACTGCGCATTCTACGATTACTATCATAATATATCCTGGCGTCAACCAGGCCTGAGAGATACAGACACCTGCAGTGCTGGTCAGAAGATTTGAGCAACGCCCTCAATGACGCATCCGTGAAGTGGATGAGACTCGACTGTTTGGTCGTCTTCCCACTGAGCCCATAGCATGCCCAACTCTGGGTAGGAGCCGATTAGAGCTGAAAATTGCCACAATGATATATTTTTGTATGGACTGATAGGGGTTCGAATCCACAACCTTCCAGTCGGTAGTCTGTTGCGTTAACCACTACACCACGGCGACTGGTTTGGGATGCAGTTGTTTTTCATACTGACGTGTCCTAGAGTAATACGAAATCCAAAACAATGTGACTGCCCGCATTCAGGCAAACAGGAACCAGAAAAAAACACGAAAAAAGAATATGAACGCGTATTTAATACAACCAGACAAGACAGGCACCTGTCGTCGATAGATAGCTGGGTCTTACAGCAGTACAGCAAGGATGCTCAGAACTACTGGTCTCATCATCATCAAGTGCCTTGCCGCATGGCGTTGGCTATCCCTCTATATGTATCTAGCCTTGTTGCCGCAAGCACACCCTCCACCCTCTCTGTCCTCAGCCACTCTGCAAGTCCGTCCAACATTTTCTCCCTGGCCTACCAGGCGCTCTTTCCCTCCAGCTTTCCTGTTGTGACCAGGTGCTCCAATTCCCCTTTCCTCATAAAATGGCTTATAAATGTTGCCTGTCTTTTCCTAATTTTCCTTATGAATGAACTTATCTGTGTCTGCTTCCATCAAGACCGTCTTGTTTGTTTTCTTTGCTGTCTCTTCAATATTCCTCCTGGAAACCAATCTCGGCTGCCTCTATCTTGTGACGTGTGTTGACAGTAAACAGCGTGCGGATAGCAGCACGGCATGATATTCGTTTAAATGATAACTGAATACTGTTCACTGTGATATGTATATATACTGTAGTCAGTTGAGAATCAGAGAGGGAGGAGTAAAGACGAAAAGCATTGCCCTGTCTTCCGAGTTGGCTGTAGAAAGAACGAAACATGGTGTCAGAAGTGGGATTACGAACTCCAACAAAAATCCAGAATATTGAAGACAAAAGTTTAACCATGGAAGAGAAGAAGAGAAGAGCAAGTCGACGACATGCCAAGATTCCCTTGCCTCCTAAACTTGATGTGAATGGAGGAAACCTGCAGAGCAGGTGGAGGAAATTCAAGAGGCTTTGGGACAGCAATGAAATTGTGACAACACAGACAGAAGAAGACTCAACATATAGAACAGCAATTTTTCTTTCTTGCATCGGGCTGGATGCTATGGACATCTATGAAGGATTGGCATTTGCTAATGAAGCTGAAAGAAATGACATTGACACTGTTCTCCAGAAATTCGAAGAATACTGTGTGGGTTCAACCAATGAAACTTACGAAGCATTCAGATTCAACTGCAGACATCAAGCAACAGGAGAATCTATCGAACAGTTTGTAGCAGAACTGCCGAGACTGATCAAGACCTGTAATTATGGTACACTGGAAGACAGACTGTTGAGAGATCAAATCGTACTGGGTGTACATGACGAGACTCTGCGATCAAAATTACTGGAAGTGCGACAGCTGACATTGACTGCATGTATTGATATGTGCAGAGCGCATGAATCAAGTCAACATCAAACCGTCCAAATGATGAGAAAAATGCAGGACACGCAGGAAGTCCAAGCTTTCAAAGAAAACAAGACAGCAAAGCAGTATAGCAAAGGAAACAAACCAGAGTACAGAGAGAAATGCGGATATTGTGGTGGAAAGCACCCAAGAGCAAAAGAGAAATGTCCAGCATTTGGAAGAAAATGCAAAGCTTGTGGAGGAAATAATCACTTTGCTTCATGCTGCAGAACACCCAAGAAAAATCAAAAGAAAACAAGAGTTCGGCACTTCGAAGAAGAAGAGACTGACACTGAAAGTGATAATGAAATCCTCGGGATCGAAGACAAAACCAGAAAAAAGGAGAGAAACATACGAGCAAAAATGTTGATAAATGAGATGCCGGTAAGATTTCTTCTTGACACAGGTGCAACAACAAACGTGATGTCTGAGAGGCTGTACAGAGAAGTCACAGGAGATGAAAGAAAGTCTGACCTGCAAGAGACGAAGAAGAAGCTGGTGATGTTCAACGGAACAGAAATGAAGCTTGTGGGGGAGATAGTGCTGCGAGTGAAAAACCCCAAGAACAGAAGGAAATACAAAGTCAGGACAACCCGATCACCAAAACGGACTGTAAGCCAGTACTGGGACTGAAAGCTGTACAGCACATGCAATTGTTGACGATCAATGAAGAGAACATTGCAACGATAGCGGCGAATCAGAAAGATTTCTTTGAGATTGATCGGTTACAAACAAGAGAACCCAAAGAGGTCATCATCTGTCTGAAGAGACATTTGGGAATACCAGAACGCCTGACAACAGACTGTGAACTCGATTTACATCAAACCAGTTTGGAAAGTTCAGAAAAACATATGGGTTTGAACACGTAACAAGCTCACCACACTACCCTCAGTCCAGTGGAAAAGCAGAGAGCGCGGTGAAGACTGCAAAGACGTGCATGAAGAAAGCAGAACACAACAATCAAGATCCCTTCCTCGCTTTACTTGAGTTGAGAAACATCCCGACAGAGACTGTAAACAGTTCGCCTGCTCAGAGACTGTTCGGCAGAAGAACACGAACACAAATGCCGACGTCAAAGACATTACTCCAACCTACAGTTGTACCAATCAAGAAAGAACTTGAGAAAAGGAAACTGAAGCAAGCGCACTACTACAACAGAAGCGCAGTAGAGCTGACAGAACTGAGTCCGGGACAGATTGTGAAATTCCAACCTCCAGGATCCAAAACGTGGATCAGTGCCAAAGTAGACCAACAGGTGAACATCCGGTCATACAACATTCGCACAGAGGACGGACGTCAGTACAGAAGGAATCGTCGTCAGCTACGAGACACAACAGAAACGGAGCTTCAGCAGACAATCAACCCTCAACGACTTGTCCAGAGAAGGATGATTTCTGGAAGACATCAGGAAAGCGACACATCGGGCAAGCAACAGCAAATCATCATTCCATCAAAACAGATGCTGGAAGATAACGAGAAAACTGGAACTGGAACAGATGTCAGGACGCCAGCATCGTCTATCCATGAGAACTCATCTGATCAGTCACTAGTCATCAAAATGTCTGAGACAACCAGCATCAAGGAGCCAGATGAAGTTATTAAACAAACAAGGACAGGACAACCCGAACCAGTTAGTTCTTCTTACAGAACAAGATCTGGAAGACAAAGCAAAAGGCCAGATTTCCTGAAATATGAATGAAACTGAAGATTCTACCACAATCAGATAAACTGTTATCCCCATAGTCCGCACTAAAAGGTTTGGGCAGCGTTCTTTTTCCTATCAAGCTTCAACCATCTGGAATCAGTTACCTCGCTCTCTTAGATACTCACCCTCTCTGTCCACATTCAAACGCTCCCTCAAAACTTACCTGTTTCCCAAAACTGGTAATCTCTGCCCCCTTCCCCCCATGTAATGTAATGGTGACATTATAGTGTCTTAGTGTCAATGTGTCATTGTGTTTGCATGTCATGCTGTGTGTGTGTTTGTGTGTGTGTGTGTGTGTTTGTGTGTGTGTGGGTGCTTCTGTGGGTGTGTGTGCTTGTGATTCTGGTTATATGTTTTGCCATTGTAAACGCCTAGGGCATTTATTTGATTAGGCGTACTAAATGTTCATAATAATAATAATAATAATAAAAACATTGCGAAATATGGACATGATGATGATCAGAGATAAAATGAGGTGAATGAATGATTGGGCCTTGTGCGTGAGAATGAGTGTTTGTTAAGTTGATGTTGTGATAAAGGTAGGAAACACATTTATTTCGTATGGACTGAAAGATAGGAAAAATGATTTATTGATTTTGTTTCCTTAAAGAAAGGGAGATGTGACGTGTGTTGACAGTAAACAGCGTGCGGATAGCAGCACGGCATGATATTCGTTTAAATGATAACTGATTGCTGTTCACTGTGATATGTATATATACTGTAGTCAGTTGAGAATCAGAGAGGGAGGAGTAAAGACGAAGAAGCATTGCCCTGTCTTCCGAGTTGGCTGTAGAAAGAACGAAACAATCTTGTTTTGACTTCGCTGGCCGATTGTCCACGCCTCACAACCGTACAACATTACCTGTCCTATATAACATTAAAGAACTATCTTCCTGATGTTAACTGATAGGCATTTGTTGGCAAGAATGCTATTCATCTTCTTGAATACTGTTTTGGCTTGGCCGATTCTGCTGGCTATTTTAAGATGTGCATTTACCGTCTGGTGAGATGACCGTTCCCAGATATTTAAACTCATCAACCTGTCTCAAGGTTGTGCCGTTCGGTGTTATTTTGCATTAGGGGATTTCTTGTTTTTTACTCATTACCATGATTTTAGTCTTCCTGCTATTTAGCTCCAACCCTTTATTTTTGTTTTCTATTTCTATTATATTCACAAGGTTTTGTAGATCCCTTTCAGTTTTTGCAACTAGCACGTTGTCATCTTTGTGGGAAAACCTGATCTCACGGTCTTGTCACATTTCTTTAGTCAGCCTTCCAAAGACAGAGCCAGCCTTGGAAATGCACAGCATCATCTCTGTAATAAGAGATCCATTGCTGCTGACTGTAGTGCTGAACTAACAGAATTTGTCTACAGTCTTGACCTTCTGGGTGTGGATGACAGTCGGAGATGGTGAAGCACTAGAAGCCTGAGATAGTATTGTTGACACATGTCCTCTATCTTGCTGAAGCTAACGTAAGGCTAACCGTACAGGACTAACATCAACAAGAGAATTGACAAGTTCATTGGCCAGCCAGCTAGTCAGTCCATCCCTAAGTCAGTCAGTTATTAAGTCAGTCGTCGTTAAGTCATTAAGTTAGTCATTAAGTCAGTCATTAAATTATTAAGTCAGTCATTAAGTCAGTCAGTCAGTCAGTCAGTCAGCAGCCAGCCAGCCAGCCAGCCAGTCAGCCAGCCAGTCAATCATTCAGCCAGCCAGCCAGTCAGTCAGTCAGCCAGCCAGTCAGTCAGTCAGCTAGCCAGCCAGTCAGTCAGCCAGCCAGCCAGTCAGTCAGTCAATGATTCCAGTCCAGTGACCGCATAGGACCATAGCAGAAAGTTAGTTACCCAATTTGTCATTTACTAACACTTAATCCATCAGAAAAACTCAAAAATAGAACTAGAACGCTTATCTAATTAATAAAACAAAAACAAGAAGGTGCAAATTTCGGCCCACTTGCCTTTATCAAGTACAACACTTGCGCATTTATTTTTTGTTGTCTTTTTGTATATGCTTGACGAAGGCCAGTTGGCCAAAAATTTGCGCCTGTCTTGTTATATTGAATAGGCCAACGCGTTCTGATTCTATGTTTGTATTTTTCTGGTTTGTGTTTGCTTGTGAATATACTTGAAATAGAAAGCAAAGGTAAGGGGTTGGAACTAAACAGCAGGAAGACTGAAGTCATGGTGATCAGTAAAAAACATGAAATCCCCTCATGCAAAATAACAGCAAATGGCACAACCTTGACACAGGTTGATAAGTTTAAATACCTGGGAACGATAATCTCACCAGACGGCAGATGCACATCAGAAATAACCAGCAGAATCGGCCAAGCCAAAACAGCATTCATGAAGATGGAAAGCATTCTTACCAACAAATGCCTATCAATTAACATCAGGAAGAGAGTTTTTGAATGTTATATAGAACCAATACTGTTGTACGGTTGCGAGGCGTGACAGTCAACAAACAAAGCCAGAACAAGATTGAGGCAGCCGAGATGTGGTTTCTAAGAAGGATGTTGAGAGTTTCATGGACAACAAAGAAAACAAACGAGACAGTCTTGATGGAGGCAGACACAAGTAGATCATTCATAAGGAAGATTAGGAAAAGGCAGGCAACATTCTTAGGCCATTTTGTTGAGGAAAGGGGAATTGGAACACCTGGTCACAACGGGAAAGCTGGAGGGAAGGAGAGCCCCGGGTAGACCCAGGGAGAAGATACTAGACGGACTTGCAGAGTGGCTGAAGACAAGGAGGGTGGAAAAGATGCTTGAGGCAACAAGAGATAGAGACAGATGGAAGTCCATAATCGCCAACGCCATGCGGCAAGGCATCTGATGATGATGATGATGATGATGTTTGCTTGAACGGTGGCAGTCGCTTTGATTCAGATAAGATTTAGGGCCTAACCAATTTATCACAAATGCCTCCTTATTGTCAGGTAAATGAATCAACCAAAGCGTTAGATTAAAAAATGAGGATGAAATTTTTCAAAATCAAGGGACAAACATGAAGCTCCTTACTACAAAAGCCAAGCAATCCCACATAGGCCCTACATATACCACAGAGAGGTAATAGACATACTCACCTTAATGGACAAAATTTCTGGCAGCTCCGAATAGTCTGGTACGTATTGCTACCCGCTCCAATCACTATTTCCAGCATGTTGGAGCTCAGATCGAGGCTGGTGCTGATCGCGAGGTGGGCGTCTGCGCATGCCTTGACACTGAAAACGAGGCTGGAGCGCGTGCTGAGATTAGGCACAGGCACTTGCTGGTAATCGTATTGGCTAACAACCATGGTATGGGGGCAGACTGGAACTGAAAAAAACAAGCAAACGATATGTACAATTAGTGTCTTTTTTCACAGTTAAACATTCTGCCCCTGGCCTTGTTTTTTACACACACACACACACACACACACACACACACACACACACACACACACACACACACACACACACACACAAACACACACACACACACAAAAACAAAACAAAAACAAAAACAAACAAACGAACAAACAAAAACAAAACGAAACAAAACAACAGCAACAACAACCCCCCCAAAAAAACAAAAAACAAAACAAAACAAAACAAAACAAAACAACAACAAACAAACAAACAAACAAACAAACAAACAAACAAACAAACAAACAAACAAACAACAACAAAAAACCCACGAAGGCTGAATGCTTTCCATATGAGCTTCCTGAAGTGCATTGTTGACATGTTTAAAACAGACCATTCAGTCAACAGTGCCGTACCAAAAACAGCACAAATCCCTTTAGCATAAATCCTCATCAAGCTTTGGTTGGGTCCTGTGTACCGTATTAAGAGTGGGAACATCGCACGGGACACCAGGTTGGTACAGACCACTGGTTGGGTGCTGTGTACCATATTAAGAGTGGGAACATCGCACAGGACACCAAGTTGGTACAGACCACTGGTTGGGTCCTGTGTACTGTATTAAGAGTGGGAACATCGCACGGGACACCAAGTTGGTACAAACCACTGTTTGGGTGCTGTGTATTGTATTAAGAGTGGGAACATCGCACAGGACACCAGGTTGGTACAAACCATTGGTTGGATGCTGTGTACCGTATTAAGAGTGGGAACATCGCACAGGACACCAGGTTGGTACAAACCATTGGTTGGATGCTGTGTACCGTATTAAGAGTGGGAACATCGCACAGGACACCAGGTTGGTACAGACCACTGGTTGGGTGCTGTGTACTGTATTAAAGTGGGAACATCGCACAGGACACCAAGTTGGTACAAACCACTGGTTGGGTCCTGTGTACCGTATTAAAAGAGTGGGAACATTGCACAGGACACCAAGTTGGTACAAACCACTGGTTTTATTCCTGTCAAAAGCCACGTGAAATGAGATCAAAAACCAAAAAAGCTGTTGGATGGGGTCTTCTGAGACGGCAAAGAACTTTTTCATGACAACACACTTGTCTTCCAATCTGCCTGTGGCAGTTTTCATGAGTGTAGATCGTTCCATAACTATGGGGTTCAGGAAGGAAGGGAAAAGGCAGTACAGACATATCTGTGCTCTAAGGCAGCTGTGTAAACAGACAATAGAGCATGACAAAGGCTACACCGTTTCTTCATAGAACTGTTATTACTGTTATTTTTGTTTCAAGCCCAGCCGACTTCGTAGAGCCATATCAGGGCTAAAACATACAATACTTCAAGACGAAAAAAAAAAAAAAAAAAAAAAGGAAAAGAAAATTAAGTACACATATCCATGTATTCGCCCACATAATCTAAGGAGATGCCCCTGGCGTTGACCACTCCGTCCAATTTATCGCTCAGGGGATTTAAAAAACCACATCTTATATATATTTAAACAGACCTAAGGACACCAAAACATATATAAAAAGGGCATAAGTTACCTAAACTTCTTTCCGAACATTTCACTTCCCAGGAACTGAAAATGCACTTAAATACATGTACCCAATTATCAGTCCCAAGAAACACTCCGTCCAATTTATTGCACAGGAGATTTAAAAAAATATAACTGAATACACATTTAAACGTAACTCATCATCATCACAGGTGCCCTGCCTCATGGCGTTGGCGATTATGGACTTCCATCTGTCTCTATCACTTGTTGCCTCAAGTATCTCTTCCACCCTCTTTGTCCCCAGCCACTCTGCAAGTATCTTCTCCCTGGGTCTACCCGGTGCTCTCTTTCCCTATGTTGCCTGTCTTTTCCTAATCTTCCTTATGAATGATCTACTTGTGTCAGCCTCCATCAAGACTGTCTCGTTTGTTTTCTTTGTTGTCCATGGAACTCTCAACATTCTTCTTAGAAACCACATCTCGGCTGCTTCAATCTTGTTCTGGCTTTGTTTGTTGACTGTCCACGCCTCGCAGCCGTACAACAGTATTGGTTCTATATAACAGTTAAGAACTCTCTTCCTGACTTTATTGATAAGCATTTGTTGGTAAGAATGCTTTTCATCTTCTTGAATGCTGTTTTGGCTTGGCCGATTCTGCTGGCTATTTCTGATGTGCATCTGCCATCTGGTAATATGTTCGTTCCTAGGTATTTAAACTTATCAACCTGTCGTAACTAAGGACACTAAAGCATTTATGAAAACGGGCCTAAGTTACTTAAAATTGTTTCCGCATATCTCATTTCCCTAGAGCCAAAAATGCACTCAATACATGTATCCAATTATCAATCCTAAGAGAATGTATGCAAGACTTTATCTAACACATACAGGTGAATGGAACAGCAAGGCAGAAAACGATAGGAAGAAATGATAGAAAGCAAAGGAAGAAGACAGAAACAAAGACAGTGACAGAAAGAAGAAATTTCTAGCACAGAATTTCCAGAATATGGGGATATTATTGATACTGGAAGAGCTCCCGGCATCCCCACGGGGTCCTACATCTATCTATCTATCCAAATACATATGTGTGTGTGCGTGTGTTGTGCGTATGTGTGTGTGTGTGTGTGTGTGTGTGTGTGTGTGTGTGTGTGTGTGTGTGTGTGTGTGTGTGTGTGTGTGTGTGTGTGTGTGTGTGTACGCAGACTTAAACATCAATTCAGTAACCATTCTGTAACACAACTGTGACGTTTTTCGGTCGTTAAAACGTTGTCCACAAGACAAAGAACTGAGCAGACAACAACAGCGCTCACACACACATACACACACACACACACACACACACGCATACACACACACACGCACACACACAAACACACAAACACACACAAACACACACACACACTGTTCAGGGATGGGGAAGGTAAAGCACCTAGGCAGAAGGGACGGGCACAATCCATAATGCCTGCCTTGAGAAAAGTTTAGGTCTCTATGACCTCAGTCTCCTATGACCTAAGGATCATGGGACAACTATGACCTTTTTTTTACCACAAGGCAGAAACATAACACAATGCTAACACATGTTATTTGTTCTTTTCATTCATTCCGTCTTCCGTCTTGTGGGTACGCTAACTTCTGTTAACACTGGAAAACAATACACAGACAATGTGTGTATTATATTAATTTTCTACATCGTGTTTCAGCCTAGTGACTGCAGCATCCTTTGTTAATATTTACACAGTATGTAAACTAACTATACGGGAATCCTCATAACAGAGCAAATAGATTAAGTCACATCAGACACAGAGCCCATTGTTCACTGCATAGAATTGAACGCCTCTCATTTCTCTGGCTGTCTTCGTTTTATCAGTCTCATATTTCTGTACCTTTGTGGGAAAATTAACCATAAGAGCCACAGTAATTCTATAGAAGCAACGCCTTAACGTAACATCACTGAATAACGACCACGATGTTAACGACCTATGAGATCGAAGAAATGATTACTACAACGGACCAACAGTAACGGGATATACTTATACTAAAAGAGCCCTTGGCATCCTTTCGGGAGTAAATAGTCATATATCCCCACCGTCAGGGAACTATGTGCCAGAAATTACCTCTTTTCTGTCACTCTCTTAGTTTCTACCTTGCTACTTTGCTTTCTGTCAACTCTTCCTACCATTTTCTGTTTATAGTTTTGTGTTTATATATAATCAAAAAATCCATTCTTTCACGCGCATATCCAATAATCAATAGATTATGCACCTACCATTTGGGATTCAGCCAGGTTGTAATGTTCTCAAACCTCTCTATAAACGAGCTTTAAAATTCATTCACCTACAAAACACTAGTATAATAGACTCTAACTATAAGAAATTAAATATTTAACAATCAAAATTTAGGCTTCAGTACAAGAAATGACTAGTTATGCACAGAATGATAGACAGACATGCTTCAGAGAACATAACCAACACCACTATAAATTTTACACGCAACAAGAGAAAAATGAACATCTCCACCCGCTCCCACCCCCTCGCAGGAATTAACATTTTCAACACCAGTCTCAGGTACCCAGGAGCTACTCTCTTGAACACACTTCCAGAAAACATACGAAATGTCTCAGTTTCACAGCTTTTAAGAACAGGTATTTTGTACAGCTCCTGTTTCAGTTAATTCGTCTCCTACCTGGCAATCAAATCGATTCGAACACATTTTATTGTGCTAAACTACATAGTACAAAAGCTTCAAATATGTTTTTTTTTTGACCAAATGTTTAATGTTTGCTTTGTTCGAATGTCTGCTTTGTTTAATGTATAATTCATAAATAGTGTAACATGATGACTCTTCTTTTTCCTGCCTCCCTCTGTCTGTCTGTCTGTTCGTTCTTTGATTTAACGTCTCTTCACGAGTGATATTAGACGCGGGGGGTGGGGGTGGGGGGGGTGGAGGATGAGTGTTAGGGTGGTTGGGGGAGACAGAGTAAGAGACATGTGTAGGTGGGAAAATAGAACAATGGAACAAGAACTTAACACTAACAATTAACACTAACAATTAAAATCAACAATCTGATGGGAAAATTTAACGCTAAAGTGTAAACTTCACAAACTTAAAGTAATGCATTAACAGGACTGTGAACCAATGATTCTGAAATTTTAACTGACAAAGATTGATCTGAAGTTACTTCTTTTAAATGAGTTTCAGAATAGTTTTCTTGTGTAAACATTGTCTGTCTGTTTGTCTGTCTATAGGTCTGTCTGTCTGTCTGTCTGTCTGTCTCTCTCTCTCTCTGTCTGTCTCTGTCTCTGTGTTCAAAAGTATTTTTCGACCGAAAGTTTAATGTTTACCTTGCTGGAATATCAATGTTGTCTAATGTATAATTTACGTGAGTGTAAAGTAGATCTTCTCTGTGTGACAACTAGATGTAGAAATAACATACTTTGCTTATTTGGTATCCTTGTCAATAAAATCTGTTCTTTTTCTTGTTCTTGTCCTGCTGGTCAATCTTGGTAGTTCATTGGACAAAAACAACAACAACAAAAAACAAACAAACAAACAAACAAACAAACAAAAAACCCACTAAACATTATTGTAGTGCATCATTGTATTTCATGGTAAAAATCATAAATCAATAAATGTATCGTTGACTTGGATCAAGCCATAATCTTTTATAACCCTTTCAATTAGCATGGAACTAGAATTCATTTTACAGGGATGAGGTAACTTGATACAGTGACATGTCAGATCCTATGAGTATCGATCGGGTCATGACTTCAGTGTAGTATGAAGAGGGGGGGAGGAGGGAGAGGGCAGGGGGTGCAGGGGGGGGGGGTTATGACAAGCCCCCACACTCAATCCAGGCTGCAGTTTTTATTTCCATATGCTCATCACGGTGTCATTGTGTGCCGTTGCTAGGTTTCACTGCACAAATGTCATACCATGAAATCCCAAATAACCATTGAAGTCTCAAGCCTGCCCCATAAACTGCCTGTTGACCAGATCTTGAACTTCTGTCTAACTTGGGGTATCAGTGGGTGTTCTCTCTCTCTCTCTGTGTGTGTGTGTGTGTGTGTGTGTGTGTGTGTGTGTGTGTGTGTGTGTGTGTATGTGTGTGTGTGTATGGGTGTGTGTGTGTGTGGTGTGTGTGTATGTGTGTGCGTGTATGGGTGTGTGTGTGTGTGTGTGTGTGTGTGTGTGTGTGTGTGTGTGTGTGTGTGTGTGTGTATGTGTGTGTCTGTATATATATATGTGTGTGTGTGTATGTGTGTGTGCGTGCGTGTGTGTGTGTGTGTTTTGATGGGTGGTTTCTTTCTGTGTTCAATAACACCATGTACTACTCTTGCCTCTGGTTGCTATTAAAACAAAAATTATAACGTTACAATGAAATTATCTCCCCTCTAGTTAATTACATAGTGCAAGTCCCTAGATATCCACATGAAAACTTTAACAACAGCGATTGCACTTTCTTCTCACCAGCAAATGCCTATCGGTTAACCTCAGGAAGAAAATTCTTGAATGTTACATAGAACCGATACTGTTATACGGTTGTGAGGCGTGGACAGTCGACACGCAAAGTCAGAACAAAATTGAGGCAAATGAAATGTGGTTTCTATGAAGAATGTTGAGAGTTCCATGGACAGCAAAGAAAACAAACGAGACAGCCTTGAAGGAGGCAGACACAAGAAGATCATTAATAAAGAAGATTAGGTAAAGACAAGCAACATTTATAGGCCATTTTATGAGGAAAAGGGAATTAGAACATCTGGTCACAACAGGAAAGCTGGGGGGAAAGAAAACACCGGGTGGACCCAGGGAGAAAATGCGGCACGGCACATGGTGATGATGATTGCATTTTCACCGGTCTTGTTCACCGGAACAGGTGCCCGTACTCTAGCAATGTCTTAAGGACCATTCCACAATTTACGAGTAATTTTCTTGAATTCCCACACTGAAGGACCTCTGATGTACCTACCATCACGACTGAACACAGCCCCACCCTTTTGATTTATGCCGTGTTTCCGTATCTAGTATCAGCGTCCAGCTCTATGGCTGAGCAGAAGAGTGACAGAATGGTTCAGACGTTTGCCTGCCAATAATTAAACCCGAGGTTCCAGGGCTCGTTTCCAGTTGAGGCCGCGACTTTTCTCCTCAGTCTGACCAGAAAATCGAACTGAATGTCTAGTCCTTTGCAAGGGGACGAAAAACGAGTCGCACCCGTGTGCCTTCTGGCCTATGCACACTAAAGATCCCACGGCATTTGAAAATCGTGAAGAGCAGGGTTTTTGCCCGGCTGCCCTGGTATAAAACATTTGAGAAATAGATTTCCCAGATCTCTCATCTTGAAGGTCGGTCAGACTTCTAAAGACTTGGTAAGACAAACAAACAAACAAACAAATAAACAAGCAAGCTAGCAAGCAAGCAAGCAAACAAACAAACAAACAAACAAACAAACAAACAAACAAACAAACAAACAAACAAACAAAAACAGGGACGAACTCTCGAATAGATCAATGTCAATGGTAAATCCACTGTGACAACAGAAATGACTATAGTACAATTGTTGATTTGTGATCGTGTGGCGTGTCATGCATTGTCATGAAACTATTAATGGTGGGTCTGAGTATAATCATGATTTTCAGAAAAAAAAGAACATGAATGTAACTAAATCATGCCAGTTCAAACGATTATCGCAATATCATGTCAATCAGTTTCCCTTTACCGCCTCGTCTGGTCGACGTTAGTTAATCCGATAATTAATGATTGTGGAATTAAATTGTTAATGTAATAATGCGTAATTGTTGTACTGAACTTTTTCTCAACTCTTCCGTCTCCACCAGTCTATTTGTGCTGAATTCAGTTTTTGAGAGATTTAGTTGTCGAAACAACTGACGGATATTCTATTAACTGAAAAGTACTTAAAGCTCGTTTTCTGGGATTTGTCTCGTAAAATCTTCGTTATTATTAAAGTAATATCAAAGAAATATGAGGGAAGCAAGAGTTATGTCCTGTGGTTGATATTATAACCTTCTCTTCCTCCTCCACCTGTTCATCATCATCATCACCACCAAAAATACTGTTAGTATCATTTTCATCATTACATCTATCGCAGCGGCTGTCACTTGTGTAAACGTCATTTGATCAACTGGTGATGGTGGTAATAGTGATTTTCCTATGGTATTTTCAGTGTCTGAATGGTGCTACACCTCATGGCCTCAGTACACAAAATTAAAGAGGGCGGAAATATGTAGAATGGGCACAGATGAATGAGTTCATAGTATGAAACACCTGGTTTGAGCAGCCTAATAGAAGAGAATGGACATGGATGAGTCCAGGAGATAATACCAAAAATCAAATTGACTACATCCTGATCAATAAAAGACTTAGAAATTCTTAGCTGACAACAAAAACACTACTTACCAACAAACGCCTATCAATTAACATCAGGAAGAGAGTTCTTGAATGCTATATAAAACCGATCATGTTATACGGTTGTGAGGCGTGGACAGTCAACAAGCAAGACAAGATTGACGCAGCCGAGATATGGTTTCTAAGAAGAATGTTGAAAGTTCCATGGACAGCAAAGAAAACAAACGAGTCAGTCTTAATGGAGGCATACACAAGAAGATTATTCATAAGGAAGATTAGGAAAAGACAGACAACATTTATAAGCCATTTTATGAGGAAAGGGGAATTAGAGCACCTGGTCGCAGCAGGAAAGCTGGAGGGAAAGAGAACACCAGGTGGACCCAGGGAAACATATTGGACGGCCTTGCAGAGTGGCTGAGGACAGAGAGGGTGGAAGATGTGCTTGCGGTGACAAGGGATAGATACATATGGAGGGCCATGATCGCCAACGCCATGCGGTAGGGCACTAGATGATGATGAAATAGTGCTACAGACAAATAGAAATGCATACAATTAGTGATAGGCTCTTCTGTCAATCAGACGGATAAGTAGGCATACCAGTCCTTTTTCACTTGTATGGGGCTTCATGATGAACACAAGACTAATTCTGGAGGTGCATGTTCTTCCACAGGTGCTGAACTGGAAGGTTCTGAGGCCTTGAGTTCTGGTTCCGCCGATCCCTCTTCTACTGAATAGCAGCTGTTGTGCATTATCCAATGTGATTGTGTTCTGTGTACACTGCTGTCTGCAGCTTACATCGTTGTGGACACTGTCTTCTCAGCTGATGGTGTTGTTACAGCTGATGAGATTGACCTTTGGAGTATCTTTATATAGCTTTAGTTGTCTTCCCTACTGCTACTACAACTACTACTGCTGCTTCTACTACTTCTACTACTGCTGCTACTATATTATTAACCACCACCACTACAACTGGTACTACTACTATACTGCTACTACTACTTCTACTACTGCTGCTACTACTATTACTAACCAGTACTGCTACTGCTGCTACTATTAGTACTAATACCGCTGCTGCTTCTACGATTACTAGTGATGCTGTTGCTGCTGCTGCTGCTACTATTACTGCTGCTGCTACCACTACTGCTGCTGTTAGTGCCTCTACTACAACTGTTGCTATTATTACTACTACTGATACTACTACTGCCACTACTGCTTGTGCGGCCATTACCATCACTGCTGCTATTACTATTACTACCAGTGCTGTTATTACTACTACTTCTGCTGCTGCTGCTACTACTACTACAGCACAGCACAGCACAGCACAACACAACACAACAACAACACAACACAACACAACACAACACAACACAAACACAACACAACACAGTACAATACAACACAGTACAAAACAACACAGTACAATACAACACAACACAACACAACACAACACAACACAACACAACACAACACAACACAACACAACACAACACAACACAATACAATACAATACAATACAATACACGTCGTCGGCCTCTTTACATCTCAGGAGATGATAGTCTGCACCAGGAGGCGTTGTGGTCATGACGTGCACTTTCTGCTGTGGCTGTGCAGGCCGATTCTTGAGTGGCAATCTCTGTCACATCTGCCACATACAAATTGAGTCGCTGTTGTCTGGTTTCTGGAACGTTGCTTGCGAAGAGCCCTTTTCTCATCTGCGCTTTCTGCTCTCCTCCTCTCCGCATTCACAACGCCTTGCTGAACGGCTGTCCGCCACGCTGCCCTGTCTTCCGCCAGAATCTCCCAAGAGCCTGGGTCAATCCCTGAGCTTCTAAGGTCCCTTTTGCGTGCGTCTACAAAGCGTAGCTGTGGGCGTCCTGGAGTTTGCTTCCGGTTTGCCAGTTCGCCGTAGAGAACGTCTTTTGGTATGCGTCCATCCTCCATTCGACGCACATGGCCAAGCCAGCGTAGTCGGCGTTGGCTTAGAAGGGCAAAGATGGTCTGTAGGCCCGCACGACGGAGGACCTCTGTGTTGGTCACCTTGTCTTGCCACTGGATGCCGAGGATGCGTCGCAAGCAGCGGAGATGGAAAATGTTGAGCCTCTTTTCTTGGCTGGCGTATGTGGTGCAGGCTTCACTTGAGTAGAGAAGAGTGCTCAACACACATGCTCTGTACACCTGCATTTTGGTGTTTGCAGTGAGACTGCTGTTGGACCAGACCTGCTTGTTCAGTTTAGCCATAACAGATGAGGCCTTTGCAATTCTGGCGCTGATTTCAGCGTCCAGAGAGAGGTTGTCACTTATGGTGGACCCCAAGTACTGAAATGTGTGGACAGTATTGAGGTCGTAGTCTCCAATGTGTAGAGATGGTGGTTGTTCACAGCCTTGGCCTAAGATCTCAGTTTTCTTCAAGTTGATTGTGAGACCAAACTCTCTGCAAGCGTGGGCGGAAGCGATCAACGAGCCTCTGGAGATCTTGTTCACTGTGGGAAGCCAGCGCAGCATCATCTGCAAAGAGAGCTTCTCTGATGGTCTTCTTTTCCACCTTAGTTTTGAAACGAAGCCTGGCAATGTTGAAGAGCTTTCCATCGGTCCTTGTATGAAGATATACCCCTACTTCAGATCTGCAGAAGGCATAGGTCAGCAACATCGAGAAGAAGATCCCGAACAGAGTTGGGGCCAAAACACATCCCTGTTTCACTCCGCTGCTGATTCTAAAAGGCTCTGATGTGGCACCATTATAGCACACAGTGCTATGTATATCCTCGTGGAAAGACTCGATGACAGCTGATAGTCTTGGGGGGCAGCCGATTTTCTTGAAAAGCTTGAGAAGACCACTCCGACTGACCAGGTCGAACGCTTTCGTGAGATCACTGAAGGCGAGGCAAAGGGGCATGTGCTGCTCGCAGCACTTTTCCTATAGTTGCCGGACAGAGAAGATCATGTGGATGGTCGATCTTCCGGCCCTGAAGCCGCACTGGGACTCAGGGTAGATGCGAGCTGCCAGCCTCTGAAGACGGGTTAAGACGACTCTTGCTTTCCCAACAATGCTGAGGAGTGAGATTCCGCAATAATTATGACAATCACTGCGGTCGCCCTTGTTCTTATATAGAGTCACTATCCTGGCGTTTCTCATGTCTCTCGGAATGAAGCCTTCCTTCCAGCACATGCACAAAAGTTCATGCAGCTCGTTGAGAAGAGCAGGCTTCCCGCACTTAATGACTTCTGGAGGTATTCCGTCTTCACCAGGGGCTTTTCCCGTCGCCAAACCGTCAAACGCCTTGCTTAGTTCTTCAAGGCTTGGCTCAGCATCCAACTCCTCCATGACAGGCAAATCCTCAATGGCATTCAGGGCAGCATCGGCGACAGAGTTCTGCGTGGAGTACAGCTCCAGGTATTGCTCTACCCATCTCTCCATCTGCTTTGCTGAGTCTGTGATGCTCTCTCCTGCTTTGGACTTAAGAGGAGCTGACTTGGAGGCTGCTGGACCAGTCGCTTGTTTGATGCCAGCGTACATGCTGCCAGTATTGCCTGAATCTGCTGACTGCTGAATATTTGAGCTTAACTGTAGCCAATAGTCGTTGGCGCATCGCCGAGCAGTTTGTTGGGCCTTGCTGCGGGCAGCTCTGTAAGCATCACGAGTAGTTTGGATATTGTTGTTTTTATACGCAAGTAAAGCCTTGCGTTTCGCTTCCACCACTGGTTCCATTTCCTGCCAGTTTGCCTCAAACCAGTCGGGATTCTTTCGTTCTTTTTTCCCAAATATACTCAGGGCGGACTGATAGATTGTGTCCTTCACGTGATTCCACTTTTCCTCAGCGTTTTGGATCTCTGAGCCACTCTTGAGCGCTTCATTCAGGGTTTCTACAAACTCCCCGGCCTTGGTCGGATCGGACGTGAGACAGGCATCAATCCTTGGGCGTCCTTTCTTCTTTGAGTGGTGCAGTCTTCTGGGTAGAAGCTTGATCTTGCTGCGTACCAGGGTGTGGTCTGTGTCGCAATCAGCGCTGTGGAAACTCCTCGTGTTGAGGACGTTGTTAAGGTCCGACCTCCTTGTTAAGACGAGGTCGAGCTGATGCCAGTGGTGGAATCTGGGGTGGCGCCATGACACCTTGTGCTTCTCCTTATTGTTGAAGGTGTTGGTGATGGCTAGCTTGTGGTAAGAGCAAAGTTCCAGGAGTCTTTGACCGTTCTCATTTTGCTTCCCAACACCATGATGTCCAATGCTGGTTGGCCAGGCCTCAAAATCAGCACCTACGCGTGCGTTCAGGTCTCCCAATATGAAGAGACCTTCCTTGCTGGGAACTCCTCTGACAACAGCATCCAGGGCTTCATAGAACTGGTCCTTGACGTCGGGTGAGGAGTTTAATGTTGGGGCATAGGCACAGATGAAGTTGACTGTGCCTGAACTGGTCGTCATTTTTAGAGTGAGCAGTCTCTCCGTACCTCCCGTGGGGAGCTCTACGGTTGCTAGGAGGGAGTTCTTTACAGCGAAGCCCATACCATGAATACGTGGCTCCTCTGGGTTCTTCTCCTGCCAGTAGAACGTGTAGTTCTTCTCACGCAGTGATCCGTCCCCAGGTAGCCTTGTCTCCTGTAATGCAGCGATGTCGACGTTGAGTCGCTGAAGCTCCCTGTCTATCACGGCCGTCTTCCGTGTGTCGTCTAACAACTGTCAAAACCAGGACACATTGTCCTTACATTCCAGCTTGATATCAGAAGAGCTGGCATCTTCTTTTTCTTCTTTGTGTTGCCTGGTGCCTGGTGTTTACAACCTGCCTGTCAAGTTTCCTCTAAGCTCCAAGCACCCATTGGAGCAAACAGTTGTGGCGGGGTAACACCTAACTGACTGGGGGCTGCCCAGCTTGAGGCGGGCGGTAGCTACCCAATGGAATGCGAAGATTCCTCCCACCGTCGAGAGTAACCCCTGGCGTCCGGCTCTACGCCAAAAAAGCCTAGGCTTAAAACCGGTATCTGTTACTCTCCGTGTTGTGTCGATGCTGTGTTACCAGCGAAGCTGGAGTGACCTCTCCAGGTGCAGGCCTGGGCAAGTGAATATGGAGGACGAGCTGTTGCCCATGCAGCAGATCCCCCCTCTCCTCGCCACTAGTAGAATCCAGGGAAAGACAGAGGCCTGTACGCCTAGTACCAGGGGCGACGCAGGAGTTGCCAGAACGAGGTTGTAGACAACGACGAACTGCCTTAAGGACTCCGACTCCCGATTTTTCCTCGAGATTTACTTCTGAAGCCTTTCCTTTGAATGGGTGTAGCCGCGAGGCAGCGGAGGTTTGAAGTCGGAGTTTTCCTTCTCCTAGACAGGCTGCCTTCCCGGGCTGACGAGTCCCATCTACCCAACGCAGTGATAATATCATATCATACCACTCCGACTGACCAGATCGAACGCTTTCGTGAGATCAATGAAGGCGAGGCAAAGGGGCATGTGCTGCTCGCGGCACTTTTCCTGTAGTTGCCGGACAGAGAAGATCATGTGGATGGTCGATCTTCCGGCCCTGAAGCCGCACTGGGACTCATGGTAGACGCGAGCTGCCAGCCTCTGAAGACGGGTTAAGACGACTCTGGTGAATACTTTCCCAACAATGCTGAGGAGTGAGGTTCCGTGATATGATATGATATGATATGATATGATATGATATGATATGACAATACAATACAATACAATACAATACAATACAATACAATACAATACAATACAACACAACACAACACAATACAATACAATACAACACAACACAACACAACACAACACAACACAACACAACACAACACAACACAACACAATACAATACAATACAATACAATACAATACAGACTTCTACTTACACAGTAATACAACACTATACAATGCACTTAAACACAACACAATACAATATCATGTAATATAATACAGTATAACGGAGTATTACAAAATATCACAATAGGATATGATACAACACAATGCCACACAGCACAATAAAATACAACGTCACGAGGTGCAATAAAACACAGCACAATACACACAATACAATATAATATGACAGATTAGAAATATAATGATTCCCTAAAGAATACGAGAGAGAAAAAAAGAAAAGCAGAACAAACCGTCACAATTGTCTCCCATGAAGCCAGTGTTGGTACAGTCGCATGTTCCGTTTTGGACACACACACCCCCATTCTGACAAGGGCAGGCTGGAAAACATTAACGTTTCTTTGTTCAGTCTCAAAATACACACACGCACGTTGTCAGTGTTTGCACGACCAGCGCGTGCAACACACACACACACACACACACACACACACACACACACAACCAAAACCACCAACACACACACACACCAACACCCACCCACACACCAAAATAACACGTACTCTCACACACGTATCACATAGCACTTGGCACTAATCGTATACACGCATGCACACGAGCACGCACGCACACACACACACACACACACACACACCACACACACACACACACACACAAACACACAGACACACACGCACACACGCATACATACACACACGAGCACATATGCACACATTCAGCGATCGAAGACAGACCATTTAGATAGTGCACTATAACAATGCCTATCTGACACAGTGATGGCTGAACGACGAGCACTGCACACTACCACACACACACACACACACACACACACACACACACACACACACACACACACACACACGCACTCACACACACACACACGCACTCACACACACACACACACCACACACACACACACAACACACACGACTCAACCGCACTACACACACACACACACACACACACAACACACACACACACGCATCACACACACAACACACAAACACAATCACACACACAGACAGACAGACAAACAGACAGACAAGACAAACAGACAGACAGACAGACAGAAGAACAGACAGACAGACTGACAGAGAGAGAGAGGAGAGAGGAGAGAGACAGACAGACAGACAGACAGATAGACAGAGACAGAGACGAGCAGGACAGAGACAGAGACAGAGACAGAGACAAGACAAGACAGAGAAGGGAGAGAACAGAGAGATGATGATTGATGATTGAGTGAGTTGTCGACACACCTCAGGTGATATGGCCGACGGGGATAACCACCAGGGAGTGGGGAAGGGACTATTAATCTATCTGACACCATAACACATGTTAGTGGGACAGCGAGATGGCCATTATTAGCGACCGGGATTCGACCCAACATTAGCATGTATTCGACGTCAAACCACTGAGCACTGGGCCGCTAGAGAAACAGAGAGAGAGCAGACGAGAGAGAGGACAAAGAGAGACAGAGAAGAGAGAGAGAGACAAAGAGAGAGAGAGAGAGGAGAGACAGAGACAGAGACAGAGACAGAGACAGAGAGAATAACAACAATAAAAAAACACTCCTTATCCCACATCAGAGAGAGAAGAGACAGAGAAGAGAAGAGAAGAAGAAGAAGAAGAAGAAGAGAAGAGAAGAAGAAGAAGAAGAAGAAGAAGAAGAAGAAGAAGAAGAAGAAGAGAAGAAGAGAAGACAACAACAACAACAACAACTAATAATAATGATAATGATGATGATGATAATAATAATAATAATAATAATAATATAATAATTACAAAATTCATATAGCGCAAAATCTTGATAGAAATCAAATCTAAGCGCTGAACACACACACACGCACGCACGCACACACACGCACACACGCACACACACACACACACGCATGGCTATAAATGGGGAAAAAGAAAAAAATCAATGGAAAATTATAGAAAACATATTATATACAAATATATATTACGATGTGATTCCACACCGAGTGGAGACAGAATAAGAAGAAGAAGAGAAGAAGAAGAGAAGAGAGAGAGAGACAGATACAGAGACAGAGAGAATAACAACAATGAAAAACACTCCTAATCCACATTAGAGAGAGAAAGAGAGAGAGAGAGAGAGAGAGAGAGAGAGAGATAGAGACAGACAGACAGAGAGAGACAGAGAAACAGAGACAGAGAGACAGACAGAAACAGAGAGGGAATAATAACAATAAAAACACTCCTAATTCCACACCAGAGAGAGAGAGAGAGAGAGAGAGAGAGAGAGAGAGAGAGAGAGAGAGAGACAGAGGAGACAGAGACAGAGACAGAGACAGAGACAGAGACAGAGAGAAGAGAAGAGAGAGAGAGAGAGACAGAGAGAGA
>JAPXFY010000030.1:22360991-22370991 GCA_030674185.1 Monoplex corrugatus
CACACACACACACACACACACACACACACCCCACACACACACCGCAGTCCTTTTCTCACACTGGACGAAGCAGCAGGAAAGTTGAAGTTTTTTTCTCCTGATTTTTGTATCTGGTGTTTGTTTGTTTGTGATCTTACGCTTGACAAAGGCCAGTTGGCCGAAAATTTGCGCCTGTCTTGTCTGGTTGTATTAAATACGCGTTTTGATTCTTTTTTCGTGTTTTTTTTTTCTGGTTAATCTACACAGGACATTAACATCCTCCGCTATGAGAAATTCCTCGTGAGTTTCAGTACATGCTGGGGTTGACATGAATCTTTGGCCTCTATGCAGAGATTTTTTAAGGATGTATAAGGCCAGCAAAATGTCAGTCTCTCATCTGGAATAAAACAGACAAAACAACCCACAGCCTTCTTCCATTAGTTTCCCATGACGGGATGATGACAAATCGGACCTCCGAGTTCAGGTGGATGGAAGGTGATCTTATACGGAAAGATCTGGTTGACATCCTTATACAGACATCAGTTGCTACACAGACTGGCACACATCAGGCACGAGTAGATGATGAGCCAGTATTGCAGAGTATGGTAGATGTCGTCTTCTCAGATGATGTGTGAACTGTCAAGCTGATCTTCACACTTGCAATACTATTATATAGCGCTTGCCTTGCATCCAACAAGACTTAAATTTGAGGTGATTACAAGCAGTCATTGCTGTACTTGTTTGTGCTGTCACTGCTTTGGAATCTGGAAATGAATTTGCTATACTGTACAACTGAAAACGGTTTCCAACAGGGGAGCCTGTCACATACACGCGCGCGCGCGCGTGTGTGTGTGTGTGTGAGTGAGTGAGTGAGAGAGTGTGTGTGTATGTGTGTGAGTGTGTGTGTGCGTGTGTGTGTATGTGTGGGTATGTGTGTGTGTGTGTGTGGAGGGGGTATGTATGTGTGTGTGTGTGTTGTGTGTGTATGTGAGAAAGTGTGTGTGTGTGTGTGGGTGGGTGGGTGGATGGGTATGTATGTGTGCGTGTGAGTGTGTGCGCGCGTGTGTGTGTGGGTGTATGTACGAGCGTGCTGTGTTGACAATCTAATCCACCTGCGGCCAATTCATTTGACTAGTCTCTATTTAACCAGTGTTTTAATGGTCGTTTAGCGTGAGGTAATTACAGGCCAGGATGGCGGCTCTGCTGCTGTTGTTGTCTCTGACCATTGTGTAACAGTGTGATTTCACTGCTGTAGTTTGCTGACCTTCTTTGTAAGGCTAATGTTTGAAGCGATTGTATAATTCACGTTGTTACACTACCATTGATGTGGTTGTGTAATCCATGTTGTTACACTACCATTGATGTAGTTGTGTAATCCATGTTGTTACATTACCATTGATGTGGTTGTGTAATCCACGTTGTTACACTACCATTGATGTGGTTGTGTAATCCATGTTGTTATATTACCATTGATGTAGTTGTGTAATCCATGTTGTTACATTACCATTGATGTGGTTGTGTAATCCATGTTGTTATATTACCATTGATGTAGTTGTGTAATCCATGTTGTTACATTACCATTGATGTAGTTGTGTAATCCATGTTGTTATATTACCATTGATGTAGTTGTGTAATCCATGTTGTTACACTACCATTGATGTAGTTGTGTAATCCATGTTGTTATATTACCATTGATGTAGTTGTGTAATCCATGTTGTTACATTACCATTGATGTAGTTGTGTAATCCATGTTGTTACATTACCTTTGATGTAGTTTGTAATCCATGTTGTTACACTACCATTGATGTAGTTGTGTAATCCATGTTGTTCACTACCATTGATGTAGTTGTGTAATCCGTGTTGTTACATTACCATTGATGTAGTTGTGTAATCCATGTTGTTACACTACCATTGATGTGTTGTATAATCCATGTTGTTCACTACCATTGATGTAGTTGTGTAATCCATGTTGTTACATTACCATTGATGTAGTTGTGTAATCCATGTTGTTACATTACCATTGATGTAGTTGTGTAATCCATGTTGTTATATTACCATTGATGTAGTTGTGTAATCCATGTTGTTACACTACCATTGATGTAGTTGTGTAATCCATGTTGTTACACTACCATTGATGTAGTTGTGTAATCCATGTTGTTACACTACCATTGATGTAGTTGTGTAATCCATGTTGTTACATTACCATTGATGTAGTTGTGTAATCCATGTTGTTATATTACCATTGATGTGGTTGTGTAATCCATGTTGTTACATTACCATTGATGTAGTTGTGTAATCCATGTTGTTACACTACCATTGATGTAGTTGTGTAATCCATGTTGTTCACTACCATTGATGTAGTTGTGTAATCCATGTTGTTACATTACCATTGATGTAGTTGTGTAATCCATGTTGTTACATTACCATTGATGTAGTTTGTAATCCATGTTGTTACACTACCATTGATGTAGTTGTGTAATCCATGTTGTTCACTACCATTGATGTAGTTGTGTAATCCGTGTTGTTACATTACCATTGATGTAGTTGTGTAATCCATGTTGTTACACTACCATTGATGTAGTTGTGTAATCCATGTTGTTCACTACCATTGATGTAGTTGTGTAATCCATGTTGTTACATTACCATTGATGTAGTTGTGTAATCCATGTTGTTACATTACCATTGATGTAGTTGTGTAATCCATGTTGTTATATTACCATTGATGTGGTTGTGTAATCCATGTTGTTACATTACCATTGATGTAGTTGTGTAATCCATGTTGTTACACTACCATTGATGTAGTTGTGTAATCCATGTTGTTACATTACCATTGATGTAGTTGTGTAATCCATGTTGTTACACTACCATTGATGTAGTTGTGTAATCCATGTTGTTACACTACCATTGATGTAGTTGTGTAATCCATGTTGTTACACTACCATTGATGTAGTTGTGTAATCCATGTTGTTACACTACCATTGATGTGGTTGTGTAATCCATGTTGTTACACTACCATTGATGTAGTTGTGTAATCCATGTTGTTACACTACCATTGATGTAGTTGTGTAATCCATGTTGTTACACTACCATTGATGTAGTTGTGTAATCCATGTTGTTACACTACCATTGATGTGGTTGTGTAATCCATGTTGTTACACTACCATTGATGTAGTTGTGTAATCCATGTTGTTACACTACCATTGATGTAGTTGTGTAATCCATGTTGTTACACTACCATTGATGTAGTTGTGTAATCCATGTTGTTACACTACCATTGATGTAGTTGTGTAATCCATGTTGTTACACTACCATTGATGTGGTTGTGTAATCCATGTTGTTACACTACCATTGATGTAGTTGTGTAATCCATGTTGTTACACTACCATTGATGTAGTTGTGTAATCCATGTTGTTACACTACCATTGATGTAGTTGCCCTGCTCTGACTAACTGGACGCTTTGAAATGGTCTGTTTCAACAATGAGAGTTTATGTATGACTGTGTGCGGTTGTGTGCGTGTGCGTTTGTTCCGGAATAGTAACAGACTGATTTAGAGCTACCCTAAAGTGTTCCATTTACTGGACAAACATATATTCGGAGTTAACCATCCTGTTTCCTTAAGTTCATCTGAAGGCTGAGCAACGAGTAACAGTGAGACTGGCTTTCTAGGATCACAATACAACCCACTTCTATTGTTACTACACCAATATAAGAGAACTGTGTTGAAAGTTTTTTTTTCAAATATACTTAATTCTAGAACTAGTTCATCGTGAAATATTGTATCAGACATCATCATCATCATCATCATCATCATCATCATCATCATCATCATCATGATGATGATGATGATGATGATGTGCCCTGCCACATGGCGTTGACCATGGCCCTCCATACAAATCTATCCCCTGTCACTGCAAATACATATCCCATCCCGTCTCTGTCCTCAGCCACCCTGCAAGTCCGTCCAATATTTTCCCCCTGGGTCTACCTGGTATTTTCTTTCCCTCCAGCTTTCCTGTTGTGACTAGATGCTCTACTTCCCTTTTTCTCATTAAATAACCTATAAATGTTGATTGTCTTTTCCTAATCTTCTTTATAAATGATCTTCTTGTGTCTGTCTCCTTCAAGACTGTTTCGTTTGTTTTCTTTGCTGTCCATGATAATCTCAATATTTAATGGCTACCTGGCTAAACTTGTCTCTCAATATTCTTCTTAGAAAGCACAATTTAGTTGCTTCAGTTTTGTTCTGACGTTGTGTGTTGATTGTCCACGCCTCACAACCGTATAACAGTATCGGTTCTGTACAACATTCAAGAACTCTCTTCCTGTTCTTAATTGATAGACGTCAGACAACTCTGGATTTACTTATATTTGTTCGTACAAAGACTGTGAAAAATACAAGCACATTTCTGCCTTTGCGTGTAAGATATTCTCTGGCCACGTACACCTGGTAACAGTGGAGATGGCCTCCACGCTGTCCGATGCTTGACCGACAATCAAATGTAAACAGAAAAACCATTGGAAGAGTCGTATTTCATATACTTCTTTGATACATATTATTTGTTAGTATACTATGGTCATGAATTACTTCTTTGATATATAATATTATTTGTTAGTATGATATGGCCGTGACTTACTTCTTTGATATATAATATTATTTGTTAGTATGATATGGCCGTGACTTACTACTTTGATATATAATATTATTTGTTAGTATAATATGGCCATGACTTATTTGTTGATATATAATATTTGTTAGTACAATATGGCCATGACTTGGGCACGTTAGGACACCACCGTTCCCTTCAAAAGTGTTCTTTAGTTTCTTCTTGGGGATCTCATATATGTGTTGTATTGTGCTGTGTTGTGTTGTGCTGTGCTGTGTTGTGCTGTGTCGTGTCGCGTTGTGTTGTGTTGTGCTGTGCTGTATTGTGTTGTGTCGTGTCGTGTTGTGTTGTAGGTTTGTTTGTTTAGTTTTGTTTTTGTTTCGTGATGTGTTGGGTTGTGTCGTGTTGTGTTGTGCTGTGCTGTGTTGCGTTGTGTCGTGTCGTGTCGTGTCGTGTTGTGTTGTGGTATTGTTTGTTTAATTTTGTTTTTTTGTGTCGTGTTGTGTTGTTTTGTTTTCTGTAGTTTTATTTTTGTGTGGTGTTGTGTTGTGTCGTGTCGTGTTGTGTCAAGGTGTGTTGTTTAGTTGTGTTGTTTTGTTCTGTTTTGTGTTATGTTGTGTTGCATTGTGTTACGTGGTGTTGCGTTGTTGTGTTGTATTGTGTTGTGTTGTGTTACGTTGTGCCAAATAGCTGTGCGTGGAGTTGGCATAGTTTTTTTGTGTTCTCCTGTCTTCTTTTTATCTACAGACTGATATTCCAAACAAACAGAGAGAGAGAGAGAGAGAGAGAGAGAGAGAGAGAGAGAGAGAGAGACAGAGACAAACACAGAGACAGAAACAGAAAGATTCAGAGACAGAGACAGAGAGAGAGTGTGTGAGAGAAAGGGAGGGGAGAGAGAGAGAGAGAGAGAGAGAGAGAGAGAGAGAGAGAGAGAGAGAGAGGAGAGAGAGAGAGTGAGAAAGGGACAGACAGAGGCAGAGACGGAGACAGAGACAGACAGAGAGAGAGACGCTGCAGCCCACATACAAGTTTGCAGCGACCAAAAATCCTGTTCGCAGGAGTTTTACTTTATAGCAATGAATGCCAGTGTTTATGTGTTGAACACACACACACGCACACACACACACGCACACACACACACACACACACACACACACGATTCAAGATGGCGGAGACACCTAACTGGTAACAATTTCATTAGCCAGAGACAACGCGGAAAAGTCCATTTATGACCAGGACACGACGAGGCCGCCTTGCGCAACAGAAGCAAGAAGCTGCGTCAGCGGGATTGACCGATCAGGAGGGGCCATCGACCAGCAACGAAAAGAACAATGCCCCTCCAAATGGCAAGTCGACCGGGGCCACCACTGGCACGCCGAGCGGGACAGCTAACACCACACCTGTTCTCAGCTCTACGGACCTCTCCAATACGATTGTTGACCTGAAAAACATCGTACTGGATCTGCAAAACCAAATTCGTTCCTTAGAAAGGACAGTGCAGCGAGTGCTTACACAGATCAAGGTCCAGTCGACAGCGACCGCCCCAACCAAGGTAACCAGCAACCGTCAAACACAGACAGACCTCACTGAACCACATCCCACGTACGCAGAAGTTCTCAAACAGCAACACACACGCAGGCAGGCCGACCAACAGCCACAACAATCAGACACAACAAAAACTAGGCTCTAAGCCAGTGAAAAGATTGACCGAAAAGAAAATCAAAGACGGAATAGAACAACACCATGACATCAAAAAAGTTACAGACGTCACCTTACAGCAAAAACGTGCAACGTCACACCCTAAAAAGATATCAGAACGACGTGAAAAGAACCACGACCTTCCGTATGTTCTGACAATCCACGACTCGGTTTTGAGAGATATCAATTCAAGAAGACTGGGACAATCTTATGGCTTTGAAGGAGACTCGTGTCCTGTGAATGACATTAACGATATAAAAAGTTCTTTAGACGAGACACTATCCAAATTTGACAATCATGCAGACTGTATTGTTCTCCACTGTGGTGTCCACGACTTGAATATTAACAAAGATATCGCAACAACAACTCACAATCTCGCTTCTAAAATCAAACATGTAGCACAAACATACCCAAAATCAAAGATAGTCATCAGCAAGATCGCCCCTGTACGACATGCACGTACGGAGGTTCAGCAAAATTTGTTTAATGCATTCTTATCTGCTGAGCTTGTTAACATAAAAAACTTATCATTTGTCTCCCATGAAAACCTTCGAACTAACCAGCAGTTCCTTCACGACAGTATTCACCCCACTGCCAGAGGAAGCAGCGTCTTAGCGGGGAACCTAGGAAGACACGTTCGGGATCTATTTTGGGAGACCCCAAGGAGGACACCAGGATCACGATCTGCACGGCTACACGCCTCTAGATTCCACCGAGGACCGTTCCACCAGTTTGACACCTGCGAACCGTGGTGGCTGCCATACAATGTTTTAGTAGATCTACAGTTATCAACGTTTCATGTCACAGGACTTTTCCCTCGTCATCTCTGACAATTCTCTTGTTCAAAGTCTATAAACACTAGGATTTAGTCAGACTATCAGGACTCAGCCAGACTATATTCTCTGTACATTTGAAGACGTGTATACCATTGTTTTAGTTATTTTTATTTACTTATTTCTGTTCTGAATCTAACTCTTATCTCTATTAGAAGGACGTTTCCCCTTAGTTTTAACTACATCTTTTTTCTACCTTTCATTAGTGGTCTAAGTAATTAACGGGTTGTTTTTTTTTCTTTTCTTTTTTTTTCTAGCCATTTTTCTTGTACACAGAAAACTAAAGTATTCGTGATTATCAAACAAATAACCATTAATTTAAAATAAGAGATTAGCCAACAATGAAAATGTGCCAACAATCACAAATCAAATTTTTACAGTGGAATTGTAGATCTATTTCCACCAATTCCGCATACCTGGAACATTTCCTCGCATCAAATCAGTGTGAAGTTCTGATTCTACAGTCGCTTAATGTTATGGCAACCAAACTTCCCAACTTTCAAAATTATTATTATCCTCCAATATATGACTTCGGGAATTCCGGGAAGAAGGTAGCCACTGCTATATACATACTTAAAGAGTTACAGTATCACATATTTACGTCCCCTGTTTTAACATCAACTGAAGACTTACACGCTTGTGCCGCCACAGTACAATTCAGTAATTCATTAATCTTGAATGTTTTGTCAGTCTACCTGCCAACAGGTCCAAATGACCAAAATACAGAATGGCTGCGTACGATACCAGATCTGCAGCACGTTAAATGGCTAATTGGTGGAGACTTTAATTCCCACTCTCCGTTCTGGGAAAAAGACTGTTGCACTGTTACAAGCAATCGTTTGGTGGAGAATATAGTTGACAGCTCGCTTTACCTTTTAAATGATGGAAGTGTCACTAGAATTCCTGATATCTCCAAACACCGGGCAACAGCCATCGATCTATCTTTGATATCACCAGAATTAGTACCATGCTGTACCTGGGACACTCACAGAGATACTTTGGGAAGTGATCACTTATCTATCATCATAACAATAACTAATGAAAACATCAGGATGAAAGACAGCACACCTGATATTATACCAAAATATAATTATACGCGCGCTGATTGGTCATTGTTTCGGACTGCTCTTGCTAAACAAAAATATAATTATGATGAAGGTGAAAATGTAGATGTTATGTTTTCTAAATTCCAGCAGTCAGTTCTAGCTGCTGCAGACCTCTCAATCCCGAAACTCAAATCTTTTAAGTCCAATAATCGTTTGGGTAATGTCTGGTGGACAGAGGCATGCGAAAAAGCAGTTCAGTATAAAAAAGAGAAATTCAAAGTCTACATCAAGAGCAGAAACCCTGAAGATCATAAGGAAATGAAAACTGCTAACATCCAATGCAATAAAATCATCGCTGAAGCAAAGAAAGATTATTGGGCATCATACTGCACCAAAGAAATTTCAGATTTTAAGGATTTCCATAAAGTCTGGACAAAAATGAATCAAATGAAAAATGGATCCAGCTTACCTAGGTGTCCAATAATAATTGATACATGTCACAAATTTCCTTCCGACATGGACAAAGCTGAAACTTTTGTGGATTTTTTTGCTGAAAATAGTAAAGTAGATGGTTTGTCTCCTACCTGCAAACACTACAGAGAAATGGCAGCTAACAACCTTATCTACACTGATCCAATACCTCAGAATGATCGCTGGTTTAATGCTCCAATCACCTTAGAAGAGCTAAAAAACTCAATCTTGTCTCTACACAACAAAAGGAGTTCGGTAGGTGTTGATGCTGTTTCAACTGAAATGATTAAGCATCTTCCAGAAAACTATGTTACTTTCTTACACAAAATTTTTCAGAAATGCTGGGTGAGTGGAACAGGTATGGCAAAAGTCTATTGTTATACCTATATTGAAAGCAGGAAAGCCTAAAAACAACGAAAACAGTTACAGACCTATTGCTTTGACGTCCCATACGAGCAAACTAATGGAAAGATTGGTATTAAACAGACTTGTACATTACTGTGATAAAAATAACGTTATTCCAGTAAACCAAGCAGGTTTCAGAAAAGGGAGATCCACAGTTGAGCACCTGGTTAAACTTACAACTCAGATAAAACAACAGTTTGCCCGCAGAAAAAGTCTTTTGGCAACTTTTTTTGATGTGAAAAAAGCGTATGATCAAGTTTGGCATACACGTTTATTGTACAAGCTGAAATCTATTGGTTTATCTGGCAATATGTATAATTATATTAAGTCCTATTTAGCCAATAGAACAATTCAAGCAAGAGTGGGAACAAGTTATTCTACTTCGCAACGTCTTGATATGGGAATCCCTCAAGGTTCAGTGATAGCACCTATTTTATTTAATATCCTTATACAGGATCTTCCTAATGCACTCTCAAATCGTGTTGTTTTGGTACAGTACGCTGATGATATATGTATTTGGATGAATATTACTTTAAAAAAGACAACTCCACAGAGAGCACAGAATTACATCAGGAAGTTGTATCAGTCTGATCTTGATAATCTTGGAAACTACATGTTAGAAAATGGACTGTCGTTATCAGCGGAAAAAATTAACATGATGCTATTTAATCCTGGTGGTACTTTAAGTCACTTGCCTACTTTCAAACTGCATGGTGAAGTGCTACATTACAAGCAGGTTGTAAAATTTCTGGGAGTCTTTATAACATCGAAATTAACCTGGAATGTCCATTTTGATTATATTTTAACAAAAGCAAGGAAAGCCTTAAATTTTCTAAAGATAATAAGCAGATTACCCTGGGGAATGGATACAAACATACTACTTCATCTGTCAACAGCACTTGTAAGATCTAAATTATCCTATGCACAAGAAGTGTTCTTCAGTGCACCAAAATATTTACTAA
>JAPXFY010000030.1:22375991-22390991 GCA_030674185.1 Monoplex corrugatus
CCTATTTGGCCATCATATTAATGGATGTTTATATTTCGATTTGTCCCCCGTGGGGATGCTGGGGGCTCTTTCAATATAAATAGTATCCCGAACTTCTGGAAATTCTGTGCTAGAAATTTCCTCTTTCTGTCACTGTCTTTGTTTCTGCCTTGTTCTTTTGCTTTCTGTCATTTCTTCCGTCAGTTTCTGCCTTGCTGGCCCATTCACCTGTGTGTTCGATAAAGTCTTACGTACTTTCTCTTAGGATTGATAATTGGGCACTTTTTGGCTCCGGGGAAATGGGATATGCAGAAGCAACTTCAGGTAATTAAGACCTGGTTTTACATATATTTTTAGTGTCATTAGTTATGTTTAAATTTGTATTCAGGTATGTTCTTTTTTTTATCTCCTATGCGATAAATTGGACGGAGTGGTCAACGCCAGGGTCATCTCCTTAGATTATGTGCGCAAGTGCATTGATATGTGTGTTTAAGTTTCTTTTCCTGTTGTTCGTTGTTGTTGTAGTATTGTGTATGTTTTGACACGATTATAGCCCTGATATGGCTCTACGCAGTCGGCTGGGCTTTAACCAAAAAATCGCAATAACAATTTCGATTTCATTTCTATGTGATTGAAAACTGGTTGCAGATGACGACACTTCTGATTACTTATTAAATATTCTTCTGTCTTTACATTGATCATGTCGCATTACCTGCGGAGACCTCTTCTCGCACGAAATTACTGTTTTTATTTTTGAGACCTAGGGTCAGAATATATATTTTCTTTGGCCACGAAATTGAATGTTTGCATTCCGATTATCTGCGGCGGCTGCTGTTAGGTGGAAACTATTGTCTTGTTATGCCTAATGGTCAGCATGTAGAACATGTTCGTAATAGCTGCCATACACATTATTTACATTTTGATTTTCTTTTGCTTTAATGTATGAGCAACAGAGAGCACGCTGTAGGTGGTCAGATCAACTGATAATTGTTAAACAGTCTTCTTTCGTCAACGTGAATATAGTCTCATTATCAGCAGAGGCCAGTCTCAGGAGAGATTATTATCTTTTTGAGACCTAGGGTCGATGAGTACTTTATCTTTAACCGCCATATTGAATATGGACATTCCAATTTACTTCGATCAAATTTCTAGATATCAAAGAACTCGTCGCAGATGATCACACCTATTTTGAGTTGTTAAACAACCGGCTGTCTTAGATTAACCCTTTGGCTCCTGCACACTGTCCACCAGCATCCTGCATTGTCAAACTTGCTAGCAAAATCAAAAACTTAACTCTTTGACTTCCTTACCCTATCCACCAGCTTCCTATGTATCTATCTATGTATCTATCTATTATATATGTATCTCTGTATCTACCTATCTATTTCTCTGTGTATGTATGTATGTATGTATGTATGTATGTATGTATGTATGTATGTATGTATGATTATGTATGTATGTGTCTATCTATCCTGCAGGAAGCTGGTGGATAGGGTGCGGGAGTCAAAGGGTTAATTGTGGTCGTATTACCTGAAAAACTGCCCTTAGAAGAGAAAAACTGTAGTCCTTTTCTCCCGCTGGCCAAAACAGAAGGAAGTTTGTCTTTTTCTCCTAAGTTTTGTATTTGGTGTATTCGTTTGTGTGATCTTACGTCTACGCTTGACAAAGACCAGTGGGGCAAAAATTTGCGCCTGTCTTGTCTGGTTGTATTAAATACGCGCTCTGATTCTTTTTTCGTGTTTTTTCTGGTTCCAGGCTGTACATGCACTTAGATGCAGCATAAAAAAGAAGAGGCGTCAAAATAAGAGGAGGAAGCAACCGATTATAACCATCATGAAGAAGCTCCAGGAGGATGAAGTCCAAAACAAAACCCTTGACATCATTACAGGGGAACTGAGGAAGTAGAGCAAGCTGATACCACAGACATGACAGTTGAAGAAGCCTGGACTATCTTTAAAAAGGCCGTCCAAGACATACTGCAGGCGACATGTGGAAGCAAGAAGACAGGAAACAGAGCAAGAAAGGCAACAGTGTGGTGGGATGGGAATGTCAAAGAAGCCGCCAAGAAAAGAAGAAACTCTACGAGAGTTGGGTAACAAGAACAAGAACAAGAACAAGAAGAAAAACAAGAACAAGAACAAAAGCAAAAACAAGAACAAGAACAAGAACAACAAGAAGAACAACAACAAGAACAACAAGAACAACAAGAACAACAAGAAGAACAACAACAAGAACAAGAAGAAAAACAAGAACAACAAGAACAACAAGAACAACAACAACAACAACAACAAAACAACAAGAAAAACAAGAACAAGAACAAAAACAAAAACAAGAACAAGAACAAGAACAACAAGAAGAACAACAACAAGAACAACAAGAAGAACAACAACAAGAACAACAAGAACAACAAGAACAACAAGAACAACAACAACAAGAAAAGAAGAAAAACAAGAACAACAAGAACAACAAGAACAACAACAACAAGAACAACAAGAACAACAAGAACAACAAGAACAAGAACAACAAGAACAACAACAACAAGAACAACAAGAACAACAACAACAACAACAACAAGAACAACAAGGACAACAAGAACAAGAACAACAAGAAGAACAACAACAACAACAACACAGCAGCAGCAACAGCAGCAAAGAAGAAGAAGAAGAAAAAAAGAAGAAGAAGAAGAAGAAGAAGAAGAAAAAGAAGAAGACAGAAGAAGAAGAAGAAGAAAAAGAAGAAGAAGAAGAAGAAGAAGAAAAAGAAGAAGACAGAAGAAGAAGAAGAAGAAAAAGAAGAAGACAGAAGAAGAAGAAGAAGTAAAAGAAGAAGACAGAAGAAGAAGAAGAAGAAAAAGAAGAAGACAGAAGAAGAAGAAGAAAAAGAAGAAGACAGAAGAAGAAGAAGAAAAAAGAAGAAGAAGAAGAAGAAGAAGAAAAAAGAAGAAGAAGAAGAAGAAGAAGAAAAGAAGAAGAAGAAGAAGAAGAAGAAGAAAAGAAGAAGAAGAAGAAGAAGAAGAAGAAGAAGAAGAAGAAGAAGAAGAAAAAGAAGAAGAAGAAGAAGAAGAAGAAGAAGAACGAAGAAGAAGAAAAAAGAAGAAGAAAGAAGAAGAAGAAAAGAAGAAGAAGAAGAAGAAGAAGAAGAAGAAGAAGAAGAAGAAGAAAGAAGAAGAAGAAGAAAAGAAGAGAAGAAAAGAAGAAAGAAGAAGAAGAAAGAAGAAGAAGAAGAAGAAGAAGAAAGAAGAAGAAGAGAAGAAGAAGAAGAAGAAGAAGAAGAAGAAGAAGAAGAAAGAAGAAGAAGAAGAAGAAGAAGAAGAAGAAGAAGAAAAGAAAAAGAAGAGAAAGAAGAAGAAAAGAAGAAAGAAGAAGAAGAAGAAGAAGAAGAAGAAGAAGAAGAGAAGAAGAGAAGAAAGAAGAAGAAGAAAGAAGAAGAAGAAGAAAAGAAGAAGAAGAAGAAGAAGAAGAAAGAAGAAAAAGAAGAAGAAGAAGAAAAAGAAGAAAAGAAGAAGAAAAGAAGACAGAAGAAGAAGAAGAAAAGAAGAGAAGAAGAAGAAGAGAGAAAAAGAGAAGACAGAAGAAGAAAAGAAGAAGACAGAAGAAGAAGAAGAAGAAGACAGAAGAAGAAGAAAAGAAGAGAAGAAGAAGAAGAAAGAAAAGAAGAAGAGAAAAAGAAGACAGAAGAAGAAAAAGAAGAAGACAGAAGAAGAAGAAGACAGAAGAAGAAGAAGAAGAAGAAGACAGAAGAAGAAGAAGACAGAAGAAGAAGAAGAAGAAGAAGAACAGAAGAAGAAGAAGACAGAAGAAGAAGAAGAAGAAGAAGAAGAAGAAGAAGAAGAAGAAGAAGAAGACAGAAGAAGAAGAAGAAGAAGAAGAAGAAGAAGAAGAAAAAACAACAACAACAACAACAACAACAACGACAGAGACTGCATCAACTGCAGACTGGCCAGAAGAAAAATCAATAGAACATCAAGCAACAAAGGAAGGGTACGTGGAAGATACAAGGAGAGGAACGGAGTGCACTCTGCCAGTGATCCCCAGAACAATTCTATAAAAACGTTAGAGTACGTGACGAACCTTTTGACCCCACGACAGTGATCAACCATGTAAACGTGCAACCATTGTTTGATGATGATGAAGTGGTTGAGAGAAGGCAGAAGAAATACTTTAAAGATATAATGGCTACCTGGCCGAACCTGGCTCTCAGTTACAAAAAAGGCTACTTACTGCGTAGCTTTCATCGGCGATCCAGCCGACTTCTTCAGCGCAACTGCTGGGTTGAGAACTGGCTTCAGTCCGCACCGCCGTGAGCAAACTCACAACAGTGCGACTGAATAAGTGAGGAGTACACCGATGGCAGGTTGTGTCGGCCCCGGTCACGGTTGAGGGTGGGGTTCCTTGCGGCGATGTAAACTGCCTCCTTTACTCCCCTCTGGAACCATCTTGCTTCTTTGTCGAGAACTTGCACATTGTCCTTTTCAAAGTGGTGTTGGGTATGGGTCAGATGTTCTCCCACTGGAGAGGACTCAGGTTTGTGTTCTTTTAATCTTTTGTGCAAGTTGCGCTCAGTTTCGCCAATATAACTATGGTCACAGTCCTGGCAGTCTATCTTGTATATCACCCCTTTACTTTAAAGATCTACCACAGGGTTTACACCACAGGTGTTCTTGACAGTCTGAATTTGCCCCTCACCACTCAGATCACTTCGAACTAACATCCTGGCGAGCAAGATGTGAAGGGCAGTTAAAACAAGCCTAAAACAAAAGTCAGCAGACGCAAACGGGACAACAACAGAAGCCCCACTTGTTTGGTCACTGTTATCTATTTATTTATTTACTTCATATACATGTTCCTTTTTTGAAGGTAAGATATAATAATAATAATAATAATAATAATTACAATATTTATATAGCGCAAAATCTTGATAAAATCAAATCTAAGCGCTATACACATACACAGGTAATTTACATGTAACCAAGATTATTCCAGTGGTAGGCTAATAAAATACCAGTATAAAATATAGACTAGGTAAAACATAGTCTAGGTAGGGTCTCAAGACTTGGCCAGCTCAAGGGTTTATCTGCAGGCTTAAGGCATAAGCCACGGTCACCATACGTGGCACCTGTGACGTTAGTGCATATGGAATTCGTTCCGAGCGCGGAGACGTCATCTTGAGAAACTGACAGTAAAACTGAAACTGTTATCTTTCTGAAGACGTGTGAAGAGAGGAAAGTACATGACGACTGGAAGAATGCTATTGTTTTCCCAGTTCGGAAAGTTAAAGAAAATAAGAGACCGCGCTACATATAGAGGAACGTCGCTCCTCGTCATGTAGGAAAAATGTACGTAAAGATGCTCAAACCGCGAATCAGAGCGAAGGTCGAATCTTTTCTTAGCAATTCCCAGTCTGATTTTAGAAAAGAGAGAGGCAGTACAAATGCAGTCTTTGCAATCTGACAGTTAAGTGAAAGGGTTTTAGAGAACGACATACACTCCATCTCATATTTGGCGACTTGGAAAAAGCCTTCGACTGAGTCGACTGAGACAAGTTATTGGCAGTCTTGGAGATGTACGGTATCAAAGGTCAACTTCTAGATAATGTGAATTTTATGTATGGTACAGCAAAAGCAAAGTACGCACCGCAAGCGGAATAACTAAAGAACTAAGACACGGCTGTGTTTTATCCCCCTGTTCTTTGTCATATACATGAACTGTATCACAAGGGAAGCCAGTGCAGATGAAGAAGCGTTGTATGAGCCATTATTCGCTGATAACCAAGCCGTAGTGAATAATGAAAAGTCCCCGCTTCAAGAACATATTAACAAGTCATTGACAGCTGTAAAAATTGCGAGATGCTTAGCAACATCACTAAAACGGAAGTCATGACGTAGGCGGAATACTAGAAAAGCTGTAAATGAATACCAACGGCAAGCAACTGAAATAGACAACAGAATTTAAGTACTTGGGCAGTATTTTCACAGAGAACGGAAGATCAGAAAGACAGATAGACAGAGAGAAAGAGAGAGAGAGAGAAGAGAGAGAGAGAGAGAGAGAGAGAGAGAGAGAGAGAGAGAAAGAGAGAGAGAGTAGAAGAGAGAGAGAGTGAGAGAGAGAGTGAGAGAGAGAAGAAAAAGAGAGAGACAGAGAGTGAGTGTGTGTGTGTGTGTGTGAGTGGTGAGAGGAGGAGAGAGAGGAGAGAGAGAGGAGAGAGAGAGAGAGAGGAGAGAGAGAGAGACGCTGCCAGAAAGCCAATGCCATCAGCCATCAACTAGCTCCACTTGTGAGACAACCGAGCATCTCCATGAGCACGAAAGTAAGGCGTATTAATACCATCTTCTTCCCTACGCTTACGTACCAATGCCACACTTGCAATACAACAATACAATACAATATTTTATTTATATAGCGCAAAATCTTGATAAAATCAAATCTAAGCGCTAAAACAGATACACACGCACGCACGCACACACACGCACGCACGCACGCACACACACACACACAAACACGCACACACACACACACACACACACACACGCACACGCACACGGCTATAAATGGGGAGAAAGAATAAAAGCAATGGAAAATTATAGAGAGCATATTATATACAATTATATATTACAATGTGATTCCCCTCCGAGCGGAGACAGGCTGCAGAGGGGATTGAGTGAGGTCAGGATTTTATGCAGAGGAGAAAAGATGAGTTTTGAGAGCGGACTTGAAGGAGACAAAAGTAGGTTGCTGACGGACTGAGAGAGGAAGTTTGTTCCAGGAAAGTGGATCAGAAACAGAGAAGGCTCGTGGACCATAGGTATTGAGCTTAGTGCATGGAAAGCGAAAAGTCAGAGGATCGGAGGCAGAGCAGAGGGTACGTGAGGGAACATAGATCTCAAGTAGGCTTGACAGGTAATCGGGGGCTGCGTTATTGAGGCTTTTGTAGCACATGGTGTCTAGTTTGTACTGTATGCGCTTTGATACAGGGAGCCAGTGAAGTTGTGCCAAAAAAGAAAAGTGCCTACAAATGCATTGAGAAACAGCATATCAAGTGGTTCGGTCACGTCATACAAGTGTCTGCAGACAGACAGAAACTGCATATCAAGTGGTTCGGGCACGTCATACAAGTGTCTGCAGACAGACAGAAACAGCATATCAAGTGGTTCGGGCACGTCATACAAGTGTCTGCACACCAGTACGCTCAACATGCTTTCATCACCAAATATTCGGGCAGCGGAGTCTGAGAACGACCCAGACGAAGGTGGGATGACACAATGGCAGAGACCCTTCACGCCAGAAATGTGACCCTTGCCGAAACTTCCCACCTGGCAGTAGACAGAAAGTTGTAGCTTCCTGCGATGTTTCACGGTACAAACGGCAAGAAAAAACAAATACAAAACAAAAACAAAAAACCCAGAAGTAAAGCAAGTACACTCTGAATTGAAACTGTATGACAGAGCTTTATTCCACGTTTCCTTTCACGATACATCCTGGCGTCAACCTGCGTTTTTGGGTCAGGAAATGTGAGCAACACCCTCAGTGACGCACCCTTGAACTTCATGAGACGTGGCTTGCTAAGATTTCTGTGATTCATATCAACAGGCCTACATATTAGATCACTTACCAATTTTACAAAGTAGTGGATTATGGACACCACAAAGAATAAACTTGACAAAGGCCAGTTGGCCCAAAATTTGCGCCTGTCCTTGTCTGGTAGTATTAAATACGTGTTCTTATTCTGTTATTATTTTCGTGTTTTTTCTTTCTGGTTCCTGTTTGCTTGAACGCGGGCAGTCACACTTGTTTTGGATTTCGTATTACACAAAAGTGATGTCAAGATTTTGATACTTGTTTCTTTCTCTATTCGTATTTTCCTTACCGATCATATTTTCAACACAATAATTACAGGTAGATGCAGACATCTGTATGATTCTATAGAATAACCCCAATGGAGAACACTGTTTGTTGTCAAGCCAGTATTACAAATATGCACAACTGGTTTCACAGGAAGAGATCAATTTTTCTTGTAAGCGTGTTAATGCACATGTTAAAATGAAGTTATGCAATACCGAATACTCTTTTTTTTTTTTTTAACTTTCATTGATTCATCTAAAAGTAAATTTGCAGCAAAAAATTAACATTTGAGTGTGTTAGTGCTTTTTACGTAAAAGCAAAAGACCCAGTGTACCTGACATTATGGTTTGACGTCACAGACAGTCCAGAATTCATAGAGAAACGATCGAAAAGAACACCCAGATGGTCAGACCATACGAATATTGTTCTTTCTGCCTGTGAAATAAACATACATGTACAAACATAAAACTCGGCACACATGCACGTGGATGCTTACACACACACACACACACACACACACACACACACACACACACACACACACACACACACACACACACACACACACACACACACACACACTAAACAAACATAAACACACATGTATGTATGCGTACACGCTCGCGCGCGCGCACACACACACACACACAACTAAATAAACACACACACTAAACAAACACACACATATATGTGCACAGACACACGCACATAGACACACACACACACACACACACACACACAAACACACGTTTTAATATTTTTCTTTTTAGAAAAGTCTTCACAACAGTTTTTCCCCAGTGAAAAAGAAAGATGGTTAGAATGGTTTGACCGTTGTTTTCTCTCAATTGTTTAAACTTGGTGTATTGATAGCTTTTACAGTTTGTTTTTATTCAAGAAACAGAAAAAACACGAAAACAGAATCAGAACGCGTATTGTCTCGTTGTATTAAATACGCGTTCTGATTCTGTTTTTGTGTGTGTGTGTGTTTTTTTTGTGTGTTCCTGCTTGCTTGAACGCGGCCGGTCGCACTTATGTAGGATTTTTTTTTATTCAAGAAAGATTCGTCACACTCAGACAATTCCATATGTGCTCCACTCATATACCATCAATTGTCTGCTAGAGTCCTTCAGCCTGCACAAAACTGTATGCGTTGGCAAAGTAAATGATGTTTTTTTTCAGTCCTCTGGTACTTTCCCGTCAACACGCAAACCAGAACATGACTGAGGCAGCCGAGATGTGGTTTATAAGAAGAATGTTGAGAGTTCCATGGACAGCAAAGAAAACAAACGAGACAGTCTTGATGGAGGCAGACACAAGAAAATTATTCACAAGGAAGATTAGGAAAAGGCAGGCAGCATTTACTGGCTATTTTAGGAGGAAAGGGAAATTGGAGCACCTGGTCACAACAGGAAATATGGAGGGAAAGAGAGCACCAGGTAGACCCAGGGAGAAAATGTAGGACGGACTTGCAGGGTGGCTGAGGACAGAGAGGGTGGAAGATGTACTTGCGGCGACAAGGGATAGATAAATATGGAGGGCCATGATCGCCAACGCCATACGTCAGGGCACATGATGATGATGATGATGATGATGATAATGATTATGATGATGATGATGATACTTTCCCTTCATCCTGTGACCTGATGACAATTGTGGTCACTATGTTCCGACAGCTCTTCAACACGTTCTGTTTGTATATATTGTGCAATGTAAAACAGATATAATGGCTACCTGGTTGAACCTGGCTCTCAGTTATAATAATAATAATATATTTTATTTATATATCGCAAAATCTTGATAAAATCAAATCTAAGCGCTGAGCGTATACATGCATACATACCTACATACATATGAGCGTATACATGCATACATACATGCATACATACTTACATACATAAATCTAAGCTGAGCGTATACATGCATACATAAATCTAAGCGTATACATACATACATACATACGTACGCACATGCATACATAATAATTACAATATTTATATAGCGCAAAATCTCGATAAAATCAAATCCAAGCGCCGAAAAGACACACACGCACACACGCACGCACGCACACACACACACACACACACACACACACACACACACACACACACACACACACACACACACACACACACACACACACACATGCATGGCCACAAATGGGGAGAAAAGAATAAAAGCAATAAAAGCAAGAATAAAACCAATGGAAAACCACAGAGAGCACATCATATACAATTATATATTAAAACAAAGTGATTCCCCTCCGAGCGGAGACAGGCTGCAGAGGGGGGTTGAGTGAGGTTAGGATTTTATGCAGAGGAGACAAGGTGAGTTTTGAGAGCGGACTTGAAGGAGGCAAAAGTAGGTTGCTGAGAGAGGAAGTTTGTTCCAGGAGAGTGGACCAGAAACAGAGAAGGCTCGTGGACCATAGGTATTGAGCTTAGTGCGTGGAAAGCGAAAAGTCAGAGGATCGGAGGCAGAGCGGAGGGTACGTGAGGGAACATAGATCTCAAGTAGGCTTGACAGGTAATCGGGGGCTGCGTTATTGAGGCTTTTGTAGCACATGGTGTCTAGTTTGTACTGTATGCGCTTTGATACAGGGAGCCAGTGAAGTTGTGCCAGGAGAGGAGATATGTGGTCAGCTTTTTTCTTTTTGAGTACAAGGCGTACAGCATTGTTTTGAATGCGCTGTAGGATGTGAATGGTGGAGGCAGGAAGACCAGACAGGAGTGAATTGCAATAGTCAATGCGAGACATTATGAAGGAGAGAATGAGTTTTGCAGTTGTTTCGACAGAGAGATACTTCCTGATCAGGCTTATACGATGGAGATGATAGTAGCAAGATCTGGCAGTTTGAGAAACAAAGTTGTTCATGGACGGGGTAGAGTCAATGCAGACACCAAGGTTTTTAGCTGAATCAGAAATTGGGACTGATGTGTTACATAATGGGAGAGAAAGAGGAGGCAGCTGGGAAAGTTTCTGACGGGTGCCAATGAGGATAGCTTCTGTCTTGTCGTCATTAAGCTGAAGTCTATTGTGTGTCATCCAGTTCTTAATGTCCGAGTAACACTCAGTGGTGCGAGTCAACAGGCGCTGTATATTATCAGGTGAGTCACTGTCTTGAAGTTGGGTGTCATCAGCATAGAAGTGGTGTTTTATAGAGTGGGAGTTGATGATGGTGGAGAGGGGGGAGGTATAAAGAGTGAAAAGAACAGGGCCAAGGACAGATCCTTGTGGAACACCACAGGTCAGGTATGCAGGTTGAGAGTAAGTGCCATTGATGAGAACAGTTTGTTTTCTGTTTGATAAATACGAAGTGAAAAAGGAGAGAGCAATGTCAGAGATGCCAAAAGTATGATGAAGTCTAGAAAGGAGAATACCATGGTCAATGGTATCGAAGGCTGCATACAGATCAAGGAGTGTGAGGAGAGAGACTTTGCCAGTATCAGTTGCAAGGAGGAGATTGTTGAGAATGTGTAGTAGGGCAGTTTCAGTGCTATGGCACTGGCGGTAGGCTGACTGGAAAGGATTGAGGAGATTGTTGGCAGACAGGTGAGAGTTCAGCTGGTTGAGGACGACCTTTTCAAGGAGTTTTGACAAGAAAGAGAGATTAGAGATAGGCCTGTAATTTTTCAGTTCATTTGGGTCTAAATTGTGTTTCTTGAGGAGAGGGTGAACAATAGCAGACTTGAAAGAATCTGGGACAGTTCCAGTTTGAAAAGAAGTGTTGATGATGTCAGTGATGAATGGGAGGAGAGTAGGGAGACAGTCGGAGTAGAGAGAACCTGGAAGAGGATCCAGTTCGCAGGTTTTGAACGACATGGATCTGATTGTGTTGAAAATTTCTTCTTGTGAGACTGGAGTAAAAGTAGTAAGAGGTGTGCCAGAGAAGGAAGGGTCAGGTGGGCATGGTTGACAGAAACGCTACTTACTGCGTAGCTTTCATCGGCGATCCGGCCGACTTCTTCAGCGCAACTGCTGGGTTGAGAACTGGCTTCAGTGCGCACCGCCGTGAGCGAACTCACGACAGTGCGACTGAATAAGTGAGGAGTACACCGATGGCAGGTTGTGTCGGCCCCAGTCACGGTTGAGGGTGGGGTTCCTTTTGGCGATGTAAACTGTCTCCTTTACTCCCCTCTGGAACCATCTTGCTTCTTTGTCGAGAACTTGCACATTGTTCTTTTCAAAGTGGTGTTGGGTATGGGTCAGATGTTCTCCCACTGGAGAGGACTCACGTTTGTGTTCTTTTAATCTTTTGTGCAAGTTGCGCTCAGTTTCGCCAATATAACTATGGTCACAGTCCTGGCAGTCTACATGTATCTTGTATATCACCTCTGATGTGTCCAATTTGTCCAATTTATCTGTAAAACAGATAACATCCTGGGGAGGAGGGGGGGATCTCTGGCACTGAGTGTTCTCCTGAAGTATTGGCAGTCATAATGCCATCCGACTAATATTTGTTTCTGTTTTTATTTTTCTGGTGGTGGTGGTGGTGGTGGTGATTGGTGGTGTTGGTGTTGGTGGTGTTGGTGGTGTTGGTGTGTGTGTGTGTGTGTGTGTGTGTGTTTGTGTGTGTGTGTGTGCGTGTGCGTGTGTGTTTGTTTTTGTATGTGTATGTATGTGTTTGTGTGCGCTTTTGTGCGTGTGTGTGCGTGCACGTGTGTGAGTATATGTGTGTGTATTTGTTTTTGTTTCTGTCTGTGTGTGTGTGCGTGCGTGTGTTGTGTATTTGTTTCTTTGTGTGTGTGTGTGTTTGTGCTTGCGTGCGTGCAGCCTGTTGTATGACAACGCAAAGAAACAATATGTAAACTATACCAACTTCTCTATAATTTACATATTTACATAAAAAATACATATATATGTATACATACAGCTCAGACTGGATAAATCATGTTCAGATAATATTAATCAACGTGGGGTGATGGACATTTCAAGACCGAATTTGAAATGGAGAATTACATAACACACTTAACAGATACAAAAGAAAGAGGAAAAAGAAAGTTAACGACGCCAATAGGTGCTCCTGTGGGGACTGTCCGGTAGGGACTGTCATGCGGCGCAGGTGACACGAGACCGTCAGCCAGCTACTGCGACCAAAATTAGACCCAAAGTCAAACTTAGAAACACCAAAATAGCAACATGGAACATCAGAACACTGTTGCAGAAAGGTAAATTAGACAACATTAAAATGGAGATGGAAAGGCTTAACATCAGTATTTTAGGACTAGGGGAAGTGAGATGGAAGGGGGCAGGCATGATAACATCAGGAGAATATACAGTGATATACTCTGGTGGTAATTCACATGAAAGAGGAGTAGGCATCATAATGGACAAAGACAAATCAAAAGCAGTTAAGGGATACTGGGCAGTGTCCGACAGAGTTTTACTGGTCAAAGTCGGAGGCAAACCATTTGATACCAACATCATACAGGTGTATGCACCAACATCCGCAAGTACTCAGGAAGACATCGACAACTTCTACGAAGTTTTAGAGATGGCCAAGGTCCAATGTAAATCACAAGAAGTTACAGTCATAATGGGAGATTTTAATGCTAAAGTGGGACAGGATAGGGTGGAGAATATAGTTAAGCTAGTTGGACCTCATGGCCTTGGTACACAAAATGAAAGGGGAGGGAAACTTGTAGAATGGGCACAGATGAATGAGTTCGTAGTAGGAAACACCTGGTTTGAGCAGCCTAACAGAAGAAAATGGACTTGGATGAGTCCAGGAGATAATACCAAAAATCAGATTGACTACATTCTGATCAACAAAAGATTTAGAAATTCTTTACTGTCAGCAAAAACACTACCAGGCGCAGACTGCAACAGTGACCACAATCCTGTAGTGGGAAGGTTTAGGCTGAAATTGAGGAAAAGGAAACAGACCAAAAGCAACATCAAACTAAACCTTGGACTCTTAAAGACAAATGAAATGATACGTAAAACATTTAATGTACATGTTCAAAACAAATTCAGTGCTCTGGAAGACGTTGGTGACAGTGAGGAACAATGGACAAAGTTGAGAAGTTCGATAAATGAAGCTTGTGAAGAAATCCCTAAGGCAGACAGAAAAGAAAAAAAGAGCTGGATGACTAAAGAAATTTTGGGCTTGATGGAGGAAAGGAGGAGGGCAAAGAGAAACGAGGAGATATACAGGAAGATAAACAAAGAAATCAGGTATAGGTGCAATGAAGCTAAGGAAGCGGGGCTGAACACAAAATGCAAAGAGATAGAAGACCGACACAAAATGGACCCTCAGGGTATGTACAGACGAACTGAAGAAATTGTCCACAGGAAAAATACATGCACATCAACTGGTTGCTTAAAATCGAAAGACGGCACGCTTATCATGGAAAAAGACAAAATACTGGACAGATGGGGAGAGTACATTAAAGACCTTTTTGAGGATGACAGAAACGAAGAACACATCATAAAAAAGAACTTTGAAGGACCACCCATAATGAAAGATGAAGTTAGAGCAGCACTGAAAAAGATGAAACCAGGAAAAGCCCTAGGACCAGACAACATTACTACAGAGATGATTGAAGCCCTGGAGGAATTTGGCATAGAAAAAATCACAGTTCTCCTAAATGAAATTTATGACACTGGAAAAATCCCCAAAGATAATTATGTCAAAATCAATTTTCATTGCACTTCCAAAGAAGACAGGGGCTATAGAATGCGAACTCCATCGCACAATCAGTTTGATGAGTCATGTAACAAAAATCCTGTTAAGAATAATCATGATGAGGACAAGGAATAGAATCAAAAGAGAAATAGCAGAAGAACAGTGTAGATTTGTGGAAGGGAAAGGAACTATTAATGCCATATACATCCTAAGAACTATCATAGAGAGGTCAATTGAGATGAATAAGGATTTTGTTTTTATGCTTTGTTGACTATACCAAGGCTTTCGATCGGGTACGACATGAAGAATTGATCAACCAACTAGAAAGACTCAATGTTGATGGAAAAGATCTACGAATAATCAGGAATATGTACTAGGAACAAACAGCTGCAATGAGAATAGAAAACAATATAAGCTCTTTCCAAAACACGAAAGAGGAGTCAGACATGGTTGTGTTTTGTCACCAGATCTGTTTTCACTATACAGCGAAAACATCATAAGAAACCTAGAAGAAGACCCTGGATTAAAGGTTGGAGGGAAAATGATAAACAACATTCG
>JAPXFY010000030.1:22395991-22468491 GCA_030674185.1 Monoplex corrugatus
ATTCAATTCACTTCGTGTTATTATAGTTCACCCATCCGCTAAGACCCAATGTCAAAGATGTCGTTTAAAAACTGATTATAAAACCCCCACGGTACAGAAGGAAAAGGCTATAGAGAACAAAATAATAATAATAATGAGTACTTATAAGCGCAAGATCCAGAGAACTCTGCTCCAAGCGCTTTACAATTCACCCTATCTTTACCACCCCTATTCGCCACTTCAACATTAGCAGTTATACATACATATCAATCAAGTCTACTATAATTACAATGACATCAACACAAACAGAAACATGTCTATCAAATCTAACCAATAGTTGCCCATCGGACAGACAATAATAGATATTACATCACAAGTTATCCAAAATACACAAACAACCACACCCACAATACACATTATATAATACACGAATCATACGCACAAACGCAACAGCCCAAACAATATTTTAAAGACAGAAACTTTTTTCATATTTTTCTATACAGATGTGTTTTGAGGCCAGATTTGAATGAGGTGATTGTGTCTGAGTGCCTAAGGATGTTGGGGATGTTGTTCCATGTTTGGGGTGCTTGATAGGAGAATGCTCGTTGTCCGTATGTTTTTGTTCGAATGCGGGGGATGCGAAAGAGTCGTGTGTCTGCAGAGGAACGCAACTGACGGGATGGTGTGTAGATGTCAAGAAGCGAGGATAGGTATTCTGGCGCAGTGTTCGAAACAATCGAAAAGGAAAGAGTAGCAAGCTTGTAATCTATTCTGTCAGAGACAGGCAGCCAGTGCAGAGTGCGGAGGAGAGGAGTGACATGGTCAAACTTAGAGGATTTAAAGATGAGACGTGCAGCGTTGTTCTGAATCTTTTGAAGTCTGTCTAAAAGATTCAATGGAGACACGACGAGAACGGGAATCTAGCTATACTAACCAGAAACTGAATGAATGAACACTAATAAGAATGTTAAATGAATTCATGAATGTGCGATAGTCTTGAATGATGCATCTAGAGATTCTGGAACAAACCATGAAGACAAGAAACAGGCGAGGAGAACCCAAGGAAAAGGCAAAAAGCAACTGATGCCAGAACTACTCTATCCACACAAAACCAACATATGATCTAACCAAAGCAAACCCCCAAAGCAGTATATCAGAGAAGAGGAACAAGGAAGACACCATCATAAACAGCCATATCAAAGGGAAAAAAAAAAAAAAAACGAGAGAGAGAGAGAGAGAGAAAGAGAGAGAGAGAGAGAGAGAGAGAGAGAGACAGAGAGACAGAGAGACTGAGAGACAGAGAGGATGATGCATGCATTACCTCTGTCCATCTAATTTAATAATCTTCGAATTATATAAAAGTTAAATAGCAGGATTCCCTGTACTTTCTCACTTTGTGGAATACGAAACTCTGATCTCAAAACACACACACACACACACACACACACACACACACACACACACACACACACATACACACACACCCCACACACACACACACACACACACACACACACACACACACACACACACACACACACACACACCGGTATGATTAAGCAGACCCACATTTTGTTTTAGCAGCTGAAAAAAAATAAACGAACGTATAGACAAACAAACAGACAGACAAAGAATAAAAGAAAATGTTTTGTTCTTACCTGCAGAATCTGCAGACACTGTCAGAACAGAACACAGCAAAACAGGAAACGGAAGTGTCCACATTACTGAGCGTGTCAACATCTAATTGTCGTCTGCATCAGACACCAAGAGTGGCGCTGGCTCTTTTCCACAATTTGAATTTCATTGTTTTCAAAGCACTCACAACACGATGCAACAGTGTCCTTCACCCTTCCTATTTCCCCCTCTCAATTAATTAGTTATACGAATATGCGAATGTCTTGACATTGTTCTGTGTTCTTATCGTTTGTTTTTCAGATTATTTGTCCTTGTAAAGACTTGAACTAGAAAAAAAAAAAACGAAAAAAGAATAAGAACGCGTATTTAATACAACCAGACAAGACAGGCACAAATTTTTCAGCCAACTGGCATTTGTAAAGCGTAAGATCACAAACAAACAAACACCAGACACAAAAATTAGGACAAAAAGACTGAAACTTCCCTGCTGCTATTTTTTGTATCTGGTGTTTGTTTCTTTGTGATCTTACGCTTGACAAAGGCCAGTTGGCCGAAAATTTGAGCCTGTCTTGTCGTCTGGTTGTATTAAATACGCGTTCTTATTATTTTTTTTTCGTGTTTTTTTTCTGGTTCCTGTTTGCTTGAACACGGGCAGTCACACTTGTTTTGGATTTTGTAAAGACTTGTCCATTGTTCATCTGCTTTTATGGTATTCACAGGATTCAGCTTGCAAAACCAGCGAATTACAACAGAAAGTAATATTCACAATTTGCTCCAGTACACACACTGAAAAAATTCTAAATTTGTTGTTTAGTGAACCTTGTTAACACAGCAGCTTGATACGCTCACGCTCATATATACAATTTATCTTTGTTTTAAATCATCCAAATTAATCAAATACGTTGACTTTTTTCTAATCCGTAGTGTATCCTTTCCGCCCATTCTCAGAAGTCTCTGCAAAATTGATTAAATTAAGGATGGTTTTTGTGAGCCACAAGCGGTGCGCTGTAGTTCCCGTGTCTGCATCAGGCAACAGGCCACCCACAGTCACTGACCGTGTCTTCACGGTGTTCCTTCTCTGTTGTGCGTGTCGCATTAGTTCTGACCTGACGGCGTTTAGTCTGTTTCGCTTTGTCTACTGTTAGTCACTGAACGGCCCGCACGTATGTGAGGCAGAGATAGAGAGGGGGGAGAGAGAGAGAAGGAAAGGGAGGGAAGAGAGGGAGAGAGAAAGAGAGAGAGAGACAGACAGAGAGAGAGAACAGACAGATAAGAACAGAGAAAGAGAGAGAGACAGAGACAAGACAGAAGATTGAGAGAGATACAGAGAGAAGAGAGAGAGAACAGAGACAGAGAGACAGAGAGACAGAGAGAGACAGAGAAACAAGACAGAGAAAGAGAAAGAGAGAGAGACAAAAGGGGAGACAGAGACAAGGAGAGAAAGAGAAACAAGAGAGAGACAGAGAGAAGAGAGAGAGAGCAAAAGAGAGAGAGAGAGAAAGAGAAACAGACAGAGACAGGAGATAGGTAGATAGATGATAGATAGAAGAGAGAGAGAGAGAGAGACAGAGACAGAGACAGAGAAACAGAGAGAGAGAGAGAGACAGACAGCAAGAGAGAGAGAGAAGAGAGAAAAGGACAGAGAGAACAGAGAGAAACAGAGAGAGAGAGAGAGAGAGAGAGACAGAGACAGAGACACAGAGAGAGAGAGAGAGAGAGAGAAAGACAGAACCGAGAGAGAGAGAGAGAGAGAGAGAGAGAGAGAGAGAGAGAGAGAGAGAGAGAGAGAGAGAGAGAGAGAGAGTAGACTTCTAGCGTTCTCTCTTCTCACCCAGCTGGTCCAGAGACGACATTGTCAGTGATTCAACACTTTAGTAAAGGACTTGAAACTAATAATTCCCAGGAAATGAACCTTTTCTATAGTGTAATTAATGTTGTCAAATGTTCCATATTACTTATGGTTGAATTATGGCATCAAAGACCTTGAAATAAGTTCTGTAAAATCCAAACCAGTACTTTTAACCTTACAGTTTCAAAATGAAAGAAGTGCTGTATTTGCTTTTATCTATGATTTTGTTTCAGGTTTTATTTCACGAGAGGGCCTATGCGTCTCTAGAATGTGAAATTATGTATGACCACGTTTATCACGTGTTGTTTTTGGTTAACTGTGCTCTGTTCTCATCCATGTCTTTCTGTAAAGTTCCAGAATTAAGGGATTACCGTTAAACTGAAATGAAGTGATTCACGTTGTTCACCTGTTAAACGTAGCTCAACATGAGACCTGTTCTCTTCAGGTATTCTGTTTAATTCAGTGCTTTCTGTGCGGTAGGTTCTTCTGTAAGATCCTAGAAAAAATTGCAAAGTAACGCTGCCTACGTTGGTTCATACTGTTCTGTGTTCTTTAATAAAATGCTAGGGTGATGTAGCACATGTTGTTTAACGTGTTAAAGTTAGTCCAGTAGTGTCCTTTTAAACTATATTCTATGAGATTCTACAAAGTTTTGCTGGCTTTTACAAAGTCGACAGCTTGGGGTCCACAGTGACAAAGATGCAAGGAAAGCACTGAGAAAAGATCAGCGCGCTGATGCTAGCTTGTCAACGTACATTACTAAGACAGTGTACATATGCTTAAAATATTTTAACATTGTATGACTGAATTTGCTACTGTTTTGCCAGTGAATTACGTTAATCTTTTTTTCTTCGTATCATTGTAGTCAGACCCCAGTCGTGCCTCCTAAGATGGGTAAAATTATCAGGCAGTGAGAAAGACTCAAGTGGACTTGGCAGGTTAATTGTGAATGAGCAGTGCATTGACAAAGACCTGAATGGGCAATATCTTCTACACCCTGGGAGTCACCTATGTGAACAAACATTCCAGGAACTTGAAGACATGGCCAGAACTGCTGGTCGATATCTGCGGCCTCATGGCAAATCACTTGTGCCAAAGAAATCACTCTACGATCCTTATGCTTCCACCGAGTGGAAAAGCAGCACTGTCAGACTTGAGACATGGTTGATCAAGGGCTTCTAAGTGTGAAGGTTAGTGGCAAAAGTCATTTGACTGTCTGATGAAAACAAAAGAGACAGAAGGTTTCCAGAATCATGAGATGTATCTGTTGGTCGTGACAGTGCCACAGATGTAATGGACATCCTGTAACAATAAAAGCAACAATTAACATACAGGAAGATGAAGTCTTCACTAGTGAACTAGGGAAACCACCACTGACTCTGGCATGGATACTCCTGCTGAAATAGAATCATGCGTTAAAATGGCAGAATGATTTCTTGTCTGTTAGAACAAGATTGTCCTTGTTACTAATCCCATAGCTAAAGACTGAAAAACAACGTTAAACAGATATATTGTAGACACAATCATAGGGATTAGCAAGAGACAATGGATGTAATGAAATGATTGTAAGGACAGATCTCGTCAAAATGAACTACTGTATCACTGTACGTTCTCTGCAATATATACGTATAGAACAATAGATCGATGAATTCACCTACTGAGGTATGGTAGTCTCCAGCAACCTGTTCTTTGACCCAGAGCTCAACAGGCAGATAGGGCAAGCTACGGCTGCCATGGCCAAGTTCTCGAAGAAAGTGAAGAAAAACAACAAGCTTACCACAGCCCCACAACTGGAATGTTCACAGCCTGAGTATCCATCTGTGTGGCAGTGACAACTGGACATGCACATGCACCAACAGCACCGCCTCAATGGCTTCAGCTGCGGCGCCTCTACCGCATTCTGGGAATTTCCTGGAAGTATTGTGTGCTGAACAAGAACGTTCTGGACCAGGTCAGTATGTCAAACAGGTATGCCTCTTTACACAATGATGACTGTGTTGGCTTGGCCATGTCCACTGCCTACAGGATGGCCGTGTGACAAAATATATCCTGTACAGGAAACTCATTGCGTGATACCGGCCTACAAGAGGGCCACGACTGTGATATAGAAACGTTTACAAATGTGACATGAAATCTGCAGATATCAGTGTGGGCACGTGCGAAGAGACAGCTACAAATCGCTGTGCATGGCGACAGGTTGTACGTGCAGGCACCACCATTGCAGATAAGGAAACGAACTCGACTGTAGTCGGACAGAGGAGAGGAAAGGCAACCTGTAGCAGCAAACACACAACCACAGCCATCAGTCTTCATGTGCGTGAGCTGTGCCAAGGACTGCCAGTTAAGAGTTGGCTTGTTTAGCCACAGCCAGTCTGTTCCACATCCAACTGAGTCTTAACAGGTGGAGCCACCAAAATAATTATGATCGTGATGACAATGATTATCATTGCTTGTAGAAGTAGTAATAGTAGAAGTAATAACAGTAGTAGTAGTTATAGTAGTAATTGTAGTAGTAGTATTGTTCTGTTATTGTTGTTGTCAATATTATCAATGACTAGTATCTTTAATGCTTATACAAACAATTTAATATTGAAGATAGTAAGACACAGTTGAGATAGATATACGAAAGAAAGAGAGGGACAACGAGAAAGGTGATGTGACGGGAAAGATAATTTGTCATTTCTTAAGCAAAGATCTGCAGCCAGCTTTGTTTTATATTATCATTGAAGACAAGAAATGTAGTATGTCATGTTTGCGTATGTTTGTGTTTGTTTTCCTAACAACATCCAGAAGTTTCTCTATAACGAGATCCCATGGCATAATACACGAAGATGTTGAAAGTGGCGTTGAGGAGACCTAAGACTTCAGCTATCCACACAGAAGTTACATAAAGGTTATGATTACGACGTCCTGGGTTCAATTCTGGGAAACAGAGCCAACACAAGCGAATCAAAGCTGCGGGAAAACACAGGCGATGAACAAGATGGAGTTGCCGACCAACATCTTGGTTAGCGCCACTTCACGGGGAGAAAGTGATGACGATGTTCCAGCACGCCTTGTCACAAACTGACGAAGTTTGATTACAGTGATTATCGTTGACGTTGTCACTGTTACCACCACAATCTCAGGCAGGCAAAAGGCAAATTAAACCATCCAGAAGTCAACAACTTCTTTGAAATCACGGTAAAGTTTCCCAACAACGTTGTTTTATGATGATGTCAGACTCTGGATCATAAATACACCCAAGATGATATCGGATGACACAACAAAAGAAGCAGCCATCACCACCACATACACTGCAATAATAACAGCTGCCATTGTTCTAGTGTGCATCAAAGTCTGGATTTTGAGTGGCCTGAGGACACAGTAACATCTTTCTAGTGCAATAATTGCAGATATGACAGGAGAAACAGCATGAACACCGTTAAAAATGCTAAATTTGTATTCAGTATGAAGGTCTCTAATGGACCATACCTTTCTCCTGTTAAGAACTGCAAATAAAGTTGCTCGCCATGGAGCAGCATACTTGCAATAAAAAAAGGATTCGTCAGCTAAGGACAAGGCAAAGAGACACAGGTTGACACGGTCCTTAAGGCCCTGTTTGTAGAACACGGCCATGTTGATGACGTTAGCTGATCCACCAATCAGAAATAGAAATCCTAGCATGTTATTTTTAAACCTCTCTGCGAATGTGCTCCCCTTGTGCACGCACAATGTTATCAGAATTGTTCCAAGATAAAAATTCCATCTCACTAAATCTGAATATCGTGCATTCATCTGGAAAGGAAGTGTTTTCATGATAGTGGAGAATGGCTGAGACTGAAAGTGTATATGGGAGAGTCATGACGATGTCACTTCTGTGTGAAAGGTTGATTTCAGTGTGGTGTTACCAAGATGTTGTTTCACAACCGTCTGTAAGCTTACTGTTATGAAATGTACTTTCAAGGCATGACAGGCGCGGTGGTCAGGTGTGTAAACTGGATTTTCAAGGTTCTGGTTCAATCCACCCAGACACATTCACTTGGATAGTTAAGGATGGAAATTTTTCAGATCACTGAGGTCAACATTTGTGCAGACTTTCCAATACATCATACTGCAATCATTGAATATAACTATTAAAAGGGCTTCTACATAAATCGGCATAAACTAAGATGTTATAGCAATTGTTTCTTGTAAAGATAAATACGTTTATTGGTATAAAAAATTACAATCACTATAGCATTTTTCCCCTGTCTGCAAGTCCACTTATGACTAAATGTGTGTGTGTGTGTGTGTGTGTGTGTGTGTGTGTGTGTGTGTGTTGTGTGTTGTGTGGTGTGTGTGTGTGTGTGTGTGTGTGTGTGTGTGTGTGTGTGTGTGTGCAAATTATACTCTGAGTTATACTCAGTCGTAATTGTTATAAAAGTGAAAGTTTTTATGGCGCAGAACAGCGGCAAGTAAACGACGTATTCACAACACAGGGTCACATAAGGAATATAGAAGGCAGATACACCATTCTGGCAGGAAACCCTCAACTGTAGTACAAAACAAATCGTTGTTTACATGATACGTGTGAATGATGTCAGTGGTAAATACACGCCATAAGTATTTAGTTTGTCACACTATGGATACTTGTGTAAGCAAAGATTATTTTAAAAGGCGAGACTGAAACTGTCACCTTGACATAGAGATATGTTGGCATACCTTTTTAAACCTAATTTTCCATAAACTATTTATGACAATGTACATCTTTTAAGAGCCTGTATCACAGTGAAATACATTTTGCACACTTAACAGAAATTTTGAACTCATCCTCTATCATACTGCACACTTTATCATACTGCACACTTTACCATACAGCAAACTTCACACATTATTGCATTTCTTTATATTCCTGTAAATGTTCCTTTTCCCCCATGGGGATGCCGGGGCTCTTTCAGTATAAACAGTATCCACACCGTCTGGAAATTCTGTGCTAGAAATTCCTCTTTTCTGTCATTCTCACTTTTTCTGCCTCGCTCCTTTGCTTTCTTTCATTTCTTATTTTCTGCCTTGTTGGTCCATTCACTTGTATGTGCTTGATAAAGTCTCATGTACTTTCTCTTAGAATTGATAATTGGGAAAAGAGATTTGTGAAGTAAATTTAGGTAATTTAGGCCGTTTTTATGCATGTTTTAGTGTCCTTAGTTATGCTTATATTTGTATTCAGGTATGTTTTTTAAATCCCCTGTGTGATAAACTAGATGGAGTGGTTAACGCAGGGCAGCTCCTTGATTATGTGCACGAATACATTGATACGTGTACTTCATTTTCTTTTCTGTTTGTTTTTCTTTTTGAAGTATTGTGTATGTTTTGAAATGGTTTAGCCCTGATATCGCTCTGTTCAATTGGCTAGGCTTTAAACATAACAAATAACAATAGTCTTCCTTTTTCAATCCATAAGTCATGTGCTACTGTTTCACGAGGTCATAGGCTGATGTGTTTACCACCTTCCCCCCACCTCACTTATTCGGATCTTTATGGCTACTATTTTGGCATGAAAGCTGGATTTTCTTAAATTGTTGGTTAGACTGGCATACCTTTCAGACTTGTAGGTAAGGCTTCCTGTGTTCTATTTTTATACGGCACAGTAGTTAAACCAGAATCATTTGTTTTTATGAATGGAAGTGGAGAACTACTCTATTTGGTCTCGTGCACTCTGGGTGTGTTTTTTTCTATTGTGGAAGATTTGCTGTGCATTCCCACTCGTCCATCTCCATCCGGGAGATTCCGCTTCCATGCTCCAGATGTCACAGTGTTTTAGGCCACAGTTTGCTGCCTTCAGCTGTGTAGAAGGTTGTCAAAATGATGTCTGGTGATCGCTCGTGCGATCTCTTGAAGCATTTGATTGTGCTTCCATGTGTACTTTTCTTGGGTTAGCCACCTTGATGACCTCAGGAGATACTCCACTGTTTGCCGTGGCAGAATGATTATGCTGGGTCAGCTGACTTCTCCATTTCAGCAGATTTGCTGCGATGGCAAGTGGTCATATACAGATGTGAAGATGAAACTGGTTCTGTGAAGGACCATACATCACATGCTATTCCAGCTTAGACTTTTTTCTTTGAGTTGCATTTTCCCACATCGTCCATTGCCCCTGTAGACCTTCTGGGTGCCTTTTGTGTTCTTCTGGTGTCCTCTTCTCTCTTTATGTCTTGGATGTTATCCCTTTCTGCTATACTGTCAGCCTTTGACCACTACGGTTTTGCTGACCCCAGCCTCTGCCTGTTGGTCTGCATGTACCCTATAATGTCTCTGACCATGATGCTTTCCTTTGCTGCGTCTATTGCCTCCTGGGTTTTCCATTTTCTGCCAGTCCTTAGCTTGGGTTGGATTGATCTCGGCACTTTAATTCCGGAGTCCTCGAGATACCCACCTTTTCCTCTTTAGATTCCTCAACAGTGGGTTTTAGGGGTAACTTCAGCTTTGCCCGGCGACAATCAGGTGCAACGTCAGTGAGACCCGACGGGACACAAGCCATTTCCTTGTGTATTTGATTTTGGCCTCCATTGATTCCATTGTGCTTGTACTGATATCTTACATCAGCAGAGGCTATAGGAGATCTGGAATCAGCATGAACCACAGGCACCAGACTTTGCAGGCTTTCTTCTGCTATTTGCTTGGTTTACTAGAGCAGTTTTGTGTCTTTTAAGGAGTCATTAGATCTTGAGATAAAATGTATCCTTACGTATTTGTACTGTTTGTAGAGATGCTTACTTTTCATATACAAGAAGATACTAAAACCGAATAGATTAAAATAACTGATGCAGAATTTGAAATCAGTCAATCAGCTGATGACTTTTCTTTCAATTAATAAGGAAATATGGAATCTCATGAAATAAATTCGAAGCACCAGTACATTTAAACATATTTCTAAGCCTAAGATAATCATGAAAAGATGACAAAGAATTGTTAGAAAGCAATAAAAACTTCAGAAACATTTTCAAACCGAGGAAATTACTAATTCTAATCCTACCCCACCAAATGTAAAATACTAGGATTCTGGTTTTCTAAAGGACTGTCTTACGTCACAAAATAAATACATCTAACAAATAAAACACCTCTTGAGAAGATAGTTAAAAGATCAATAACACCTTAATGTAGAGTTACATTACTAAAACCGTTTCTTCTATGAAAGCCAACCTACATCCAATACCGCTATCAACGCTTCAAATTTTATATAAAAAAATGCAAATGTTGTGTTGTAAATTTGTTTACAACAACAAGTATGGTAACACTGAAAAAAAGTGTATTTTGTATACTGGTCATAACAGGAAGACATTAGGACATACATAGGTCATTAAAATTAACTTGGTTTAGAAAAAGATGTGTTCTGAAAACCCAGAAAGGAAGAGTATGCTTTACTGGTTATTCACAGAATTGATTCCATAAATAGTTATGGAGTACAATGTTTTGAACAATGCAAATTCAGTGGATTTTAGACAGATGTTTTTTATTTACTGTTTTCTCTGTTTTCGTTTTTTTTTTAAAGTAGACAAGTGTTAAGTACAAGAATTAACAGCCAGACATGTATTTAACAATAAGAACTTTACGATCGATAACAAAACTTCTATTACAAGAAATAGGCACAGAACAACTTCAGTTTAATGACAGATTTCACTGAGGGCGAGTAGGGCTTTTAAGCTGCAGAATATTAACGTAAAAATATGGAAAACATGTGTAGAATATTCAATTTGCGTACAATCAGCTGAAGAAAAAATCTGCTGTACTGACCTCTTGTATAATTTTCTTCTTGACAAAAAAATTACACTTGTTGCTGTCAGCAATGCTTATTTCTTTTCAAATGCTGTTTGTTACCAATATTCTACAACATGTTGTTAAATGAAACAATTTTTTTCACGGTTTGCCAGGGCACAAAGTTTCTGGGCACGCTGAAGGAAGCCGATAGATAATGCCGGCTGACCAGGATGGACAGCACATAGAATTATCCAACTGCGATGACAAACTCCTGATTCCTTTACTTTTGTATCTCTTCCAACTCCATTTGCCAATCAGTTTGAATAGTCAGCATTTGTTGCCAATTCACAACTGGTTTTATAATGAGAAATACTACTTCTGATTCTATAACAATATCAATAGTACTAATCTAACTGTTGGTACTGAACTCGTATGATCAGTTGTCTGAGACAGCTCAATTTGAATTTATATCACTGATTTGTTTGGAAGTCTGCATCAGTGTTTGTGTATTCACCAACATGAGCCCCTGTATAGATCCAAGACTGTGCACATACACGCTTACATACATGAATATGTGTTAGATGTGTCTGTGTGTTGGTGTATGCATATTCATTCATATAATGACATTTTTTGCTTCTGTCAATAAATCATTGTAAGAAGTTAAAATTATCTTTTTTGTATCAAAAGTAAAACAATCTATTAAAATATCTACCTTTTCGGAAAGAAACACTCTCTGTAATATATAGGTATATAACAATAGATCAATGGTACAAATACTTTTATCATGTCTTTAATAATGTCAACGTTGCCTTGCCAACCACTGAATTTCTAGATAACAAATCCGTTGATCAGAGAAATGGACATTTCTTGGAATAAACGTTAAACAAAGTAGTCAACGGCATCACCACAGAAAACGAGGAAAAGCCCGGAGGCAGATGGAGCTATAAGGAAGATACTGAAAAGACCAGTGGAATGGTAATCATATTCCTTGTTAAATATTTTAACACATTGTTCGATGATGGAACTCAACAAAAAGAATAGGGTAAATCTACTATGGTTCCTGTCAACGGAAAAGGCGATACCACTCATCCTAATAATAACCGTGCAATAACTCTTAACTAGTATAGTTAGCAAAGTTTGCACATACTCTGAACAAAAAGTTGGCAACATGGGCAAACCAATATGATAAGTTCTTTTAGTTTTAGGGCAATTAACAGTACTGTAGACCATACGTTCACAATGTTCGCTTTTGTTCAAGAGATCTGAAAAAAATATCAAAATAATATGTCTGCAATTGTAGAGGACAAGAACTCTTTTGACTTCGTGAAAACAGAAATATGGCATGGATAGTGCTCTGTAAACAGAAAATTTTATAATGAATGAGAGTAATATACAGTTCATGGCTTTCTTACATCCATCATAAGATTCTACACCAATTTCTTCAATTGTCCAGGTAGCGTAAAGCAAGGATGTTTGTTTAGCCCTATATTATTTTCTTTCTTCATGAATGAGCAGTCAGTGGGACATCCAAAAACTGGAAAGCACGCCATTCAGACAATTGATGGTTTTAAAGAAATATTTTTAATGTTAGTTTGTGATAATGTGGTGCCCCTTTCACACACTGTTACATGACTACAAAGGTGACGTTATAATGACTAATTTATATGAGTGTGATTGCATGGTTTTTACCATAAAGCTTAGCCCTTAATCTGGCCTTGTCAGAAGTATGTAAAATGGCAGAGGAGGAGTTACTAACATACAGGAATCATTGAAAAGACTGGGAATACTGATCCATTAATATTTGATTTATTTACATTATTTGATACCAGAATTGCTGCCCTGACATATGTCTCTGAAAGTTGGGGTCCAAAAGAAACTTGCCACTTGAGAACGTCTGTGTTTAAATTATATAAAAGGGTTGTTGGTATACTGCTGCATGTTCCAAATGAATTCACATATGGAGAACTAGAATATATCTTCTGTATTCTAGAACGAATTATCAAATGCATAAAATTCTGGTTGAAACTTGTAACACTACACTTCCGATAGCACGATTATGCAGAAAGCCATATGAAATGTCATTATTGCAAGATCTGTCAGGAAATTTTAAGTGGGTTTCCCAAATAAAGAAAATACTAGTGGAAAGTGGTTTGGATATTGTCTGGTTGAACCAAGGCGTTGGTTTAGCAGCACATGTTAGTGCTGAATTGAAAGACCTCTTAATTTCTGATTTTGGTCAAAAATAGCATCAGCACCATCGATCACAACCTTCGAGTGGTCAATAAATTCACCTACCGAGGTTTGATAGTCTCCATCAACCTGTCCATTGACCCAGAGCTCAACAGGCAGATAGGACAAGCTACGGCTGCCATGGCTAAACTGTCCAAGAAAGTGAGGGAAAAACAAACTCACAACAGCCACCACAACTGGAATGTTCACAGCCTGCATACTAAGTATCCATCTGTATGGCAGTGACAGCTGGACAACTTACCATGCACCAAGAGCACCACCGCAATGGCTTCAGCTGCGGTGCCTCTGCCACATCCTGGGAATTTCCTGGAAGTACTGTGTGCTGAACTAGGACGTCCTGGACCAGGTCAGTATGTCAAACAGGTATGCCTCTTTACACAATGATGACTGTGTTGGCTTGGCCATGTCCACTGCCTACAGGATGGCTGTGTGCCAAAATATATCCTGTACAGGGAGCTCACTGCGTGATACCAGCCTACAAGATGTCCGCTGCTGCGATATAGAAACGTTTACAAATGTGACATGAAATCTGCAGATATCAGTGTGGACACCTGCGAAGAGACAGTTTCAAATCGCTGTGCATGGCAACAGGTTGTACGTGAGAGCCCCCCATTGCAGATAAGAAACGAACTCGACTGTAGTCGGACAGAGGAAAGAAAAGGCAACCTGCAGCAGCAAACACACAACCACAGTCATCAGTCTTCATGTGCGTGAGCTGTGCCAAGGACTGCCAGTTAAGAGTTGGCTTGTTGAACACAGCCAGTCTGTTCCACATCAAACTGAGTCTAACACGTGGAGCCACCAAAGTAATGAGTAGTAGTAGTAGTAGTAGCAGTAGTAGTAGTTATAGTAATAGTAGAACTGTTGTTGTTGTCATTATCACATGATTAGTATCTTTCATGCAATAAACGCTTATACGAATAAATTATTATTGAAGTTAGTAAGCCGCAATTGAGATAGATATAGAGAAAGGAAGAGAGAGAGAGAAAGCGAAACGGGATATGAGGGGAAAGATAATGTGTCACATCATTTATTTAACAGAGATTTGCAGCCAGCTTGGTATTTGTTTTACTTATTATTACAGACAAGAAATGTAGTATATGTCATGGTTTACCTGCTTATGTTTGTGTTTGTTTTTTCCGCCTAAACAACATCCAAAAAGTTTCTCTGTACCGAGATCCCATGGCATAATACACGAAGATGTTGAAACTGGCGTTGATGAAAAACAACACTTCAGCTATCCACAGAGAAGTTAAGTACAGGTTATGATTACGACGTCCTGAGTTCATTTCTGGGAAACAAAACCAACACAAGCGAATCAAGGCAACAGGAAACACACAAGCCATGAACAAGATGGAGTTGCCGACCAACATCTTGGTTAGCGCCACTTCCCGGGGAGAAAGGGATGACGATGTTCCAGCACGCCATGCTACAATGTGACGAAGTTTTACAACAGTAATTATCGTTGATGTTATCACTGTCACCATCACAACCCCAGGCAGGCCAAAAGCAAACATTAAACTATCCAGAAAGTCAATTATTTCTTTGTAATCACGATAAAGTTTCCCAACAACAAATATTTTTAAAACTATATCAGACTCGGGATCATAAATACAGCCAAAACGAAACCGGAATACCACAATAAAAGAGGCAGCCATCACCACCACATACACTGCAATAATAACAGCTGCCATTGTTCTAGTGTGCATCAAAGTCTGGATTTTGAGTGGCCTGAGGACACAGTAACATCTTTCTAGTGCAATAATTGCAGATATGACAGGAGAAACACCATGAACACCCGTTAAAAATGCTAAATTTGTATTCTGTATGAAGGTCTCTATTGGACCATACCTTTCTCCTGTTGAGAACTGCAAATGAAGTTGCTCGCCACGGAGCAGCATACTTGCAATAAAAAAGGATTCGTCAGCTAAGGACAAGGCAAAGAGACACAGGTTGACACGATCCTTAAGGCCCTGTTTGTAGAACACCACCATGTTTATGACGTTAGCTGGTCCACCAATCAGAAAGAGAAATCCTAGCATGTTATTTTTAAACCTCTCTGCAATGTGCTCCCCTTGTGCACTCACAATGTTATCAGAATTGTTCCAAGGTAAAAATTCCATCTCACTAAATCTGAATATTGTGCATTCATCTTGGTATGAAGTGTTTTGTTCGATAGTGGGCGAATGGTTGAGGACTGAAAGCGTATTTTGAATAGTCATGGCAATGTCACTCCCAGTTTGAAGGGAAGACTTCAGTGTGGTATTATCGGTATGTTGTCTCATTCTGTCCCCTGTTCTCTCAATTTCATGAAGAGTATGCTTTCAGGTACGATCTATGTATTGTAGTGAATACCAGAAGGCAGCAACTTGACACCACGGATGTTGAGGATACAAACACAGACGTATCACATACTGACACACGAAATCACAACCTGAACTATTATCATGTTATGTATGGATCATAAATCAAGAGACCAAAACGGCCATCAGTGAACTTTGTGTCATAGATGAGAATTAAAGAAACATATACTGGAATTGATATTTTGTATCTGATTCGAAATAATTGTAATAATTGAAAAATTAATATTGAATAAACAAACATAAATACATATATACAAGCTTGTGATAGAAATTTATATTGCATGATACGTTTATTGAAACGTTGTGAATGTTTAACATAACCTCTGTAGATTGTGAAAGCACTGCTAAGTCTGCGACCTCTTTTTGTCTTATGGTTTTGGCATGTTTCTGTAAAATTGTTTCTTATAGTGAAACATGAATGAGTACAGTGATATAACCACTTAAAGTCAGTGTAGCTATTCTCCTGTCTGCCTGTCCATTTATGAGCAAGATTATATGCATGTATGTATGTATGTATGTATGTATGTATGTATGTATGTATGTATGTATGTATGTATGTATGTATGTATGTATGTATGTATGTATGTGTGTGTGTGTGTATGTCTGTGTGTGTGGTGTGTGTGTGTATGTATGTATGTGTGAATGTGTGTGTGTTTGTGTGTGTGTTTATGTGTGTGTGTTATGTTTTGTTGTGTTATGTTGTGGGTGAATACAAATCAGATAAAAAATAATCACTTGTGGTTGTTTTAGGAGTTACTGTTTTTATGACGCATTACAATGATAAATGTATAAACTGTTCACAGTACAGAGTCGTATTTTGAGGGTTACCTGCCTGAATGGAGTATAACATAAGGAACAAAGAAGGCAGATACATCATTCTGGCAGAAAACACTTGAATGTAACATCAGACAAATCATTGTGTGCATTATGTATGTGTCTGGTTCCAGTCATAAATACATGTAATAAGTATAATGTGTGTAAATTTGTTGGCAAATAGATATTTACACAACCAAACATTATTTTAAAAGGTGAGACCGTAAGTGTCACCTTAATAAACTGATATATTGGGCATAAGAATGTTGTAAACTTCATTCTGCACAAATGGTTACTTTCAAGAGATAGTATCACAGTTATACATTTTGAACATTTAACAGGAATGTAAAAGTCATTCTCTATCATACTGCACACTGCATCATACTGCACGTGCCATCATACTACACGTTTTTATCATACTGTACACTTTATCGACACTATAGCCAACAACATACCGGATCGGTTGGGGCCCGGGTTACAAACGACCGCGCTTACCACTGACAAGCACCAGGGTGGAAGTGAAAAGTCAGCTACTGGGGCAAAGACATCATTCAAACTGCCAACGGAAAAAGCTACCATTGGAACCTGGAATGTCCGTACACTCCATCAGTGCGGCAAAGTAAAAGAACTAGAACACGAGCTGAGACGCTACCAATGGGACATTGTGGGTATATCGGAAGTAAGATGGACAGGCTTCGGAGAAGCAATCACAGAGGAAGGACACAAGATGTGGTACAGTGGCGAAGAGTCACTACATGAAAATGGCGTAGCTTTCATCGTACGCAAAGAAGTCATTGGATGCATCATGAGCTGCACGCCTGTCAACAGCAGAATCATCAGCATTCGGGTGTCAGCCAAACCAAAGAACATCACCATCATACAAGTGTATGCTCCAACTACCAGCCACGAAGACCAGGTGGTTGAAGAATTCTATGAGAAAATAGAAGACACCATCGGAAAAGCCCCCAGGAAAGACATCATCATAGTTCAGGGGGACTTCAACGCCAAAGTCGGCCCAGATGCCTACAAAAACTGGGCTGGAACAGTGGGTCAATTTGGCACAGGGGAAACTAATGACAGGGGACTTCGCCTTCTGGAGTTTGCCTGCACCCAACGGCTCACCATTGCCAACACCCTCTACCCCCACAAACTGTCAAGAAGAACAACCTGGCATGCGCCGAACGGAAAGACTCACAACCAGATCGACTTTGTCCTCACACCGCGGCGCTTCAAATCAAGCATTAATAAAGCAAAGACGAGGACATACCCTGGAGCTGATATAGGCAGCGACCACGACCTCGTGCTGCTCACAATGAAGATCAAATTGAAAAAGAAGTACCAAGCTGCGCAGCCACGCATCAAGTTTGATCTGGAAAAGCTAAAAGATCCAGAGATAGAAGAGGCATTCCAGGCACAGCTCGGGGGGCGGTTCGCGGCACTCAACTTCCTGGACAGCGACATCAACGACCTCACAAACAACTTTGGTGAGGCAGTCCGCGAAACAGCAGAGGAGGTACTGGGGCGACAGAGGAAGAAACACCAAGCATGGATCTCAAATGACATCCTTGAGCTCTGCGACAACAGAAGATCACTGAAGAAGACGAAAAACTCCAGCCCTGAAGAAGCCGCACAGTATCGTAAAACCAACAACCTTGTAAAGAAGAAAATGCTTGAAGCCAAAGAACAATGGATCAACAACCAGTGTGAGAACATCGAGAAAGGCATGAAAAAAGGAAACAGCAAACATGCCTTCACCACACTGAAAAACCTTACCAAGACGCAGCAAAACAGATCGTCAGTCATCGAGGATACCTCAGGCGAGCTGCTGACAGAAAGCTCCGCTGTTCTGAACAGATGGACGCAGTACTGCCAAGAACTATACAACTACCCAATACAGCCAGATGACAGTTTGTTTCAGGGGGACTCAACACCATTGAGGGAATCCTCACCGCTACCAGTGATGAGAGAAGAAGTGGAAGAAGCCATCCGCAGCCTACCAGCAGGGAAGTCACCTGGAGCAGACAATATCCCAGCAGAGCTGCTCAAACATGGAGGGAATGATTTGGTCACTCGTGTAACATCGATTTGTCAGAAGATCTGGGAGACAAAACAGTGGCCCACAGAATGGACTCAATCACTCATCATCCCCCTGCCCAAAAAGGGAAATATGCGCCAATGCCAGAACTACAGAACAATAAGTCTCATTAGCCACACCAGCAAGATCATGCTCAGAGTCATATTGAATCGACTGAAGAAAGAAGCGGAAGAACACCTTGCGGAAGAACAAGCTGGATTTAGGGCGGGCAGAAGCACAGTAGAACAGATCTTCACCTGCCGGATAATGATGGAGAAACATCTGCAGCATCAGAGAGACCTGTTCCACAACTTCATAGACTTTAAAAAAGCATTCGACAGGGTGTGGCATAAGGGTTTGTGGCAGGTGCTAAGAAAGTTTGGCATAGAGGAAGGTCTCGTCCAAACCATCCAGGCACTGTATAACACTGCCAGCAGCGCAGTTCTCCTCAACAACCAGATAGGGGACTATTTCAAGACCACAGTTGGAGTCCGTCAAGGCTGCCTACTCCTCCCGTGCTGTTCAATCTCTTCCTGGAGAACATCATGCGTGAAGCCCTCCATGACTTCCACTCCACTGTCTCCATTGGAGGAAGAACCATCAACAACCTGAGGTTCGCAGATGACATCGACCTGATGGGAGGCAGCAACGAAGAACTACAAGACCTGACCATGAGACTGGAAGAAAGTGCAGGTACACACGGAATGGAAGTGAGCACAGAAAAAAGCAAAGTCCTGGTCAACAGCACAACCAACACCCATGCTGAAATCTACATGAACGGGCAACAGCTTGAAGAAGTGGACGCTTTCAAATACCTTGGCGCCACTCTCACCAAAGACGGTCGCTCTACAACAGAAATCAAGACCAGACTAGCGATCGCAACAGCAGCAATGGTAAAGCTAAACAAGATCTGGAAGAGCAGAGAGATCGGCTTTCCATCGAAGATGAAGCTGTACAAGTCCCTGGTGCTCCCCATCCTGCTGTATGGATGCGAGAGCTGGACCATGACAGCAGAGACCACCAAGAGAATCCAGACGTTTGAAACTAAATGCTTCAGGCGCTTGCTCGGGATCTCTTGGCAAGATCGGAAGACAAACGACTTTGTGTGGAGCCAAATAACAACACTCGCAGGCCCACAAGAACCCCTCCTGGCAACAGTCAAGAACAGGAAGCTGTCGTGGTTCGGGCATGTCACACGCCACAACTCACTGCCCAAAACGGTCCTCCAGGGTACACTGGGAGGCGGCAGACGAAGGGGACGACAAGCCAAATGCTGGATGGACAACATCAAAGAATGGACCAGGTTGGATGGCCCCACGCTGGTGCGACAGGCGGAAGACAGGACCGGTTGGCGACGGCTGGCTTCAAGAGTGTCTCTCATCTCTCCTCTACGCCCATCACGGGCAGGAGAATGATGATGATGATGATGATGATGACACTTTATCATATTGCACACTTTATCATATTGCACACTTTATCATACTGCACACTTTACACGTTATTGCGTTTCTCTGTATTCCTTCCAGGTTTCATTTTTCAATCTGTATGTCGTGTACTTTTATGCACAATTAGCATGTGTTCAGTTTTTAGTTAATTTATTATAGAATATAAACCTGGAGGTACGTTAGCTGTCTGTGTCTTTAACCTACAATATTGCATTCAAGTTTGTGTCTGAGTGAAAGAAAATCTTTAAATGTAAATGGAAGCGTGGTGTGATAACAGCATAGCTAAATCATAGCACAGAGAAAAGATTTTGTGAAGATAGAAAAATCATCTTCAGTCTTATTTTTCAATTATGTAGTGTAATATTTGTAAACTAAAAATAATCATCTGACCTCGTAATGTGTGCTCATGAGATGGTTTGTCATATGATCTTGAAACTAACATGGAATCTATGTAAATTGGCCAGTGCTGACAGTTTCAGCGCTTAGATTTGATTTTATCAAGATTTTGCGCTATATAAATAAAATATATTATTATTATTATTTTATTGTCTTATTGCGAACACCAAGTAATCAGGTCTTACTGAAATTGGTTCATGAAGATCAAACTTGTGTGTACCAGGTGAATATATTAGTGGATAACATTTGATCTTTCTATCATGGATTGCGTTGGAAAGAAAAACCTACCTAAACACTTAAAGGTTTGAAAAAGACGAATAGAAATGGATGAAGATATTTCATAAAGATTCAAGAGTATATGCAATAGAAAATGGGAACCATCTTAAACTTCAGCTAAGAAGATGTTGTTAACAAAAAAGATAAAAACATATCCCTATGTATCTGTGTTATTTGTGGAGTAGCAATAAACTGCGAAGAGAGCTGGACTGCTGAAGGAAACAGGGACCAGAAATAACACGAACAAAGAATCAGAACGCGTATTAATACAACCAGACAAGACAGGCGCAAATTTTCGGCCAAGTGGCCTTTGTCAAGCGTAAGATTACAAACAAAGACCAAATACAAAAACTATTAGCAATGAAAACTTTAGGATCCATAGCAAACTATTCTACAAAAAAGAAATGGACACAAAACATCACTTTAGTGAATTTCATTGAGGATGAACAGAACTTTTAAGTTACAGATTATTTATACAAAAAATACAGAAATCTGAACACATTTAGGAGAATTATCAATTTGCTTACCGTCAGCTAATAAATAATCTGTTGTATTGATATGTTGTATCTTTCTTGTCTTGACACAAATTGCACTTGTTGCTGTCAACAATGCTCATTTCTATTATAATGCTGTTTGTTACAAATATTCTATAACATGTAGTTAAATGATACATTTTTTTCCATGTCTTGCCAGGGCATAACGTTTCTGGGCACGCTCAAGGAATCTGAAAGAAATTTTTCAAGATCATGATGGAGCACATAGATTTATTGAAGCGTGATGAATCTCTCTTAAACAAACTCCAAATTCCTTTACTTTCTGTATCTCTTCCATCTTTATATGCCAGTCAGTTTGAGTAGTTAGCTTTTGTTCCTAATTCACGACTGGTTTTATAATGAGAAGTACTACTTCTGATCCTATAACATTATCAGCAGTATTAAATAAATTGTTGGTATTGTACTCATATGATCAGTTTTCTGAGACAATTCGATTTATCTGGAAGTCTGCATCAGTGTTAGTGTATTCACCAACATGAGTCCCTGTATAGATCCAAGACTGTGCACATGCACGCTTACGTAATGAGTATCTGTTAGATGTGTCTATGTGTTGGTGTATGCATATTAATTTATATGATGACATTTTTTGCTTCTGTCAATCCCATACAATACTGTTGTTTTCTGTTCCTGTTCCCTCTCATATCATGCTTATATCTTCATCTTTATCTTCATCTTTATGTGTTCATATTCTGTCAAGTGCAAAGTACTTGAAAGTGTCCTTCCCATGATGTTGCTATATATAAATAAGTCATTATTCTGATAAAGCTGCAAATGATCAGCACTTCATTAACTAGGAATTGTGTTTGGTCATAAGAGAAATTGTCATTGCTGGCAGCAACAATGTTTATAACTACACTGTACAATTTGTAATGTTATCACTCTTGTAATCATTTATGTTGTTGTTTTTTTAGGAAAATCAGAATTTAAATCATTTCAATTTGGATTTGCAGTTGGCTAGACAATATCTGTCCATGTCTTTTGTTTTGTAAAAGGGAGATTTTTTCTATATAAATTTGAATTTGTGGTGTGTGTGGGTATTGTGTGTGTGTGTGCGTATGTGCGTGCAACAAAAATATTTTAGCATGATTTCTCTGCTATTATTGAGTGTACTTTACCACACTTAGACTAAACACGTGGACCACTGAAAATAATTCACAAGGTTGTCTTATTTTGCCACTTCAGTGCAAAGAACAAGGAGGTACAGGTGCGTCCTCATAATGTGTTACCTATCTTACCAAGGCATATTGCTACGTCCACATCACATTACGAATTTTCCTATCTCCAGTTTTAACGAGGAATCCCAATTCACACAAATTAGCAAGCTTTATCTGTCTACATAAATTGTGCATGAGGCTGGCAGCCAATCACACTTTGCTGTGGTCACTCTATTAGACATTTTGTAAGCATTCCTCCAGAGACTTTGACTCCTCTCCCAAAATGGTTAGTGACACACTTCAACCATTGGAAAGTGCTGTAGAATGGCAGCATGTTGCCAAACATTTCAATAATTTCCCCACATTATGCATTGGACACGTTTTACAAACCAATGACAAATCTGGACATTCAGCTGGCAATTATCGGCAATCAGGTCAACAAATGAAAGGAGAGTTAAGAGTAGGTGGAAACATTGTTTACATCAGTCAATTACACCAGCAAATAACATGGCCTGCGTGTTTTTCGTGGAGCAGTACAAACACGAGAATTCAGTGCAGCATGTGGTTATACGAATTGTGCTGACTGTTCAGTGTTGTATCACTGTTTTTGTCTGAAAACTTTGGAGAGAGGAAAATGAAATTGTGGGTGGTGTGTGTGTGTATGTTTACTATTCAGTACTTTATACTCAAATAGACTAAAGAGACATTTCCATTTCTTTTTAAAATCTTTCTTAGAATATTTCATTGTGATTGTTTTATCTTTAAAACAAGTTTCTCATACCTCGAATCCAGTATGCCAGTTCTCACCTACCAAACGCTCTGTACGCCTTGTACTCAAAAGAAAAAAGCTGACCACATATCTCCTCTCCTGGCACAACTTCACTGGCTCCCTGTATCAAAGCGCATACAGTACAAACTAGACACCATGTGCTACAAAAGCCTCAATAACGCAGCCCCCGATTACCTGTCAAGCCTACTTGAGATCTATGTTCCCTCACGTACCCTCCGCTCTGCCTCCGATCCTCTGACTTTCGCTTTCCACGCACTAAGCTCAATACCTATGGTCCACGAGCCTTCTCTGTTTCTGGTCCACTCTCCTGGAACAAACTTCCTCTCTCAGTCCGTCAGCAACCTACTTTTGTCTCCTTCAAGTCCGCTCTCAAAACTCACCTTTTCTCCTCCGCATAAAATCCTAACCTCACTCAACCCCCCCCCCCTCTGCAGCCTGTCTCCGCTGGGAGGGGAATCACATGGTTATAATATATAATTGTATATGCTATGCTCTCTATAATTTTCCATTGCTTTTATTCTTGCTTTTATTGCTTTTATTCTTTCTCCCCATTTATAGCCATGCGTGTGTGTGTGTGTGTGTGTGTGTGTGTGTGTGCGTGCGTGTGTGTGCGTGCGTGCATGCGTACGTGCGTGCGTGCGTGCGTGTGTGTCTGCTTCAGCGCTTAGATTTGATTTTATCAAGATTTTGCGCTATATAAATATTGTAATTATTATTATTATTATATATTTTAAATGATCATAATGCATATTCTCTTCATTGCACTTTCAAAACAAAATCTCACAGGTTGTGTATACTTTTGTACAATAGATTGCAGTTTATATTTTTGGGGTTAATTGTGACCCTAGTCAACCTAACACCACCTGTCATATAGCAAACACAAGCAAAACAGTATATTTGTGAGTGAAAGGGTTAAGGATATATATTGCACTATTTGTAGTGTTGCATGATTTCGAATTTTTTTTATGAAAGGTTTCTAGTTATGCAGCAGAACATTCTATTCTCCTTAATAAGACTGAAGACAACCTCAATTTGATGAATCAAGGCTCTTAGACTACTCTCTTGTATATAAACAGATCTAGGCTTTGACATACTTCTCAAATTTAGGTATCTAATACCTAAATCTGTTTGCCACACGTTACAAAGTCACGTATAACTTTTGACTGCACTATCAAACTTTGCTTTTAAAAGCATACCAGAGTGGCTCATGTTGGGGTAATGTCTCTAGTATTCAAGTTTTTCTTTTAAATAATCTTCTTTGACTAAGCCTGCACACTTCAAATAGTGTGCTGTTTAATGTGTGTGTATACAATTGTGTATGTGTGTTTATGTGTTTTTTGTGTGTGTGTGTGTGTGTGTGAGTGTCTGTGTGGTGTGTGTGTGTGTGTTGTGTGTGTGTCTGTGTGTGTGTTGTTGTGTGTGTGTGTCTGTGTGTGTGTTTGTGTGTGTGTGTGTGTCAGTGTGTGTGTGTGTGTCAGTGTGTGTGTGTGTGTGTGTGTGTGTGTGTCATGTGTGTGTCTGTGTGTGTTGTGGTGTGTGTGTCTGTCTGTCTGTGTATGTGTTAGTCTGTTCACTGCCTGTAATACTCTGCCCGTTTGTCATTAATTTGTAAGGGCAAAGATAAAATTCAAATCAATACAAAAATAATTAAGACGGCCAATCTCCACACAGTAATATTGACCCTGTCATTGTCACAGCCTCATTACGCAAACATACTTACAAACGGTGTATACGCTCGCGCGCAAGTGCATATTTCACTTTCTGCTTGTTGAACATCATTGGTTATTATTCCTTCAGTATCGAAAAAACAACAACAAATCTTACACACACGCACTGACCCGTGCGTGCACATACACACCCACACCACTCATGTGCACATACATGCACGTGCACGTGCACGCGCGAGAACACACACACACACACACGCACAAACATGCACCACACACACACATACACACACACACACACACACACACACACACACACACACACACACACCACACACACACACACACACACACACACAACACAGAGCTGTTTAACATATCCAGGCTAATCAATATGCGTATATGATTGTGTGAATTATTCAGAGAGAGAACAAACGTAGGAATAAATGAACGAAAATATTTTATTAAAAATCAGTCATAGGCCACAACTGAAACAGTAAAGGGTAGGAGGAGGGATAACATATGCATACTGTAAATTCAAACAATGCAATGAGAGAAATAAATACCACATGCCTAAGCTGATGCTGTTTTAAAGAAATATTTGCACATGCCGCATTCAAATAACATTTTATACCACCTAAAGATGATTAATTCAATTTTTTTACCAGACACTTGCTGCTTCAAACTTTATGAAATACAAACTTTTAAATTCTGAAGGTACACATTCATTTGTGTTTGAAGTTGCCGGGCAAAGACAGATGGACCAAATTGTGAAGCTTGTTTTCTAAGGCCTCTGTACAATGATGCTGATCATTTTATAATACGTTTTCACAAAGCAGATATTTTCACACTTGATAAGTCTTATCTTGAGGGTTATCATTCAGTGGAAGTGTTTAAAACTAGCTTGTGTCTTTGCTGCTCTAAATCAATGTGCATCTTTATCACATTCGTGTTTTTTTCTTCAAAAGTTGTTCTTAAGGAACTATATCCAACATATCTTCTCCTTCCCTATTAACACCAGACAATTCCTGGATAAACATATAAATCGTTTTTTGTTTCAAAGCATTAATAATAAATCATGACACATCTCAACGTCAACATCCTGCTGTAACCATACAATGTTAAATTCATTTCATAATAATATTTCCCATGTTTTTTTTGCCGTATAGTTTTTGCCGATTTTGATCAAATCTTAATCTGTTTGCAGAGGGAATCTATCCTTTTCCCCTTGAAGCATATTCAGTCAATATCTTATAGCGTTAGCATCAATTTTCTCTAGCATCTAATTGATAAGTCATCCGATGTTTCATAATACATATGGTTGAATTATGACATCAAAGATCTTGAAATAAGTCTCTGTGAAATCCAAACCAGAACACTTAACTTGAAAATTTCAAAACGAAAAAGTGACGTATTTGCTTGTATTTATGATTTGTTTCAGGTTTTCTTTTACCAGAGAGTTATGTGTCTCTAGAATGTGAAATTATGTATGACCACGTTTTTCACGTGTTGCTATTGGTCAACTGTGCTCTGTTCTCATCCATGTCTTTTTGTAAAGTTCTAGAATTAAGGGATCACCTTGCTCATCTGTTAAACTTAGCTCAACATGAGACCTGTTCTGTTCAGGTATTCAGTTTAATTCAGTGCTTTCTGTTGTGCACTACGTTCGTCTATGAGTTTCTATGAAAAACAATTGCACAATAATGCTGCCTACGTTCGTTCGTACTGTTCTGTGTTATTTAATAAAATGTTGGGATGAACTGCCACATGCTGTTAACATGTTAAAGTTAGTCCAGTACAGTCTTTTTACATGTAAACTATCTTCTATGAGATTCTAGAAATTTCTGCTGGCTTTTATATAGAGGACAGCTTGGGGTCCACAGTGACAGAGAAGCAAAGAAAGCACCGAGAAAAGATCAGGGCGCTGATGCTAGCGTGGCAGTGTACATTTTTAAGACATGTAAATATGTTTAACATATTTGTATGACTGAATTTGCTACTTTTTTGTCAGTGAATTAATCTTGTATTTATTTCCTCGTATCATTGAGTCCTCCTGGTTCAGACGTGAGCTTAAGGCAGAAAATCAAAATATTTTGTAGTCAGACTAGACCTTCCATCAATAACATGTGGAAATCACATCATTACACATGATACCATCATGCCCGAACTTGGTGTTTGAATTCAGAGAAGCTGATTTAGTTGAAGGCCTGTGCGATCAGCGGGTCGAGCATAGTCTTGAAGACAGGCTATTCGGCCTGGAAGTGGACGTATCCCTTGGACAGTGACATGATGGCCAAGGAAATCAAGCTCACTAACACCGAAATTCTTACCAATTCTTACCATGGTATGGGTAAAATTATCAAGCAGTGAGAAAGACTCAAATGGACTTTGCAGTTTAATTGTGAGAGAACAATACATTGACACTTGTCCCAAAGACCTGACCAGGCAATGTCTTCTATACCCTGGAAGTCACCTATGTGAGCAAACATTTCAGGGACTAGAAGACATTGCCAGCATTACTGGTCGATATCTGGGGACTCACGGCAAATCATTTACGCCAGTCAAATCAGTCGAGGATCCCTCTGCTTCCACAGAGTGGAAAAGCAACACCGTCAGACTTGAAACATGGTTGATCAAGGGCTTCAAGTGTGAAGGTTAGTGGCAACAGTCATTTGACTGTCTGATGAAAACAAAGGAGACAAAAGGTTTCCAGAATCAGTGAGATGTAACTGTAGGTTGTGACAGTTGCCACAGATGTAATGGACATCCACTGACTTTGGCATGGCTACTCCTGCTGAAATAGAATCATGCATTGAAAATGGCGAATAATTTCTTGTCTGTTATAACAAGATTGCCCTTATTATTAATCCCATCGTGAAAGACTGAAAAACAATGTTAAACAGACATATTGTAGACACAATCATATGGATTAGCGAGAGACAGTGGATGTAATGAAATGAAATGAAATGATGGTAAGGATACCTTCAGGTGTTCAGTGAATAGTAGAAGTGAGAACAATTTTTACCGTCATGATAAATGTAAACAATTGTTACTTGTCTGTAAGATAGAAACATTATGACTGACCATCCCAATCCATAACTTCATAAATAAAAATCTGTATCATTCATGTGCAGTTGACGACCCTGATCCCAACTGGAAAAATGTCATAACTGGGTGCCAGGCAAAGAAGAATGACCACACAGCACTTTTAAGAATGCCTTCGTAGAAAGGAAGACATTCATGAATTCAGAAAAGCAGATCTTTGTCTAAGCAAATGTTATAGGCATGAAGGTATTGTCATGAAAGGGAGAGGAGTTGTACGCTTTGAAAACACTAATGAAGTATTGTATAAACCTTTCAGAAATCCAATTTGAATATTGGAAAGCTTCTTTAGACGTCTTGCTGCGCAATGAGACACGTTCGTCTACCATAGAAGTAGTCCACACCTTTATAATGGGAGGCCACATCGGAGTGAAAAAGACTGCAGACAAGATTATGGCCGTATTCTTTTGACCAGGTCTCTAGAATGAAGTGAACTATGTCTATCGTTCTTGTGATGTTTGCCAGAAGACGATACTTTGAGGCAAAATACCTGCTGTCACTCTACAGTAGCTGTCATTTCAAAAGATTGGCAGTCGGTGAGTCTGGACATAAATGTATCATGACCATGGTTGACTACGCAACGATGTATCTTGAAGCTGTCCCATTAAAGAATACTGACATGCTGACGGTTACTGAGACATATTCAACCATCTTGGATTCCCTGCATGACTTGAGCAGGTAGTTTTTGTCTGACTGAATGAGTGGAGTGACCAGACTGACTACTACACACTACCACCCTATGATCGATTGTTTAGTAGAAAAGTGTTATGAGCAGCCACAGTTTTGGCATAGTTTCATTGCCGCCATATTGTTTGCCCACCAAGAGGTTATAAAAGAGTGCAGACTTCTCTGCTTTTGAGTTGCTATTCGCCAGAACTGTCAGAGATCTATGCATATTCTAAATGAGACGTGTACAAACGAAGGAAAAATGAACAACGATAAGGGATGTTGATCTGCAGGATACCTGATTTCATTTGATGTTTTGTGACCGTTACTGTCACATATTTCATGGTGATAATTACCCATCTAATGAGAAGGAAAAGACGAACTTAATTCAATGTCCATAAAATATCTATTACAATCAAATGTCATAGGTCATTATTAAGTTCTGTTTGAATTGTAATTACTAATACGAAAATTCTTAAACACATACTCTCTGTCTCTCTCTCTGTCCCTCTGTCTGTGTCTCCCTCTCTCTGTCTCTCTCTCTCTCTTACTATCTATCTATCTATATCTATCTATCTATCTATCTATCTATCTATCTATCTATCTATCTATCTATCTATATATGTGTGTGTGAGTGTGCGTGTTATTGTTAGTGTTAGTGTGTGTGTGTGTTTGTGTGTGCGTGTTTCTCTCTCTCTCTCTCTCTCTTCTCTCTCTCTCTGTTTGTGTGTGTGTGTGTGTGTGTTTGTGTGTGCGCGCGCGTTTGTCTCTGTGTGTGTGTGGTTGTGATTGTGTATGTGTTTGTGTGTGGTGGTGTGTGTGTGTGTGTGTGTCTGTTGCATGTGTGTGCGTGTGTGTGTATGTGTGCACACGCGCGCACGCGTGTGTATGTGTTGTTACAAAAGTTTTACCGCCGAAAGATACCACAAACTGTTCAAATTTTCAGTGTTTCTTTCAAGGCGGTTGGCTTTCATTGCGGTCAGATCTGTCATGCCATCATGCAGTTTTTAACCTGCAGTTGATGTGGACACAGAGATTCCAGGGTTTGCGTTTGTCTTTTCTTGACAATTGACTCTTCCAACAATCTTATCGACATGTTGTCTTTGATTCACTTTTCACTTGCATAATTCATGTGGCCCTTGCCGTCATTACCGTCTGTGTCACTGAATCAATGTGACTATTTTCCGTTGAAGAAAACACACACACACACACATACACACACACACATACACACACACACACACACACACTACACATTAACACATACTCACACACACTCACACACACACACACACATACACACACACACACACAAACACAGAGAAGAGAGAGAGACAGAGAGATAGAGAGACAGAGACGAGAGAGAGACAGAGAGAGAGAACACACACAGAGAGAGAAAACACGAGCACCACATCACACACACACACACCACACACACACACACACACACACACACACACACACACACACACACACACACACACACACACACACACACACACGGAGATACAGACACACACAGAAAACACAGAGACACCACAGAAAAAAAAACACACACATACACACACACAAACACACACACACACAGAAAAAAACACGCGCACACACACACACACACACACACACACACACACACACACACACACGCACACACACACACAAAATACAGAGAGAGAGAAGAGAGAGAGAGAGAGAGAGAGAGAGAGAGAGAGAGAAAGAGAAGAGAGAGGAGAGAGAGAGAGAGAGAGAGAGAGAGAGAGGAGAGAGAGAGAGAGAGACAGAGACAGAGAGAGAGAGAGAAAGAGAGAGAAAGCGAGAAGAGAGAGAGAGAAGAGAGAGAGAAAGAGAGAGAGAGAGAGACAAACAGAGAGACAGACAGACAGACAGAGAGAGAGAGAGAAGGAGAGAGAGAGAGGAGAGAGAGAGAGAGAGAGAGAGAGAGAGAGAGAGAGAGAGAGAGAGAGAGAGAAAGAACACGCATGCACACACACGCACCACACACATAAAACACGCACACACACACTCACACAGAAAACAGGCACCACACACACACACACACACACACACACACACACACACACACACACACACACACACACACACAACACACACACACACACACACACACTCCACAAACACACATACACATAATACACAAACACAAACCAGGCGCGCACACACACACATATACAGACACACACTAACACACACACACACACTAACACACAGAGAAAACACGCACAAACAGAAAGGGGACGTGTATTTAATTTACAAAACCAAATAAGCCTCAATGACACATCAAAGAAGTCTTGCTTATCATACGCCTTTCTGATTTCCGGACTGGAAGGTTGTGGGTTCGAAACCCCATCAGTCCCTTCAAAAATCACTGTGGGATTTTTTTGGGCTCTAACCGGCTCCTACCAACAGTTGGGCGTGCTATGGGCTCGTTGGGAACACTGGAACCACACAATCGGGTTTCATCCTCTTCACGGATGCGTCATTGAGGGTGTTGCTCAAATCTTCTGATCAGCACCGCAGGTGTCTGTATTTCTCGGGCCTGGTTGACACCAGGATATATTATGATAACATGCGTAGAGTACAGCCCTGTCACGCAGTCTCAATCCTAGATGGAATTCCATAGCATCATGATTATCATCCTCATCGATATCATCATCATCGCATAGTAAAAAACTATTGATGTTTCTGTGCCCAATAACGTGGCGTAGAAAATAAGACGAAAAAAAAAAAAAAGGTGAGCACAAAGGTAACCTCCCTGAGTGCAATGATAGTAACAAACAAACAAACAAACAAACAAACAAACAAACAAACAAACAAACAAACAAACAAACAAACAAACAAACAAACAAACCCCACAAAAATTCAGAAACAATATACTAATTCGATATAAACGGCTTACGTTTCCGTTTTCTACGTGGAAAAGGGCAAGTACAGAACCAGTAAGCGACCTGTTAAACGTAAATGAAAAGAGACTTGTAAACGTACTAGAAATATTTGATAAAACAAGAAAGAATTATGCCAGTGTAGTATCTCCATAAAATGCATTCATATTAGCAATACCGAGTCACATCAAGCCCTCTGGAACCACTCACCATAGAAATATTGTTTTGTATTATTCATACAAGCTAGGTAACTGTTACAAGATGAGATTTCAAAAACTTCACTAGTGCGTTGGTTTCTATAATACTAATACTAACACTAATAATAACAACAACAATAATATAATAATACTACTACTAATAATAATAACAACACAATAACAACAACAACAGCAACAACAACAACAATAATACTAATAACATATAATACTAATAATATAATAATAACAATGATGATGATAATGATAACAGTAATAAAAATGATAATAATTATAATTATAGTGATATTCAGCCGAGATGTGGTTTCTCAGAAGAATGTTGAGAGTTCCATGGACAGCAAAGAAAACAAACGAGACAGTCTTGATGGAGGCAGACACAGATAGATCACTCATAAGGAAGATTAGGAAAAGACAAGCAACATTTATAAGCCATTTTATGAGGAAGGGGGATTTGGAGCACCTGGTCACAACGGGAAAGCTGGAGGGAAAGAGAGCACCAGGTAGACCCAGGGAGAGAATGCTGGACGGACTTGCAGAGTGGCTGGGGATGAAGAGGGTGGGGGAGATGCTGGGGGCAACGAGAGATAGAGATGGTTGGAAGTCCATGGTCGCCAACGCCATGCGGCAGGGCACCTGATGATGATGATAGTGATATTTCTAAGGCGCCAAATCTTGATTCAAGAATCAAACCAAGGCGCGCACTCTCAACATTCACCAAATCAATCACCAATGACGACCAAAACTCCAGGACACAAAGCACACACAAACTGGGAGAGGGGATCCGGAGACAGGAGGGCGTGTGACCTCTGACCCAACTGTCATCCTCCCTCTCTGTGTGCGTGTGTGTCTCGTCTGTTCTGTCTGTCTGTCTGTCTGTGTCTGTCTGTGTCGTTGTCTGTCTGTCTGTCTGTCTGTCTCTCTCACACAGACACACATACACACACACAACCACACCCACCCACCGCCCACCACCCACACCACACACACACACACACACACACACACACACACCACACACAACAACACAACACACACAACACCCCACACACACACACACACACACACACACACACACACACAACCACACTCACCCACAAACCCACACACACACACACGCGCGCGCGCGCACACACATACACACATACACATCAACACTACAACACACAACACACAACCACACCCTCCCACCCACCCATACACCCCCCCCCCCACACACACACAGAGGATGATGAATTTGGGCACACTCAAGCCTGTTCAACGAATGACCCTTGACCCAAGTTGTCATACACACGTCTCTCTCTCTCGCTCTCACTCTCGTTCTCTCTCTCTCTCACCCTCCCTCTCTCTCTCTTTCTCTGTCTCTTCTCTCTCTCTCTGTTTTTTTAAACCAGGACTTCAGAAAGGCAAAAAGTCTAACCGGGCCTCAAGCGAAGGATCCTGGGAAATAACGTATCTCTCCAATAGTTTTGGTTTGCCAGGTTAATCGGGCAAATGCTCTTCCCTTCACGGTTTTCAACTGCTGTGGGATCTTTAACCTACGCAGGCCAGAAGGCACACGGGTCCGATTCGTTCCCCTTCCGAACGGCTACACGTTAAGTTCGATGTTCTGGTCAAAGTGAGGAGAAAAGTCGAGGCCTCTACGGGAAACGAATCCTGGAACCTCGAGTTTTGTTACTGACAGGCGAACGTCTTAACCAATCTGCCACTCTTCTTCTTGCATATCATCTTCCACCAGTACTTTGAACATTCCATCACATGGTATGTGTAGCGTAGCGCATATACAATTATACGAATACTATTACCCCGTTGTAAGCAGCATGAAACTGAAATATGAAAATGTTTTTGTTTTTCCATGTATGTCAAACTTGTTCATTTGCCATTGCAGCTTGCCTTTGGGAAAAAAAACCTTTAGAGCGAGGTGAAAATAAACTACTTCGTAACAAAGAAAAGATACATTTGCCATAAAACTAATTTATCAGAATCCAAAGTACAATTAAATTTAGAAGAAAACAAACAAACAAACAAACAAACAAACAAACAAACAAACAAACAAACAAACAAACAAACAACAAACAAACAAACAATGTAATATATACAGGAGAAAAACCTGCTCTTTTCCCAAAATGTCCAGAACTACTTTTGAAACCTATCACCACCGACCCCAACTCCCCGCTCTCCCTTTCACTCATGTAGGCCTACATACAGAACAACACGATATGAGACATTGGGTTTTCTGTTCAATGGTGGTTCTGGCTATTGATAAATCCTGACATCAAATATTGTGTTTTCAACTGTCTTGAAGACAAACAACAGCAACAACACAACAACGACAACAAAACCACCACCAACATTAAAAGCATCACAAGAAATAATTTATCATAAAATCTGATCTTAATAAATGGTGGTAATTAATAACAAGATACTTTCCACCACCATCAGGACTTTCTTTCAATACACGCAGCTAAATCAGTTTAGATGGTTGTATAATAAACAATAAAATCAATAATAAATGAGTGAATAGATAGATAGATAGAAGATAGATAGATGAATAAATGAATAAATGAATAGATAAATAAAGATAATGAACGAAATCGATAACATGTGAAATGAGTCAAAAGGAAAAAACCCCACTATTTAAATCAGTTGACCTACACAACACATCAAAATAAAGAATTAAATAGTCACTCACGACTCACTTTTGTTCATGAAGTCTTTCTTGTTAAAAAAAGAAAAGAAAAGAAAACACTACATCTACTGCCCAGGCTATGACTCCATCTTCGTCGTTCCCGGCACCTGCCAGCAGTGAAGTCCTTGTCATCAACACAGGTGCGGTTCCCTCTGCCTCCTTTACATCTACAGTCAGTTTTATTCCTGTTCTCACATTGGACACAGCAGCAGGGAAGTTTCAGTCTTTTTCTCATAATTTTTGTATCTGGTGTTTGTTTGTTTGTAATCTTACGCTTGACAAAGGCCAGTTGGCCGAAAATTTGCGCTTGTCTTGTCTGCTTGTATTAAATACGCGTTCGTATTTTTCTTTCGTGTTTTTTCTGATTACAGTTTAGGTTTATTCAAAGCTGGGACAAACAAACAAACAAACAAACAAACAAACAAACAAACAAACAAACAAACAAACAACACAAAAAACATGAGAATCAGAACGCATATTTAATACAACCATACAAGTTCTGATTCTATTTTCGTCTTTTTTTCTCTCTGGTCCCTGTTTGCTTGAACACGGCAGTGGCACTTGTTTCTCTCTGGTCCCTGTTTGCTTGAACACGGCAGTGGCACTTGTTTCTCTCTGGTCCCTGTTTGCTTGAACACGGCAGTGGCACTTGTTTCTCTCTGGTCCCTGTTTGCTTGAACACGGCAGTGGCACTTGTTTCTCTCTGGTCCCTGTTTGCTTGAACACGGCAGTGGTCCTTGTTTCTCTCTGGTCCCTGTTTGCTTGAACACGGCAGTGGTACTTGTTTCTCTATGGTCCCTGTTTGCTTTGAACAACGGCCAGTGGCATTTTTCTCTTTTTTTTTTTTTTTTTTTTTTTTTTTTTTTTTTTTTTTTTTTTTTTTTTTTTTTTTTTTTTTTTTTTTTTTTTTTTTTTTTTTTTTTTTTTTTTTTTTTTTTTTTTTTTTTTTTTTTTTTTTTTTTTTTTTTTTTTTTTTTTTTTTTTTTTTTTTTTTTTTTTTTTTTTTTTTTTTTTTTTTTTTTTTTTTTTTTTTTTTTTTTTTTTTTTTTTTTTTTTTTTTTTTTTTTTTTTTTTTTTTTTTTTTTTTTTTTTTTTTTTTTTTTTTTTTTTTTTTTTTTTTTTTTTTTTTTTTTTTTTTTTTTTTTTTTTTTTTTTTTTTTTTTTTTTTTTTTTTTTTTTTTTTTTTTTTTTTTTTTTTTTTTTTTTTTTTTTTTTTTTTTTTTTTTTTTTTTTTTTTTTTTTTTTTTTTTTTTTTTTTTTTTTTTTTTTTTTTTTTTTTTTTTTTTTTTTTTTTTTTTTTTTTTTTTTTTTTTTTTTTTTTTTTTTTTTTTTTTTTTTTTTTTTTTTTTTTTTTTTTTTTTTTTTTTTTTTTTTTTTTTTTTTTTTTTTTTTTTTTTTTTTTTTTTTTTTTTTTTTTTTTTTTTTTTTTTTTTTTTTTTTTTTTTTTTTTTTTTTTTTTTTTTTTTTTTTTTTTTTTTTTTTTTTTTTTTTTTTTTTTTTTTTTTTTTTTTTTTTTTTTTTTTTTTTTTTTTTTTTTTTTTTTTTTTTTTTTTTTTTTTTTTTTTTTTTTTTTTTTTTTTTTTTTTTTTTTTTTTTTTTTTTTTTTTTTTTTTTTTTTTTTTTTTTTTTTTTTTTTTTTTTTTTTTTTTTTTTTTTTTTTTTTTTTTTTTGGGGGGGGGGGGGGGGGGGGGGGGGGGGGGGGGGGGGGGGGGGGGGGGGGGGGGGGGGGGGGGGGGGGGGGGGGGGGGGGGGGGGGGGGGGGGGGGGGGGGGGGGGGGGGGGGGGGGGGGGGGGGGGGGGGGGGGGGGGGGGGGGGGGGGGGGGGGGGGGGGGGGGGGGGGGGGGGGGGGGGGGGGGGGGGGGGGGGGGGGGGGGGGGGGGGGGGGGGGGGGGGGGGGGGGGGGGGGGGGGGGGGGGGGGGGGGGGGGGGGGGGGGGGGGGGGGGGGGGGGGGGGGGGGGGGGGGGGGGGGGGGGGGGGGGGGGGGGGGGGGGGGGGGGGGGGGGGGGGGGGGGGGGGGGGGGGGGGGGGGGGGGGGGGGGGGGGGGGGGGGGGGGGGGGGGGGGGGGGGGGGGGGGGGGGGGGGGGGGGGGGGGGGGGGGGGGGGGGGGGGCTTGAACACGGCTAGTGGCACTTGTTTCTCTCTGGTCCCTGTTTGCTTGAACACGGCAGTGGTACTTGTTTCTCTCTGGTCCCTGTTTGCTTGAACACGGCAGTGGACTTGTTTCTCTTGGTCCCTGTTTGCTTGAACACGGCAGTGGACTTGTTTCTCTCTGGTCCCTGTTTGCTTGAACACGGCAGTGGTACTTGTTTCTCTCTGGTCCCTGTTTGCTTGAACACGGCAGTGGCACTTGTTTCTCTCTGGTCCCTGTTTGCTTGAACACGGCAGTGGCACTTGTTTCTCTCTGGTCCCTGTTTGCTTGAACACGGCAGTGGTACTTGTTTCTCTCTGTCCCTGTTTGCTTGAACACGGCAGTGGCACTTGTTTCTCTCTGGTCCCTGTTTGCTTGAAACACGGCAGTGGTACTTGTTTCTCTCTGGTCCCTGTTTGCTTGAACACGGCAGTGGAACTTGTTTCTCTCTGGTCCCTGTTTGCTTGAACACGGCAGTGGTACTTGTTTCTCTCTGGTCCCTGTTTGCTTGAACACGGCAGTGGTACTTGTTTCTCTCTGGTCCCTGTTTGCTTGAACACGGCAGTGGACTTGTTTCTCTCTGGTCCCTGTTTGCTTGAACACGGCAGTGGTACTTGTTTCTCTCTGGTCCCTGTTTGCTTGAACACGGCAGTGGACTTGTTTCTCTCTGGTCCCTGTTTGCTTGAACACGGCATGTGGTACTTGTTTCTCTCTGGTCCCTGTTTGCTTGAACACGGCAGTGGTACTTGTTTCTCTCTGGTCCCTGTTTGCTTGAACACGGCAGTGGTACTTGTTTCTCTCTGGTCCCTGTTTGCTTGAACACGGCAGTGGTACTTGTTTCTCTCTGGTCCCTGTTTGCTTGAACACGGCAGTGGTACTTGTTTCTCTCTGGTCCCTGTTTGCTTGAACACGGCAGTGGTACTTGTTTCTCTCTGGTCCCTGTTTGCTTGAACACGGCAGTGGTACTTGTTTCTCTCTGGTCCCTGTTTGCTTGAACACGGCAGTGGTACTTGTTTCTCTCTGGTCCCTGTTTGCTTGAACACGGCAGTGGTACTTGTTTCTCTCTGGTCCCTGTTTGCTTGAACACGGCAGTGGTACTTGTTTCTCTCTGGTCCCTGTTTGCTTGAACACGGCAGTGGCACTTGTTTCTCTCTGGTCCCTGTTTGCTTGAACACGGCAGTGGACTTGTTTCTCTCTGGTCCTGTTTGCTTGAACACGGCAGTGGCACTTGTTTCTCTCTGGTCCCTGTTTGCTTGAACACGGCAGTGGCACTTGTTTCTCTCTGGTCCCTGTTTGCTTGAACACGGCAGTGGCACTTGTTTCTCTCTGGTCCCTGTTTGCTTGAACACGGCAGTGGCACTTGTTTCTCTCTGGTCCCTGTTTGCTTGAACACGGCAGTGGCACTGTTTCTTGTCCTGTTTGCTTGAACGCGTTCTTGTTTCTTCTGTTTTTCTTGAAACAGTTATGTTTTCCTGGCCGTTCTAACACGCATGACTTTTCCTTGTCCCTGTTCTGAAAGGCTTTTTTCTCTGCCTTTGCTTGAACGGCAGTGGACTTGTTTCTCTCGCCTGTTTGTGAACACGGCAGTGGACTTGTTCCCTGGTCCCTGTTTGCTTGAACAGGCAGTGGATTGTTTCTCTCTGTCCTGTTTGCTTGAACACGGCAGTGGACTTGTTTCTCTCTGGTCCCTGTTGCTTGAACACGGCAGTGGACTGTTTCTCTCTGGTCCTGTTTGCTTGAACACGGCAGTGGACTTGTTTCTCTGGTCCCTGTTTGCTTGAACACGGCAGTGGACTTGTTTCTCTCTGGTCCGTTTGCTTGAACACGGCAGTGGACTTGTTTCTCTCTGGTCCCTGTTTGCTTGAACACGGCAGTGGCACTTGTTTCTCTTGGTCCCTGTTTGCTTGAACACGGCAGTGGTTGTTCTCTCTGGTCCCTGTTTGCTACAGGCAGGGACTGTTTCTCTCTGGTCTGTTGCTTGAACGGCAGTGGATTGTTTCCTCTGGTCGTTTGCTTGAACAGGCAGTGGACTTGTTTCTCTCTGGTCCTGTTTGCTTGAACACGGCAGTGGACTTGTTTCTCTCTGGTCCTGTTTGCTGAAACGGCAGTGGACTTGTTTCTCTTGGTCCCTGTTTGCTTGAACACGGCGGGACTTGTTTCTCTCGTCCTGTTTGCTTGAACCGGCAGTGGACTTGTTTCTCTCTGGTCCCTGTTTGCTTGAACACGCAGGGACTTTTTCCTTGGTCCCTGTTTGCTTGACAGGCAGTGGACTTGTTTCTCTTGGTCCTGTTTGCTTGAACACGGCAGTGGACTTGTTTCTCTGGTCCCTGTTTGCTTGAACACGGCAGTGGCACTTGTTTCTCTTGGTCCTGTTTGCTTGAACACGGCATGACTGTTTCTCTCTGGTCCTGTTTGCTTGACACGGCAGTGGCACTTGTTTCTCTCTGGTCCCGTTTGCTTGAACACGCAGTGGACTTGTTTCTCTCTGGTCCCTGTTTGCTGAACACGCAGTGGATTTTCTCTCTGGTCCCTGTTTGCTTGAACACGCAGTGGACTTGTTTCTCTTGGTCCCTGTTGCTTGAACACGCAGTGACTTGTTTCTTCTGGTCCCTGTTTGCTTGAACAGGCAGTGGCACTGTCTCTTGGCCCTGTTGCTTGAACACGGCAGTGACTTGTTTCTCTCTGGTCCCTGTTTTTGAACACGGCAGTGGACTTTTTCTCTCTGTCCCTGTTTGCTTGAACACGGCAGTGGACTTGTTTCTCTCTGGTCCTGTTTGCTTGAACACGGCAGTGGACTTGTTTCTCTCTGGTCCTGTTTGCTTGAACACGGCAGTGGACTTGTTTCTCTCTGGTCCTGTTGCTTGAACACGGCAGTGGACTTGTTTCTCTCTGGTCCCTGTTTGCTTGAACACGGCAGTGGACTTGTTTCTCTCTGGTCCCTGTTGCTTGAACACGCAGTGGACTTGTTTCTCTCTGTCCCTGTTTGCTAACACGGCAGTGGCACTTGTTTCTCTTGGTCCCTGTTTGCTGACACGGCAGTGGACTTGTTCTCTCTGGTCCCTGTTTGCTGACACGGCAGTGACTTGTTTTCTCTGGTCCCTGTTTGTTGAACACGGCAGTGGACTTGTTTCTCTCTGGTCCCGTTTGTTGAACACGGCAGTGGCACTTGTTCTCTCTGGTCCCTGTTTGCTTGAACACGGCAGTGGCACTTGTTTCTCCTGGCCTGTTTGACCGGCAGTGGACTTGTTTCTCTCTGGTCCTGTTTCTTGACACGGCAGTGACTTGTCTCCTGGTCCCTGTGTTGAACACGGCGGACTTGTTCTCTCTGGTCCCTGTTGCTGACACGGCAGTGGACTGTTCTCTCTGTCCTGTTTGCTTGAACACGGCTGGACTGTTTCTCTCTGTCTGTTGCTTGACACGGAGGGCTTTCTCTCTGGTCCTGTTGCTTAACACGCGTACTTGTTCTCTGTCCTGTTTGCTTAACAGGCATGGACTGTTTTCTTGGTCCCTTTGCTTGAACACGCAGTGATGTTCCTCGTCCCTTTTGTTGAAACCATGATTGTTCTTCTGTCCTGTTTGCTTGAACACGGCATGCTTTTCTCTGGTCCCTTTTGCTTGAACACGGCAGGCTTGTTCTCCTGTCCTGTTGCTTGAACCGGCGTGGACTTGTTTTCTCGTCCTTGCTAACGGCAGTGGTTGTTTCCCTGGTCTGTTTGCTTGAACGCATGATTGTTTTTCTGCCTGTTGCTGAACGCAGTGACTTGTTCTTCTGTCCTGTTTCTGAACAGGCAGTACTTTCTCTCTGGTCGTTGCTGAACCGATGGACTTGTTTTCTCTGTCCTGTTTGTTGAACAGGCAGTGACTTTTCTCGTCTGTTTGCTTGAACAGGCATGATTGTTTCTTCTGGTCCTTTTGCTTAAACGCAGTGGCACTTGTTCCTGCTGTGCTTGAACACGGCATGGCCTTTTTTTTTTTTTTTTTTTTTTTTTTTTTTTTTCTCTCGTCTGTTGCTTGACACGGTTGTGACTTGTTCTTGGCACTTTTGCTTCACGGCGTGGACTTGTTTATCTCTGCAGTGCCATTTTTTCTTACACGGCCCTGTTTGCTTGAACTCGCTGGTCCCTGTTTGCTTGAACCGGCTGAACAGTGGCACTTGTTCTCTTGGTCCCGTTTGCTTGAACACGGCAGTGGCACTTGTTTCTCTCTGGTCCCTGTTTGCTTGAACACGGCAGTGGCACTTGTTTCTCTCTGGTCCCTGTTTGCTTGAACACGGCAGTGGCACTTGTTTCTCTCTGGTCCCTGTTTGCTTGAACACGGCAGTGGCACTTGTTTCTCTCTGGTCCCTGTTTGCTTGAACACGGCAGTGGCACTTGTTTCTCTCTGGTCCCTGTTTGCTTGAACACGGCAGTGGCACTTGTTTCTCTCTGGTCCCTGTTTGCTTGAACACGGCAGTGGTACTTGTTTCTCTCTGGTCCCTGTTTGCTTGAACACGGCAGTGGCACTTGTTTCTCTCTGGTCCCTGTTTGCTTGAACACGGCAGTGGCACTTGTTTCTCTCTGGTCCCTGTTTGCTTGAACACGGCAGTGGCACTTGTTTCTCTCTGGTCCCTGTTTGCTTGAACACGGCAGTGGCACTTGTTTCTCTCTGGTCCCTGTTTGCTTGAACACGGCAGTGGCACTTGTTTCTCTCTGGTCCCTGTTTGCTTGAACACGGCAGTGGCACTTGTTTCTCTCTGGTCCCTGTTTGCTTGAACACGGCAGTGGCACTTGTTTCTCTCTGGTCCCTGTTTGCTTGAACACGGCAGTGGCACTTGTTTCTCTCTGGTCCCTGTTTGCTTGAACACGGCAGTGGCACTTGTTTCTCTCTGGTCCCTGTTTGCTTGAACACGGCAGTGGCACTTGTTTCTCTCTGGTCCCTGTTTGCTTGAACACGGCAGTGGCACTTGTTTCTCTCTGGTCCCTGTTTGCTTGAACACGGCAGTGGCAATTGTTTCTCTCTGGTCCCTGTTTGCTTGAACACGGCAGTGGCACTTGTTTCTCTCTGGTCCCTGTTTGCTTGAACACGGCAGTGGCACTTGTTTCTCTCTGGTCCCTGTTTGCTTGAACACGGCAGTGGCACTTGTTTTGGATGTCTTATTCAATGGTGTTCAATTCAGTTCGTGTTATTCTAGTTCACCCATCCGCTGAGGCCCAATGGCAGTCAGGGATGTCGTTGAAAAACTGGTTATAACACACCCGCCCACGGCATGACTAAGCAGACCTACCTTTTGCTTAAGCAGCCGAAATAAACGAACTAACGAACAGACAAACAAACAGACAGACAATGAATAAAATAAAATGTTTTATTCTTACCTGCAGAATCTGCAGACACTATCAGAACAGAACACAGCAAAAAAGGAAACGGAAGTGTCCTCATTACTGAGCGTGTCAGCATCTAATTGTCGTCTGCATCAAATACCAAGAGTGGTGCTGGCTCCTCTCCACAATTTAAATTTCACTGTTTTCAAAGCACTCACAACACGATCCGACAGTGTCTCTCACCCCTCCTGTCTCCCTCTCTCAGTTAATTAGTTACACGAATGTCCGAATGTTTTAAAATTGTGCAGTCTTCTTATTGTTTGTTTTTCAGATTATTTGTCGTTGTAAAGACTTAAGCCAGAAGAAAACACGAAAAAAGAATAAGAACGCGTGTTCAATACAACCAGAAAAGACAGGCACAAATTTTCAGCCAACTGGCCTTTGTCAAGCGTAAGATCACAAACAAACAAACATCAGATGCAAAAATTAGAAGAAAAAACTGAAACTTCCCTGCTGCTCCTAATTTTTGCATCTGGTGTTTGTTTGTTTGTGATCTTACGCTTGACAAAGGCCAGTTGGCCGAAAAATTGCGCCTGTCTTGTCTGGTTGTATTGAATACGCGTTCTTAAACTTTTTTCGTGTTTTTTTTTTCTGGTTCCTGTTTGCTTGAACACTGGCAGTCACACTTGTTTTCGATTTTGTAAAGACTTATCCATTGTTCATCTGCTTTTATGATATTCACATGATTCAGCTTGACAAAACCAGCCAATCACAACAAAAATCAATATCCACTGAAAAGATTCTCAATTTGTTGTTTAGAGAACCTTGTTAACACAGCTCCTTGATATATCCAATCTATCTTCGTTTTAAATCATCCAAATTAATCAAATACGTTGACTTTTTTCTAATCCGTAGTGTATCCTTCCCGCGTATTTTCAGAAGTGTCTGCAAACTTAAGGATGTTTTTTTGTGAGCCACAAGCCGTTCACTGTAGTTCCTGTGTCTCCATCAGGCAACAGGCCACCCACAGTCACTGACCGTGTCTTCACGGTGTTCCTTCTCTGTTGTGCGTGTCGCATTAGTTCTGACGCTGACGGCGTTTAGTCTGTTTCGCTTTGTCTACTGTTGGTCACTGAACGGCCCGCACGCATGTGAGGCAGAGAGAGAGAGAGAGAGATGGGGGGGGGGGGAGAGGGAGAGGGAGGGAGAGAGGGAGGGAGAGAGAAACAGAGAGAGAGAGACAGAGAGAGAGAGAGATACAGACAGACAGAGAAAGAGAGACAGACAGAGACAGACAGATTGAGAGAGATGCAGAGAGAGAGAGAGACAGAGATAGAGAGACAGAGAAAGAGAGAGAGAGAGAAAGAGAGAGAGAGACAGAGACAAGGAGAGAAAGAGAAAGAAAGAAAGAGAGAGAGAGAGAGAGACAGAGACACAGAGAGAGAGAAAGCAAGAGAGAGAGAAACAGACAGAGACAGACAGGAGAGAGAGAGAAAGAGAGAGAGAGAGAGAGACAGACAGACAGAGAGACAGAGAGAGAGAGAGAGAGAAAGAGAGAGAGAGAGAGAAAGAGAAAGAGAGAAAGACAGAGAGAACAGAGAGAAACAGAGAGAGACAGAGACAGAGAGAGAGAGAGAAAAAAAGAAAGAGAGAGAGAGAGAGAGAGAGAGAGAGAGAGAGAGAGAGTAGACTTCTAGCGTTCTCTCTTCTCACCCCATGACGACATTGTCAGTGATTCCACACTTTAGCAAAGGACTTGAAACTGTAATAATTCCCAGGAAATGAACCTTTCTTATAGCGGCTAATTATAAGTCGTCAAATGTTCCATATTACTTATGGTTGAATTATGGCATCAAAGACCTTGAAATAAGTTCTGTAAAATCCAAACCAGAACCTTACAGTTTCAAATGAAAAAAGTGCTGTGTTTGCTTTCAGTTATGATTTTGTTTCAGGTTTTATTTTACCATAGGGCCTATGTGTCTCTAGAATGTGAAATTATGTATGACCACGTTTATCACGTGTTACATTTAGTCAACTGTGCTCTGTTCTCATCCATGTCTTTCTGTAAAGTTCTAGAATTAAGGGATTACCGTTAAACTGAAATGAAGTGATTCACCTTGTTCACCTGTTAAACTTAGCTCAATATGAAACCTGTTCTGTTCAGGTATTCAGTTGAATTCAGTGCTGTCTGTTGTGCGGTACGTTCTTCTGTAAGATTCTAGAAAAAATTGCAGAGTAACACTGCCTTCGTTGGTTCATACTGTTCTTTAATAAAATGCTAGGATGAACTGCCACATGCTGTTAACGTGTTAAAGTTAGTCCAGTAGAGTCCTTTTAAACTATATTCTATGCGATTCTACAAAGTTCTGCTGACTTTTATACAGAGGACAGCTTGGGGTCCACAGTGACAGAGATGCAAGGAAAGCACTGAGAAAAGATCAGGGCGCTGATGCTAGCTTGTCAACGTACATTACTAAGACAGTGTACATATACTACACGTCATTATTGAAGGGCCAGGAACGTTTTTGAGTCAGTTTTTGAAAGGAGAAATAACCTATTTTCTCTTACTCTTTTCTCCAATTCGTTGCCGTAACTGAATGGATAAGAGCTCAGACAACATTGCAGTTTCCTTTTGGCACGTGTTTGGGGATTTGCCGATTTGCAATGGGCGGCCCAAGGAAGACAATTTCCACACGAAATTGTCGAATCTTCAGCAGGGTCTCTCTGACGACGCAGGCAAGGTAGCGACAAAATTCGCTTTGCACGTGCAAGGCAAGCCCTTTTTGAACACTACTCCAGCCAAAGTTGCCCGCAGACGAGGATAAAAAGGACCCGTTCTTGGTTCGTTTTAACCATGCTTGCAAGACGACGGATGACGGATGAGCAGCGGGGGAGAGCCCTCGCTCTGCTTGATGAAGGCCTAGCGCAGCGGGAAGTTGCTAGACGACTTGAAGTGTCGCATTCCACAATCCAGAGACTGCTGGAGCGCTTCAATGAGACTGGAGCAGTCCAGGAAAGGCGTCACAGGGGTCGACCCAGAGTAACGACAAGACAGCAAGACCGCTACCTTGCCCTCTCCATCCTGAGGGAAAGGGCATCCACTGCGGTGACCTTGAGGGGTCAGCTGAGGGACACAACAGGTGCTAACATCAGCTGCAGCACGGTGAGAAGACGGCTACATGAGGCAAACTTGAGGTCACGGAGACCGGCCGTCCGACCCGTGCTGTCACCGGTCAACAGAGTGCGCCGCATGACCTGGGCCAGGGAGCACGTGACCTGGACAAGGCAACAGTGGGCCCGGGTCTTGTTTTCGGATGAGTCCAGGTTCATCCTGACCTTTAACGATGGCCGGGCTCGGGTGTGGCGACGTCAAGGGGAGAGGTTCGCTGACGCTACTGTCCAAGAGCATAACCGGTACGGCGGCGGGTCGGTGATGGTGTGGGGTGGCATGAGCCGTGGTACCCGGACCCCCCTGCTCCCCATTGACAGCATCCTGAACGGGGTCTGGTACCGGGACGAGGTTCTGGCGGCCGTGGCACTGCCTGCGCTTGTGGACCTTGGTCAAGGCGCCATCTTCCAGGACGACAATGCACCTGCGCATCGAGCACGCCTTGTGACCGACTTCCTGGAGCAGCATGAAGTCGTCCGTATGGCCTGGCCAGCGTGCTCACCTGACCTGAACCCAATTGAACACCTCTGGGATGTGCTCGGGAGGCGCATCAGGGACAACCACCCCCCACCGGGCACCCTGGCCAGGCTGGTCGACATACTGCAGATCGAGTGGGCGGCCATCCCTCAGGACACACTCCGTACCCTTGTGGGGTCGATGCATCGGCGCTGTGAAGCATGCATCCAGGCTCGGGGCGGACACACGCGATATTGAAAACAGATTGGCCAAATCTGACACTTTCTGTTTTTTGAAAAGGGGGGGATGTTCCTTTAAATGCATGTGCTGTTCACTAATGGGTCATTGTGCTAATTTCTTTTTCCAAAACAGGTGTGGAAATGATGAAATAAAACATAGAATCAATTCTAAACATTGTCAATTATTTCAACTTAAAATTAGAGAGGAAGGAAGAAGTGGCCCTTAAATTATGATTAGGAGTATATGTTTAAAATATTTTAACATTGTATGACTGAATTTGCTACTGTTTTGCCAGTAAATTACGTTGATCTTTATTTCCTCGTATCATTGAGTCCTCCTGGTTTAGACGTGAGCTCAGGGTAGAGAGATCCAATTATTTTGTAGTCAGAACTCAGTCGTGTCCCCTAAGATGGGTAAATTTAACAGGCAGTGAGAAAGACTCAAGTGGACTTTGCAGTTTGAATTGTGAATGAGCAGTGCATTGACAAAGACCTGACTGGGCAATATCTTCTACACCTGGGAGTCACCTATGTGAACAAACATTCCAGGAACTAGAAGACATTGCCAGAACTGCTGGTCGATATCTGAGGCCTCATGGCAAATCACTTGTGCCATGAAATCACTCTACGATCCCTCTGCTTCCACAGAGTGGAAAAGTAGCACCGTCAGACTTGAGACATGGTTGATCAAAGGCTTCTAGTGTGAAGGTTAGTGGCAACAGTCATTTGACTGTCTGATGAAAACAAAAGAGACAGAAGGTTTCCATAATCAGTGAGATGTATCTGTTGGTCGTGACAGATGCAACAGATATAATGGACATCCTGTAACAATAAAAGCAACAATTAACATACAGGAAGATGAAGTCTTCACTAGTGAACTAGGGAAACCATCCACTGACTCTGGCATGGCTACTCCTGCTGAAATAGAATCATGCATTGAAAATGGAGAATGATTTCGTGTCTGTTAGAACAAGATTGTCCTTGTTACTAATCCCATAGCTAAAGACTGAAAAACAACGTTAAACAGACATATTGTAGACACAATCATAGGGATTAGCAAGAGACAATGGATGTAATGAAATGATGGTAAGGAAAGACCTCGTCAAAATGAACAACTGTATCGCTTTACGCTCTCTGCAATACATAGGTATAGAACAATAGATCAATGAATTCACCTACTGAGGTATGATAGCCTCCAGCAACCTGTTCATTGACCCAGAGCTCAACAAGCAGATAGGGCAAGCTATGGCTGCCATGGCCAAGTTGTCCAAGAAAGTGAAGAAAAACAGCAAGCTTACCACAGACCCCACAACTGGAATGTTCACAGCCTGCATTCTGAATATCCATCTGTGTGGCAGTGACAGCTGTACAAATTACCATGCGCCAAGAGCACCACCTCAATGGCTTCAGCTGTGGTGCCTCTGCCGCATCCTGGGAATTTCCTGGAAATACTGTGTGCTGAACAAGAACGTCCTGGACCAGGTCAGTATGTCAAACAGTATGCCTGTTTACACAATGATGACTGTGTTGGCTTGGCCATGTCCACTGCCTACAGGATGGCCGTGTGCCAAAATATATCCTGTGCAGGGAACTCACTGCGTGATACCGGCCTACAAGATGTCCATTGCTGCAACATAGAAACGTTTACAAATGTGACATGTAATCTGCAGATATCAGTGTGGCAACGTGCGAAGAGACAGCTACAAATCGCTGTGCATGGCAACAGGTTGTAGGTGCAGGCACCACCATTGCAGATAAGAAACGAACTCGACTGTAGTCCGACAGAGGAGAGAAAAGGCGACCTGTAGCAGCAAACACACAACCACAGCCATCAGTCTTCATGTGCGTGAGCTGTGCCAAGGACTGCCAGTTAAGAGTTGGCTTGTTAGCCACAGCCAGTCTGTTCCACATCAAACTGAGTCTAACACGTGGAGCCACCAAAGTAATGAGTAGTAGAAGTAGTAGTAGCAGTAGTAGCAGTTATAGTAATAGTAGAACTGTTATTGTTGTCATTATCACATGATTAGTATCTTTTATGCAATAAACGCTTATACGAATGAATTATTATTGAAGCTAGTAAGCCGCAATTGAGATAGATATAGAGAAAGGAAGAGAGAGAAAAAGAGAAACGGGATATGTGGGGAAAGATAATGTGTCACATCATTTATTTAACAGAGATTTGCAGCCAGCTTGGTATTTGTTTTACTTATTATTGCAGACAAGAAATGTAGTATATGTCATGGTTTACCTGCTTACGTTTGTGTTTGTTTTTTCCGCCTAAACAACATCCAAAAAGTTTCTCTGTACCGAGATCCCATGGCATAATACACGAAGATGTTGAAACTGGCGTTGATGAGAAACAATACTTCAGCTATCCACAGAGAAGTTATGTAAAGATTATGATTACGACGTCCTGAGTTCATTTCTGGGAAGCAGAAGCCAACACAAGCGAATCAAGGCAACAGGAAACACACAAGCCATGAACAAGATGGAGTTGCCGACCAACATCTTGGTTAGCGCCACTTCCCGGGGAGAAAGAGATGACGATGTTCCAGCACGCCATGTCACAATGTGACGAAGTTTTACAACAGTAATTATCGTTGATGTTATCACTGTCACCATCACAACCCCAGGCAGGCCAAAAGCAAACATTAAACTATCCAGAAAGTCAATTATTTCTTTGTAATCACGATAAAGTTTCCCAACAACAAATGTCTTTAAGATGATGTCAGACTCGGGATCATAAATACACCCAACACGAAACCGGAATACCACAATAAAAGAAGCAACCATCACCACCACATACACTGCAATAATGATAGCTGCCATTGTTCTAGTGTGCATCAAAGTCTGGATTTTGAGTGGCCTGAGGACACAGTAACATCTTTCTAGTGCAATAATTGCAGATATGACAGGAGAAACAGCATGAACACCCGTTAAAAATGCTAATTTGTATTCAGTATGAAGTCTCTAATTGGTCCATACCTTTCTCCTGTTGAGAACTGCAAATGAAGTTGCTCGCCGTGGAGCAGCATACTTGCGATGAAAAATAATTCGTCAGCTAAGGACAAGGCAAAGAGACACAGGTTGACACGATCCTTCAGGCCCTGTTTGTAGAACACCACAATGTTGATGACGTTGGCTGGTCCACCAATCAGAAAAGAAATCCTAGCATGTTTTTTTAAACCTCTCTGCAATGTGCTCCCCTTTTGCACTCACAATGTTATCAGAATTGTTCCAAGGTAAAAATTCCATCTCACTAAATCTGAAATTGATGCATTCATCTTGGTATGAAGTGTTTTGTGCGATAGTGGGCGAATGGTTGAGGACTGAAAGTCGTATTTTGAATAGTCATGGCAATGTCACTCCCAGTTTGAAGGGAAGACTTCAGTGTGGTATTATCGCATGTTGTCTCATTCTGTCCCCTGTTCCTCAATTTCATGAAGAGTATGCTTTCAGGTACGATCTATGTATTGCAGTGAATACCAGAAGGCAGCAACTTGACACCACGGATGTTGAGGAAATTTCAAACACAGACGTATCACACACTGACACACGAAATCACAACCTGAATATTATCATGTTATGTATGGATCATAAATCAAGAGACCAAACGGCCAGTCAGTGAACTTTGTGATTCATATATGGAATTAATTGTATATAATTGTAATAATTGAAAAATTAATATTGAATAAACAAACATAAATACATATATATACAAAGCTTGTGATAGAAATTTACATTGCATGATACGTTTATTGAAATGTTGTGAATGTTTAACATATCCTCTGTAGATTGTGAAAGCACTGCTAAGTCTGCGACCTCTTTTTGTCTTATGGTTTTGGCATGTCTCTGTGAAATTGTTTCTTATAGTGAAAATAAATGAGTACAGTGATATAACCATTTAAAGTCACGTAGCAATTCTCCTGTCTGCCTGTCCATTTATGAACAAGATTATGTGTATGTATGTATGTTGTGTGTGTGTTGTTTGTGTGTGTGTGTGTGTGTGTGTGTGTGTTTTTTGTGTGTGTGTGTGTGTGTGTGTGTGTGTGTGTGTGTGTGTGTGTTGTGTGTGTGTGTGTGTGTGTGTGTGTGTGTTGTTGTGTGTGTGTGTGTGTGTGTTTGTGTGTGTGTATGTATATATGTGTGAATGTGTGTGTGTTTGTGTGTGTGTTTGTGTGTGTGTTTATGTGTGTGTATGTTTTGTTGTGTTATGTTGTGGGTGAATACAAATCAGATAAAAAAAATCACTTGTGGTTGTTTTAGGAGTTACTGTTTTTATGACGCATTACAATGATAAATGTATAAACTGTTCACAGTACAGAGTCGTATTTTGAGGGTTACCTGCCTGAATGGAGTATCACATAAGGAACAAAGAAGGCAGATACATCATTCTGGCAGAAAACACTTGAATGTAACATCAGACAAATCATTGTGTGCATTATGTATGTGTCTAGTTCCAGCCATAAATACATGTAATAAGTATAATGTGTGTAAATTTGTTGGCAAATAATATTTACACAACCAAACATTATTTTAAAAGGTGAGACCGTAAGTGTCACCTTAATAAACTGATATATTGGGCATAAGAATGTTGTAAACTTCATTCTGCACAAATGGTTACTTTCAAGTGATAGTATCACAGTTATACATTTTGAACATTTAACAGGAATGTAAAAGTCATTCTCTATCATACTGCACACTGCATCATACTGCACACTCCATCAAACTACACGTTTTTATCATACTGTACACTTTATCATATTGCACACTTTATCATACTGCACACTTTACACGTTATTGCGTTTTTCTGTATTCCTTCCAGGTTTCATTTTTCATCTGTAAGTCGTGTGCTTTTATGCATAATTAGCATGTGTTCAGTTCTTAGTTAATTTATTATAGAATATAAACCTGGAGGTACGTTAGCTGTCTGTGTCTTTAACCTACAATATTGCATACAAGTTTGTGTCTGAGTGAAAGAAAATCTTTAAATGTAAATGGAAGCGTGGTGTGATAACAGCATAGCTAAATCATAGCACAGAGAACTGATTTTGTGAGATGGAAAAAATCATCTTCAGTCTTATTTTTCAATTATGTACTGTAATATTTGTAAACTAAAAATAATCACCTGACCTCGTAATGTGTGCTCATGAGATGGTTTGTCATATGATCTTGAAACCAACATGGAATCTATGTAAATTGGCCAGTGCTGGCAGTTTTATTGTCTTATTGTGAACACCAAGTAATCAGGTCTTACTGAAATTGGTTCATGAAGATCAAACTTGTGTGTACCAGGTGAATATATTGGTGGATAAAATTAGATCTTTCTATCATGGATTGGAAAGAAAAACCTACCTAAACACTTAAAGGTTTGAAAAAGACGAATAGAAATGGATGAAGATATTTCATAAAGATCAAGAGTATATGCAATATGAAAATGGGAACCATCTTAGACTTCAGCTAAGAAGATGTTGTTAACAAAAAAGATAAAAACATATCTCTGTGTATCTGTGTTTTTTGTGGAGTAGCAATAAACTGCGAAGAGAGCTGGACTGCTGAAGGTCATCACAGGAGAAAACCCCATCAAGTAAGTGATTTTGCCCTAAACTCCTTATCCCCCAAGGGGTGGGCCGTTTTCAGGTCATGACTCCTGGAAACCCTTCTTCTGTTTTTATTCATGGAAAATCGTTTACCACCTGGGTTCATACCCTCATCCAAGGTGGTCAGGCATCACAAAGCCAAGTCATTCCTGCAACAGATGTCTTAATCACTTAGCTATCAGACACTGGCAACGCAATATGAATGATTTAAGAAGTTCACTTTCGCTCCTCCTTGACAAGTCCCAGCTGGATTCATCTGGTTGTGTCATTTCCTTTAGGGCTGTAGTCCTTCTCTTCCAGAAATGAAGAGCTTTTCATGATGTCATACGATGATGTGTTTATCAACTCCCCTTGCTGGAACTTCTATGGCGAAAACTTTGGCCTGGTTGCTGGAGAACCTCAAGCTGCTAACTTGATTGGCATACTTCTCAGTCTTGTATACATGGGCTTCCTCCATCCTACTTTCGTACGGTACAGTGAGTTCAAAGAAAATTATTTGTTTTGAGGAATGGGGGTGGAGAATTATATCCAGTTTAATGTCACTCTGGCAATATTTCCTTTTTTTAAAACTCTCTTTTTATCTATAGTGGAAGAGTTGCTGTGCACTCTCAGTCCTCTGCTCCATCCAACAGATCGTGGTTCCCTGATCCAGATGTCATAGCTTTTTCATATCATGATTTGCTGCCTCATGCCATGCAGAAAATTTTCAGAACTTCTTGCACATGTTTTTCTCCCTGGCAGAACTGATTGCTTGTGCAATCTCTTGAAGAACTTGATTGTGCCTCATGTATACCTTCCTTAACGCAGCCTTGCATGAACCAAAGGACATGTTCCACTGTTTGTTCTGGCAGAGTGAACACACAGGTTATCTGATTTCCTCCATTAATCAGGTTTGCGTTTGAGGGCAGGAGATCAGATACAGATCTGAGGATAAAGATGCTCCTGAGAGGGACCGTATCGCACATGTTATCCTAGCTTAGACTTCTTTGGCATTTCCTTACGTCGTCCTTTCATCCAATCAGTCTTGCTGGACTGCCTTCTGGATCTTGTTGGCATCCTACTCTTTCTTCATGTTTGTATTATCATATCCCTTTGTGTCTTTCGGTTGTCCTTTGGCCACCATTCCATTTTCGTTAATCTCATTCCCTGCTATTTGTCTTCGTTTGCCTGATTATTTTTATCTGACCATGGGTGATTCTCCCAGATTTCATTTTCTGCCAGTCCTAACTTTGGGCTGGCTTGAACTCACAACCTTATCTTCCAAGTCCACAAGAATGCTGAGAAGCCTGATCTTGTATTCCTCAACAATAGATTTCAAGGGTAGGTTTTGCTTTGCTTGGCGACAATACAGTGCAACGTAAGTGAGACCTGGTGGAGCACCAGTCCGTTTTTTTTGAGTATTTGTTGATATTTTACCTCCACTGATTCCAGTGTGCTCGTACAGGTAATGTAAATTATCAGGTCATAGAAGCTTTGGATCAGGCAAGAGACCTCATATTTGCCAAGATGGCCACACTGGCCTATCACCTGCAGATTTTCTTCTGCCATTTGATTGGTTTTCTTATCCCTTTTTGTATGTTTCAAGAAGTCAAAGAGAAGAAATATACATACCTGTGTTGCTTTATCGATGTGCTTATTTGTAACATACACGAAGATAATGACAATAAATACAGAAAGGTAACAGACACCAATTTCGTTTAGTTAGCAAGAGACATATAACATATATTTGAAGCATTTTGAGGTTAAGTTGATTCATGAAAAGACGACAAAGATTCGTATGGGAACCAATAAAAAACATTAAAATGTTTTCAAACCAAAGAAAACATTGAACAAATCCTCTCTCTTTCAAGTAAAACACCTTTCCAGAAGATAGTTTGAACAGTGCAAAAAGGATGTGTTTTTGGATATAGTCTACTCGTTTTTTGAAAAGAGTAGACTGTATCCAAAACAAGTGTGACAACCCACGTATCAAGCAAACAGGGACCAGAAATAACATGAACAAAGAATCAGAACGCGTATTAATACAACCAGACAAGACAGGCGCAAATTTTCGGCCAAGTGGCCTTTGTCAAGCGTAAGATTACAAAGACCAAATACAAAAACTATTAGTAATGAAAACTTTAGGATCCATAGCAAAATATTCTACAACAAGAAATGGACACAGAACGTCACTTTAGTGAATTTCATTGAGGATGAACAGAACGTTTTAAGTTACAGATTATTTATAAAAAATACAGAAATCTGAACGCATTTAGGAGAATTATCAATTTGCTTACCGTCAGCTAATAAATAATCTGTTGTATTGATATGTTTATCTTTTTGTCTTGCACACAAATTGCACTTGTTCTGTCAACAATGCTCATTTCTATTATAATGCTGTTTGTTACAAATATTCTATAACATGTAGTTAAATGATACATTTTTTCTTTTGCACATGTTCTTGCGCCAGGGCAATGAACGATTTCGTGTAAAACTCACCTTACTTCTGATTTCATCTTATGCCAATTGAGTAATATTTTCTATTCGACTGTAGTGATTTCATTATCAGAATTAATTGTTGGTATTGTACTCTATGATCAGTTTTCTGAGACAATTCAATTTGTATATATATATATATATATATATATATATATATATATATATATATATATATATATATATATATATATATATATATCACTGATTTATCTGGAAGTCTGCATCAGTGTTTGTGTGTATTCACCAACATGAGTCCCTGTATAGATCCAAGACTGTGCACATGCACGCTTACGTAATGAGTATCTGTTAGATGTGTCTGATGTGTTGGTGTATGCATATTCATTTATATAATGACATTTTTTGCTTCTGTCAATCCCATGCATTACTGTTGTTTTCTGTTCCTGTTCTCTCATATCATGCTTATATCTCATCTTTATCTTCATCTTTATGTGTTCATATTCTGTCGAGTGCAAAGTACTTGAAAGTGTCCTTCCCATGATGTTGCTATATATAAATAAGTCATTATTCTGATAAAGCTGCAAATGATCAGCACTTCATTAACTAGGAATTGTGTTTGGTCATAAGAGAAATTGTCATTGCTGGCAGCAACAATGTTTATAACTACACTGCACAATTTGTAAATGTTATCACTTTTGTAATCATTTATGTTGTTGTTTTTTAGGAAATCAGAATTTAATCTTTCAATTTGGATTTGCAGTTGGCTAGACAATAACTGTGTCCATGTCTTTTGTTTTGTAAAAGGGAGATTTTTTCTATATGAATTTGAATTTGTGGTTGTGTGTGATTGTGTGTGTGTGTATGTGCTGTGTGCGTGCAACAAAAATATTTTAGCATGATTTCTTTGCTATTATTGAGTGTACTTTACCACAGTTAGACTAAACACGTGGACCACTGAAAAGAATTCACAAGGTTGTCTTATTTTAGCCACTTCAGTGCAAAGAACAAGGAGGTACATGTGCGTCCTCATAATGTGTAACCTATCTTACCAAAGCATATTGCTACGTTCACATCACATTACAAATTTTCCTATCTCCAGTTTTAACGAGGAATCCCAATTCACACAAATTAGCAAGTTTTATCTGTCTAAATAAATTGTGCATGAGGCTGCAGCCAATCACACTTTGCTGTGGTCACTCTATTAGACATTTTGTAAGCATTCCTCCAGAGACTTTGACCCCTCTCCCAAAATGGTTAGTGACACACTTCAACCATTGGAAAGAGCTGTAGAATGGCAGCATGTCGCCAAACATTTCAATAATTTTCCCACAATATGCGTTGGACACGTTTTACAAACCAGTGACAAATCTGGACATTCAGCTGGCAATTATTAAGCAATCAGGTCAGCAAATGAAAGGAGAGTTAAGAGTAGGTGGAAACATTGTTTACATCAGTCAGTTACACCAGCAAATAACATGGCCAGCGTGTTTTTCGTGGAGCAGTACAAATACGAGAATTCAGTGCAGCATGTGGTTATACGAATTGTACTGACTGTTTAGTATTGTGTCACTGTTTTTGTCTGAAAATTTTGGAGAGAGGAAAATGAAATTGTGGGTGGTGTGTGTGTGTATATGTTTACTATTCAGTATTTTATATTCAAATAGACTAAAGTGACATTTCCATTTCTTTTTAAAATCTTTCTTAGACTATTTCATTATGATTGTTTTATCTTTAAAACAAGTTTCTCATACCACGAATCCAGTATGCCAGTTCTCACCTACCAAACGCTCTGATGTATTTTAAATGATCATAATTCATATTCTCTTCATTGCACTTTCAAAACAAAATCTCACAGGTTGTGTATACTTTTGTACAATAGATTGCAGTTTATATTTTGGGGTTAATTGTGACCCTAGTCAACCTAACACCACCTGTCATATAGCAATTACAAGCAAAACAGTATATTTGTGAGTGAAAGGGTTAAGGATATATATTGCACTATTTGTAGTGTTGCATGATTTCGAATTTTTTTTATGAAAGGTTTCTAGTAATGCAGCAGAACATTCTCATTCTCCTTAATAAGACTGAAGACAACCTCAATTTGATGAATCAAGGCTCTTAGACTACTCTCTATATAAACAGATCTAGGCTTAGACATACTTCTCAAATTTAGGTATCTAAGACCTAAATCTGTTTGCCACAGTTACAAAGTCAGGTATAACTTTCGACTGCACTATCAAACTTTGATTTTAAAAGCATACTAGAGTGGCTCATGTTTGGGTAATGTCTCTAGTATCCAAGTTTTTCTTTTTAAATAATCTTCTTTGACTAAGCTTGCACACTTCAAATAGTGTGCTGTTTAATGTGTGTGTATAGAATTGCGTATGTGTGTTATGTTTTTTTGTGCACGTGTGTGTGTGTGTGTGAGTGTCTGTGTGTATGTGTGTGTGTGTGTGTGTGTGTGTGTGTGTGAGTGTGTGTGTTTGTGTGCGTGTGTGTGTGTGTGTGTGTGTCAGTGTGTGTGTGTTTGTGTGCGTGCGTGTGTGTGTGTTTGTGTGTGTGTGTGTGGTGTGTGTGTGTGTGTGTGTGTGTGTGTTGTGTGTGTGTGTGTCTGTGTATATGTTAGTCTGTTCACTGTCTGTAATACTCTGCCCGTTTGTCATTAATTTGTAAGGGCAAAGGTAAAATTCAAATCAATACAAAAATAATTAAGATGGCCAACCTCCAGATAGTAATATTGACTCTGTCATTGTCACAGACTCATTACACAAACATACTTACAAACGGTGCATACGCTCGCGCGCAAGTGCATATATCGCTTTCTGCTTGTTGAACATCATTGGTTATTATTCCTTCAGTATCGAAAAAAAACAACAACAAATCTTACAGACATGTACTGACCCATGCGTGCACATACACACCCACACCACTCATGCGCACATACATGCACGCGCACGCGCACGCGCACGCGCGCGAACACACACACACACGCACACACATGCACACACAAACACACCACACACACACACAAGCACACAAGCACACACAAGCACACAAGCACACACACACAGAGCTGCTTAACGTATCCAGGCTAATCAATATGCGTATATGTTTGTGTGAATTATTCTGAGAGAGAACAAAGGTTAGAATAAATGAACGAAAATGTTTTATTAAAAATCAATCATAGGCCACAACTGAAACAATAAAGGATAGGAGCAGGGATAACATATGTATATTGAAAATTCAAACAATGCAATGAGAGACATAAATACCACATGCCTAAGCTGATGCTGTTTTAAAGAAATATTTGCACATGGCACATTCAAATAACATTTTATGGAACTTAAAGATGATTGATTCAATTTTTTTACCAGACACTGGCTGCTTCAAACTTTATGAAATACAAACTTTTAAATTCTTAAGGTACACATTTCATTTGTGTTTGAAGTCATGAGGCAAAGACAGATGCACCAAACGGTGAAGATTGTTTTCTAAGGCCTCTGTACACTGGGCAGTCAAACGCAAGATGCTAATCATTTTATAATACGTTTTCACAAAGCAGATATTTTCACACTTGATAAGTCTTATCTTGATGGTTATCATTCAGTGGAAGTGTTTAAATTTAGCTTGTGTCTTTGCTGCTCTAAATCAATGTGCATCTTTATCACATTCGTGTTTTTTTTCCTTCAAAAGTTGTTCTTAAGGAACTATATCCAACATATCTTCTTCTCTATTAACACCAGACAATTCCTGGATAAACATATAAATCGTTTTTTGTTTCAAAGCATTAATAATAAATCATGACACATCTCAACGTCAACATCCTGCTGTAACCATACAATGTTAAATTCATTTCATAATAATATTTCCCATGTTTTTTTTGCCGTATAGTTTTTGCCGATTTTGATCAAATCTTAATCTGTTTGCAGAGGGAATCTATCCTTTTCCCTTTGAAGCATATTCAATCAATATCTTATAGCATTAGCATCAATTTTCTCTAGCATCTAATTGATAAGTCATCAAATGTTTCATAATACATATGGTTGAATTATGACATCAAAGATCTTGAAATAAGTCTCTGTGAAATCCAAACCAGAACACTTAACTTGAAAATTTCAAAACGAAAAAGTGACATGTTTGCTTGTATTTATGATTTGTTTCAGGTTTTCTTTTACCAGAGAGTTATGTGTCTCTAGAATGTGAAATTATGTATGACCACGTTTTTCACGTGTTGCCTTTGGTCAACTGTGCTCTGTTCTCATCCATGTTTTCTGTAAAGTTCCAAAATTAAGGGATTACCGTTAAACCGAAATGAAGTGATTCACCTTGTTCACCTGTTAAACTTAACTCAACATGAGACCTGTTCTGTTCAGGTATTCAGTTTAATTCAGTGCTTTCTGTTGTGCACTACGTTCGTCTATGAGTTTCTATGAAAACAATTGCACAATAATATTGCCTACGTTCGTTCGTACTGTTCTGTGTTCTTTAATAAAATGCTGGGATGAACTGCCACATGCTGTTAACATGTTAAAGTTAGTCCAGTACAGTCTTTTTAAACTATCTTGTATTGAGATTCTAGAAAGTTCTGCTGGCTTTTATATAGAGGACAGCTTGGGGTCCACAGTGACAGAGAAGCAAAGAAAGCACTGAGAAAAGATCAGGGCGCTGATGCTAGCGTACCAGTGTACATTTTAAGACACTGTAAATATGTTTAACATATTTGTATGACTGAATTTGCTACTGTTTTGTCAGTGAATTAATCTTCTATTTATTTCCTCGTATCATTGAGTCCTCCTGGTTCAGACGTGAGCTTAAGGCAGAAATATCAAAATATTTTGTAGTCAGACCAGACTCTTCCATCAATAAACATGGTGTGGAACATCACATCATTACACATGGAGCACCAGTCCATGCCCGGACTTGGTGTTTGAAATTCAGAGAAGCTGATTTAATTGAAGGCCTGTGCGACTAGTGGGGCGAGCACAGTTTTGAAGAGAGGCTACTCGGTCTGGAAGTGGACGTATCCCTTGGACAGTGACACGATGGCCAAGGAAATCAAGTTCACTAACACCGAAATTCTTACCAATTTTACCATGGTATGGGTAAAATTATCAAGCAGTGAGAAAGACTCAAGTGGACTTTGCAGTTTAATTGTGAGAGAACAGTACATTGACACTTGTCCCAAAACCTGACCAGGCAATGTCTTCTATACCCTGGAAGTCATCTATGTGAGCAAACTTTTCAGGGACTAGAAGACATTGCCAGCATTACTGGGGGCTCACGGCAAATCATTTACGCCAGTCAAATCAGTCGAGGATCCCTCTGCTTCCACAGAGTGGAAAAGCAACACCGTCAGACTTAGACATGGTTGATCAAGGGCTTCAAGTGTGAAGGTTAGTGGCAAAAGTCATTTGACTGTTTCTATGAAAACAAAGGAGACAAAAGGTTTCCAGAATCAGTGAGATGTAACTGTAGGTTGTGACAGTTGCCACAGATGTAATGGACATCCTGTAGCAATAAAAGCAACAAGCAACATTCAGAAAGATGAAGTCTTCCCAGTGAACTAGGAAACCATCACTGACTCTGACATGGCTACTGCCGCTGAAATAGAATGATGCATTGAAAATGGCGAATAATTCTTGTCTGTTAGAACAAGATTGCCGTTATTATTAATCCCATAACTAAAGACTGAAAAACAACGTTAAACAGACATATTGGAGACACAATCATATGGATTACAAGAGACAGTGGATGTAATGAAATGATGGTAAGGAAATGGCCTCGTCAAAATGAAAAATTGTATTGCTGTACGCGATACCTTCATTGTTTCAGTGAATAGTAGAAGTGAGAAGAATTCTTACCATCATGATAAATTTAAACACTTGTTACTAAGTCTTGTCTGGAGAGATAGAAGCATTATGACTGACCAATCCAATCCATAACTTCATTAATAAAAATCTGTATCATAAATGTGTAGTTGACGACCCTGATCCCAACTGGAAAAAAAGTCATAACTGGGTGCCAGAAAAAGCAGATCTTAATCTAAGGACCTTTCTTTGAATAAACGGTAAACAAAGTAGTAAACGGTATCAGACCACTGAAAACGAGAAAAAGCCCGGAGGCAGATGGGGCTATAAGGAAGATACTGAAAAAAAGAACAACAACAGTAGAATGGTACTATATATATATATATAAAAGGAAGATACTGAAAAGACCAGCGGAATGATAATCATATTCCTTGTTAAATATTTTAACACATTGTTTGATGATGGAACTTAACAAAAAGAATAGGGTAAATCTATTATCGTTCCTGTCAACGGGAAAGGCATATCACTCATCCTAATAATACCGTGCAATAGCTCTGTACTAGTGTAGTTAGCAATGTCTGCACATACTCTGAACAAAAAGTTGACAACATGGGCAAACCAAGATGATAAGTTCTTTTAGTTTTAGGGCAAGTTGCAGTACTGTAGACCATATATTCACAATGTTCGCTTTTGTTCAAGAGATCTTAAAAAAATCGAAACATTATGTTTTCAGTTGTAGAGGACAAGGACCTTTTGACTTTGTGAAAATAGAAATTGGCGTGGATAGTGCTTTGTAAACAGAAAAATCATATTATCTCTGTAAAAGGTTACATAACCTTGTTGAAAAAAAAGAACAAAAATGAGGCAAACAATCGTTTCACGTTTACTTTCGGACTAACATTACCACAACATGTAGGCTATCTAATTAGTAGTAGTAGTAGTAGTGTAGGCCTCCTTCGGTCATGACTGACCATGGACAAAGTACATCCGTTCTAATGTCTAGATGGGCTGTCTGCTTGGTCCAAGCAGCGTCGCCTGTGACTGTACAGACCAATGCGAGAGAGGCAGTCTCTGTCGCAGCGGTCGCATGTGTATGCTGATGCTGGTCTGTTGGCTGTCATCCCTTTTCTGCGAACTCGCTTTTCTGCTGCAGCAGCTGACAGTTTGTCCTCACCAATCCGCAGCTGTTTCTTGAGAGTAGTTCTCCAGCTGTTGCGGTCGTCTGCGAGGTCCTCCAGGACTCAGTGTTGATCTCAAGCGCCTTCATGTCACGCTTGCAAACGTCTTTGTATCTCAGCTGTGGGCGGCCAATGTTTCTCTGCCCTGTGGCAAGCTCACCATAAAGGATGTCTTTTGGGATGCGACCATCTTCCATGCGGCGAACGTGGCCCAACCAGCGCAGCCGACGCTGTCTCAGCATGGTATGCATGGTTGGGAGGCCAGCGCAGGTTAGGACTTCGGTGTTGGTCACCTTGTCTTGCCAGGAAATGCCAAGTATGCGCCGTAGGCTTCTCAGGTGGAAGGTATTGAGCCTTTTCTCCTGATGAGCATGCATGGTCCACGCCTCGCTGCCATACAGCAAGGTGCTGAGGACACAGGCGTTGTATACAGCCATCTTTGTCTTTGTGGTCAGCTTGGGATTTGTCCACACCCTTTGTGTGAGGCGGGCTAGTGTTGTGGCTGCCTTCCCGATCCTCTTGTCGACCTCTGTGTCAAGGGAGAGGTTATCGGTGATGGTGGACCCAAGATATGTGAATTGATGGATGGCTTCAAGCTCGTAGTCATCAATGGTGATGGCTGGTGGAGATGGCGTGTCTTGGCCCAGGACGTTTGTCTTCTTAAGACTGATGGTCAGACCAAAATCTTTGCAGGCCTGGGAGAAGCGGTCCATTAGTGACTGCAAGTCCTGCTGAGTATGGGTCACAACTGCGGCATCGTCGGCAAATAGCATGTCTCTGATGAGGGCTTCACGGACCTTTGTCCTTGCTCTGAGGCGGGCGAGGTTGAAGAGCTTGCCATCTGATCTGGTCCGCAGGTGGATCCCTTCTTGCGCTGTGCTGAACGCATGCCTCAGGAGGAGAGCGAAGAAGATTCCAAAGAGGGTTGGGGCCAGGACGCAGCCTTGTTTCACACCGCTGCGTACGTCGAAGGGCTTGGAGAGGTTTCCGTTGAACTGCACCATCCCTTTCATGTTTGAGTGGAAGGACTCAATTAAGCTGTGCAGTTTGGGGGGGCAGCCGATTTTTCGGAGAGCCCTGAAAAGGCCATCTCTGCTGACTAGGTCAAAGGCCTTGGTGAGGTCAATGAATGCCACATACAGGGGCATCCGCTGTTCTCTGCAATTCTCCTGGATTTGGCGAAGGGAGAAGACCATGTCTACCGTGGATCTCTCTGCTGGAAAACCACACTGTGATTCCGGGTAGACGCGTTCAGCCAGTTTCTGCAGGCGGATTAGGAGGACCAGAGCATAGACTTTGCCAACAATGTTGAGGAGCGAGATACCTCTGTAGTTGTTGCAGTCGCTCCTTTCGCCCTTGTTTTTGTACAGGGTGACGATCTTGACGTCCCTCATGTCCTGTGGTACAGCTCCCTCATTCCAACACTGACAGAGAACTGCGTGCAAAGGGTGCAGAAGAGAAGTCTTGCAGTGCTTGATGAGGTCTGGGGGAATTCCGTCGTTGCCAGATGCCTTCCCTGATGCCAGGCTATCAATGGCCTTGCTGAGTTCGTCCGCAGTTGGCTCTGCGTCAAGTTCTTCCATTACCGGCATGCACTTGATGGCATTGAGGGCTAAGGGGGACACCATGTTCTGAGTAGAGGTCGGAGTAGTGTTCCGCCCATCTTTCCATCTGTTGGCTAGGATTGCTGATTACTTCCCCAGTGGAGGATTTGAGGGGGGCGATCTTGTTCTGTGTTGGTCCCAGTGCCTTCTTGATGCATTCATACATTCCTCGGATGTTGCCTCTTTCAGCAGCACTCTGTATCTCTTCGCTGAGCTCTGTCCAGTACTCGTTTGCGCAGCGCCTGGCGTTAAGCTGAACCTTACTTCTGGCAGCCCTGAGGATTTGCAGGTTCTTCTCACTGGGTGACCGCTTATACTTGGTGAGTGCGGCACGCGTGGCCTCAACAGTGGGAGTCATCTCTGATGATATGGCCTCAAACCAGTCGTGGGACTTCACAGTTTTCTTCCCAAAGGTGGCCATAGCAATGCGGTGCATGGTGTCTCGTAGCGTTTCCCATCTCTCAGTGGCAGAGTCTCTGGGCTGCAATGCATCGTATTCTCTCTGAAAGGCCTCTGCAAACTGTTCTACAAGATCTGGCTGAGACATCTTGCTGACGTCAATGCGAGGGTTCCCTTGTTTCTTTGAGCAGTGGAACTTCTTTGGTTGTAGCCTGATCTTGCAACATACCAGAGAGTGGTCTGTGTCGCAGTCTGCGCTGTGATAAGAGCGAGTGTGGAGAACTGATTAGTTTCACACAAATAGTACAAAGTTGTGTTGTCTATTAACCATTAATGAATAGGTGAGTCATCCCATAGTCTTGACAGCATTTCTGTTGATTTCTGTAGTTATTCGATGTCTGTAATGAAAAAGGCAAACATTTTTTGTACTTCACATACCCCAGTGAATCACATAAACACCTTCCATTTTTTATTATTCAGAGTTTTTCGTGCTCGCTAAAGAATTATGTTTTGTCTGTCAGTGACAACGTTTTGTGAACAATCTTTTTTCAAATGTTCACAGATGGATCGTTATAATGGTATGATTAAATTGCAGACTTTTGACCTGTTAAAACAGCATATGCTTGATTGGTAAAGTTCCAATGTCGAGGCTACATAAATGAAAAGGAAAGTGTTTGAAATATGCACTTTTCGAGGAAAGTATGTGGACAGCACTACCAAGGACTTCTGAAAATCGTTATTTTCTGTTTAAACTGATGTGACATGATGGATACCATGGATATATGATTTAAATGAAGCTTCTTCAAGGTGGTTGTTACATTGAGAAGTATAAAACCTGGACAGTATATATCAATTTGTGTATAAAATGGAGATCTTTAGAATGGCTTGAACATCTTGCTAGGTGGCCCAGTAACAGTTATAGTCTCTGTTCTACAAGGTCGTTAGACAGTCATGGTTTTTGGTGGGTGTGATGATCCATCTGGTGAGGTTACGTCATTTCTGGAGTGGAGCCCCTAGGGTCGTTGAATGGCACATCACATACTCGTAAAAGAGATCATGAGGAGAACGTCAGCTCCAGCAGTAAAACGTATAGCAACTGTACTGCCTGGCATTCCTTTGGACCACATCAACAAGGCTGAGATGGGGATCCTGATGATTGGACAGCCCAGGATCTCCAGACTCATCGCCAAGGCCTGTACCCTAGAGGTGTCATTTTGGTGCTGCTGTAAAACGACAAAATCAACACACGAAGTAATACATGCAAGTTTCGAGTCAACGATCTTTCGGGTCTTTTTCTCCCTCGTACTGTTATACATTTGTAAACATGTGACAACGGCATGTACTTACGCACTAGGTCCGACAGCGAGCTGTTCATTTTTGCATACTTCAGAGTGAAGACCAAACTACGTCAGGTCTTGATCCAGGAGATACTCTTTGCTAATGCTGCTGCCTTGATAACTTACACACAGCCTGGTGTCCATATACTAAGCAGCTTCCCAGTCCACGTTTCCCAATTGTTTGGCTTCATCACCAGTCTACAGAAGACAGAATTCACAACCTTCAAGTTGTCATTGAATTCACCAACCGAGGATTGATAGTCTCCTAGTCGCCAGCAACCTGTCCATTGACCCAGAGCTCAACAGGCAGATAGGGCAAGCTATGGCTGCCATGGCCAAGCTGTCCAAGAAAGTGAGCGAAAACAAACTCACCACAGTCACCACAACTAGAATGTTTAGAACCTGCATACTGAGTATCCATCTGTGTAGCAGTAACAGCTGGAGAACTTACCATGTGCCAAGAACACCACATCAATGGCTTCAACCTGCAGTGCCTCTGCCGCATCCTGGGAATTTCCTGGAAGTATTGTGTGCTGAACAAGGACGTCCTGGACCAGGTCAGTACGTCAAATAGGTATGCCTGTTTACACAATGACGACTGTGTTGGCTTGGCCATGTCCATTGCCTACAGGATGGCCGTGTGACAAAATATATCCTGTACAGGGAGCTCACTGCGTGATACCAGCCTACAAGATGTCCATTGCTGCAACATAGAAACGTTTACAAATGTGGCATGAAATCTGCAGATATCAGTGTGGGCACGTGCGAAGAGACATCAGTGTGGGCACGTGCGAAGAGACAGCTACAAATAGCTGTGCATGGCGACAGGTTGTACGTGCAGGCACCACCATTGCAGATAAGAAATGAACTCGACTGCAGTCGGACAGAGGAGAGAAAAGGCAACCTGTAGCAGCAAACACACAACCACAGCCATCAGTCTTCATGTGCGTGAGCTGTGCCAGAGACTGTCAGTTAAGAGTTGGCTTGTTTATTCACAGCCAGTCTGTTCCACATCCAACTGAGTCTAACAGATGGAGCCACCAAACTAATTATGATTGTGATGACAATGATTATTGGTAGTAGTAAAGTAGTAACAGTAGTAGTAGTAGCAGCAGTGGTAGTAGTAGTAATAGTAGTAGTAGTAGTAGTAATATTGTTGTTGTTATTGTTTGTGTCAATATTTTCACATGATTAGGACCTTTTATGCATTTGTTTTTTTGTGTGCTTTGGCTGGCCATGATTTGTCTTGATAAAATACGATGGTGGTTTCCCGTTGCCTTCCATCAGTTTTTGTACGGACTCGCCAACAGCCTTTGTCGTTCCCATGACAACCTACAAAGCAGTAAGGGTGATTTTTCTTACAGGGTTTACTCCCTTAGCCTTATTCTCTCCCGAGATGACCACAAGGCAGTGGTGCTATTTACCCATAGCTGGGAGAAATTCCTAGCATGGGCACAAAATTCCTAGCATCAGGACAAAATTCTTAGCATCAGTACAACATTCCTACTATGAGGACAAAATGCCTGGCAAAAGGAGAAAAATTCTTAACACCAGGGCAAACTTCATGATACCAGGACATAATTCCTAGCATGAGGAAAATTTCTAGTATCAGGACAAAATTTGTAGTATCAGGACAAAAAAGTTACAAACATCTGGCATAAAAGCACGATGGAACAGACCAATTCCACCGAGGGAACAAAGCTACATGGAAAACATCTGGTGTAAAAGCAACTCCACTTTTCAGACTTGGTCACCATGACAACAAGGGAGGTCACCGAGACGGATGAAGGACCAACTCTGCAGCAGCTGCTTCACAGAGCGGTATGACCAAGGCCATGATGTCGTCGTATGATGCTTGTTTATGAAATTTATGACAGGAAAAAAACAAAGATATGTCAAAATCAATTTTCATTGCACCTCCAAAGAAAGCAGGGGCTATAGAATGCGAACTTCATCGTACAATCAGCTTGATGAGTCATGTAACAAAAATCCTATTAAGAATAATCATGATGAGGACAAGGAACAAAATCAAAAGAGAAACAGCAGAAGAATAATTTGGATTTGTGGAATGGAATGGAACTATTAATGCCATAGACACTCTAAGAACTATCATCGAGAGATCAGTCGAGTTGAATAAGGATTTATATTTATATTTTGTTGATTATACCAAGGCTTTCGATTGGGTAAGACACGAAGAATTGATCAACCAGCAAGAAAGGCTCAATACTGATGGAAAAGATCTATGAACAATCAGAAATATGTATTGGGAACAAACAGCAGCAATGAGAATAGAAAACAATATAAGCTTTTTCCAAAATATCAAATAAAGGGGTCAGGCAGGGTTGTGCTCTGTCACTAGACTTATTTTCACTTTACAGCGAAACCATCATGAGAAACCTAGAAGAATGCCCTGAGATAAAGGTAGGAGGAAATATGATAAACAACATTCATTACACTAATTGCAGACAATGAAAGGGACCTACAATATATATACCTTGTGAATATATTAGAAATAGAAAGCAAAAAGAAAGGCTTGGACCTAAATAGCAAGAAGATGGAAGTCATGGTAATCAGTAAAAAACACGAAATCCCCTCATGCAAAATAACAGCAAATGACAAAATTTTGAAACGGGTTGATAAATTTAAATATCTGGTAATAATCATCTCATCAGACGGCAGATGCTCATCAGAAATAGCCAGCAGAATTGGCCAAGACAAAACAGCATTCAAGAAGATGAAAAGCATTCTTACCAACAAATGCCTACCAATTAACATGAGGAAGAGAGTTCTTGAATGTTATATAGAATCGATACTGTTATACGGTTGTGAGGTGTGGACAGTCAACACGCAAAGCCAGAACAAGATTGAGGCAGCCGAAATGTGGTTTCTAAGAAGAATGTTGAGAGTTCCATGAACATCAAAGAAAACAAAGAGACAGTCTTGATGGAGGCAGACACAAGAAGATCACTGATAAGAATGATTAGGAAAAGACAGACAACATTCATAAGCCATTTTATGAGGAAAGGGGAATTAGGGCAGCTGGTCACAACAGGAAAGCTGGAGGGAAAGAGAACACCAGGTAGACCTAGGGAGAAAATACTGGACGGACGCAGGCTGGCTGAGGACAGAGAGGGTGGAAGATGTGTTTTCGGCGACAAAAGATAAATGCATATGGAGGGCCATGATCGCCAACGCCATGCGGCAGGGCACATGATGATGATGATGAGGAGGAGGAGGACACATGATGATGATGATGATGATGATGATGATGATGAGGAGGAGGAGGAGGAGGAGGATTTTTTATGCTTATACGAACAAATCAATATTGAAGATAATAAGACACAGCTGAGATAGACATAGAGAGATGAAGATAGAGAAAAAAGAAAGTGGGTGTGACAGGAAAGATAATGTGTCACATCATTTCTTAAGCAGAGATTTACAGCCAGCTTTGTTTTATATTATTATTGCAGACAAGAAATGTACTAGATGTCATGGTTTATCCGTTTATGTTTGTGTTTGCTTTCCCCCCCTAAACAACATCCAGAACGTTTCTCTGTACCGAGACCCTATGGCGTAATATACGAAGATGTTGAAACTGGCGTTGATGAGAGAGAACACTTCAGCTATCCACAGAGAAGTTAAGTAAAGGTTATGATTACGACGTCCTGAGTTTATTTCTGGGAAACAAAGCCAACACAAGCGAATCACAGCAACAGGAAACACACAGGCAATGAACAATATGGAGCTGCCGACCAACATCTTGGTTAGCACTAATTCCCGGGGAGAAAGGGATGTCGATGTTCCAGCACGCCATGTCACAATCTGACGAAGTTTGATTACAGTGATTATAGTTGACGTTATCACTGTTACCACCACAATCTCAGGCAGGCAAAAAGCAAATAAACCATCCAGAAAGTCAACAACTTCTTTGAAATCGCGGTAAAGTTTCCCAACAACGTATGTCTTTATGATGATGTCAGACTCAGGATCATAAATACACCCAAGACGATATCGGAATACCACAACAAAAGAAGCAGCCATCACCACCACATACACTGCAATAACAATAGCTGCCATTGTTCTGGTGTGCATCAAAGTCTGGATTTTGAGTGGCCTGAGGACACAATAACATCTTTCTACTGCAATAATTGCAGATATGATATTAGAAACGGTAAAAACTCCTGTTAGAAAGGCTAAATTTGTATTCAGTATGAAGGTCTCTAATGGACCATACCTTTCTCCTGTTGAGAACTGCAAATGAAGTTGCTCACCATGGAGCAGCATACTTGCGATGAAAAATAATTCGTCAGCTAAGGACAAGGCAAAGAGACACAGGTTGACACGATCCTTCAGGCCCTGTTTGTAGAACACCACCATGTTGATGACGTTAGCTGGTCCACCAATCAGAAATAGAAATCCTAGCATGTTATTTTTAAACCTCTCTGCAATGTGCTCCCCTTGTGCACTCACGATGTTATCAGAATTGTTCCAAGGTAAAAATTCCATCTGACTAAATCTGAATATTGTGCATTCATTTGGAAAGGAAATATTCTGTGAGATAGTAGTTGAGTGATTGACGACTAACAACATATGTTGGCTGGTCATGACGGTGTTACAGGAATTTGACGTGTGGTATTACCAACATATAGTCTGTTACTGTCCTACGTTGACTCACTCTCATGAAATGTAGACTGTCAAAGTACAAGTCAATGTGTTACAATGAAAACCAGGAATCGGAAATATGACATCACATATGTTGAAACTATAGCAAACACATATTTATGAAATACTGTCACACAAGAAATCAAAACCTGAGGTATGATGATGTCTTCTATGGATAATCTTTTACGATACGTTTTGTGATTTTCAGTCACATACACATGAATCTAAATGCGTTAGATATTGACAATATTATTCTGCATCTGTCTCCACATACATGTAACCAATTAAGAATAGCACATAACATTAACATGAATCGAAACACCAAGCTTGTGATCGAACTTGTGTTTTAGAGTTTGTTGAAATGCTTGCAATGGCTTTATATGTGCAGTGTAGTTTGGGGATTTGTCAGTCTTGATCACTTTGCTGTACTGTTCTAAAACCTGGACTACATGCTGACGGCACATTTAGTGACTGGAACGGTTCCACCAAAACTGTTCAAGACTGGCAACATCACAGGGCAAGATCGAGTGTCCAAACTTCAAGTACTGAAGAAGCATGGCTTACCCAGTGCGGAGTTTCTATTCATCAAATGTGTATGATGACCGTGGCACGTGCCTTAAGCCTGCACATAAATCCATGAGCTGGCCAGGTCCTGAGGCCCTACCTAGACTATGTTTTACCTAGTCTACATGTATATTTTAACGTCGCATTAGTGCATATGGAATTCGTTCTGAGCGCGGAGACGTCATCTTGAGAAACTGAAACTGAAGTAATAGCGCTGCTCCTGAACCTAGGGCTAAATTTGTGAATAACTAGCCGGTGTTAAATGAACGCAGTGCAGACAAGACTGTTGGGTTCTCAGAGACACTTGATGTGCTGGAGTGATTGTGAGAAAAGACCTCGTCAAATCAGAACAACATGCTGGCTTCATGCTTTCCATTGATAGCAGAGTGAGAAGAGTTTCATGAGTGGGTTTAATGATTATCAAATGAAAATAAAGATAACATGAAGACTTGTAAGTGTCAGTCTAACTGTGCAAGGAGAACACAGAGTGGTGTTTGTGTGACTAAACCAAAAATGCATGTGTGGCGAGTTGCCTGGAGACAGAGGAAACTGTTGATTAAGAAGACCTGTTGGCTCTTAGAGATCTTGTCACAAACGGAACAATGAATGAAGACTGAAGAACAACAGAGCTATGGTCAATCAGTCAGCTGTTCCCTTCTTGTTTCAGTGACTGTCATGAAATTACGTCCCTTTGTCTAACACTCCATTACATCCACCTCTTCTGTCCCTGTTCAGTTCAAACTTTATTCCTCCACAACAATGCCAAAGACACGCTGAAGAGTGACATTGATGGCACGTTGAAAGTCATAAAGAAGCTTATCTCTCTTTATGTTTCTGCTGTGGTGTTTCAGTTTCAGTTTCAGTTTCAGTTTCTCAAGACGATGTCTCGGCGCTCGGAACGAATTCTATATGCACTAACGTCACAGGTGTCATGTGTATGGTGATCATGGCACAAGCCTTAAGCATGCACATAAACCCATGAGCTGGCCAGGTCCTGAGGCCCTACCTAGACTGGTTTACCCTAGTCTATATTTTAACTAGTTTTGTATCAGCCTATCACTGGAATAATCTTGACAGCATGTAAATGACATATATCTGTGTATCTTATCTTCAAAGAAAAGACCAGACATATACAGTAAATAAATAAATAATTAAAGGTCTGAATCACAACACAACTAGCTTCTCAGTATAAACTCGACATGACAAGAAAGCCCGCCCCCCCCCCCCCCCCCAGTCAATGCACAAAGCCTAAGCTGCCTGTCAACAAGGTGAAGACAATATTTCCTCAATCACAACCCCGCAGTCTGTCGTTCATTCGAGGAAAGAAAAGAGGAAATGGATAGGTAAATAAGTAAGTAAATAAATACGTAAATAAATAAATAAATAAATAAATAAATAAATAAATAAATAAATGAATAATGTTTGGTCGTTTCCCGTTCTCCATTTTGATTCCATAGTTCTCAGTTTAAAAATTCTAACAGATTGTATACTGTCATATTGAAATGGGTTTCTCGATGGAGTTACGAAGTTTCTAGGTGACCTGTTTCATTATACTGAAAACCACTGGAAGATGGTCGCTGCCATGTGTGTTCAGTGTCTCTGCACTCATATTTGTCGCCCCCACCCTGGAGTCTGTCAGTGTTACCTATCCTGTCGTGACTGTGAAGAAAAAGAGTGGGTCCAGTGGGATTTGTGTTGCCTATCACTAGCTAAAGAAACAGACGGTGTTTGATCCTATACGCATGTCAGCCGCTGCACAGCTTTCCCAGAATCTGAGAGTGGAGACAAATACTTCTCCAAGATCGACCTTTGCGAGGGATACTGGCAGGTACCCATTGCTGAAGAAGACATCCAAAAGACAGCCTTCGTAGCACCAGGTGGAACTCTGAAATCTTCAAGATACCTTTCTTGTAATTGCCTTTCGATATAGTTACTAGCGAAGCCCCATTAAAGAGGCTTACGGAAAATGTTGGCAGACATGAACAATGATGCTGACCGTTGGGAAGACATCCTTGCATATTCCCATACTTAGAACATTGCATGAGTTGTTTCAGCGCCTAACAAAAGCCAGCCTGAGATTTCAATCAGACATATACATCGTGGGGACAGACAATGTGGATTTCATCGGTCATAAGCTGCAAGATGGAGCAAAAAGTCTTCATGACGACAATGTTAAGATCAAGAATGCTGGGTAGCCTGAGACCAGTCAGCAGGTTTGTTCTTTCATCAGTCTGGCAGATCATTTGCTGGGTTTTATTTTCAACTTTTTTTCCTCATCATCACTGTACCACTGACAACCTACCGAAGTGTATAGAAAGAACCAATACTTCTAGGGTGTATCAAACTATTGAGAGAGATGAAATGCACTTTGTATCCAGATGTTTAGGTTATAATCATACTGTTATAGATCTGAGGTATTTAATGCAGAGATTGCAAAACGACAAGATTTAGTCGCAACATTGGTATATGATGCTGAATACGTCAGTAAGTTATTTGCAGAATTCTCGCAAAACGAAAAAACGTGCTAAAACGTCGTCGTAATTTTGCTGTGTGTTGTTAGTCATATTTTGAGTAAAACCACAAAATCATGTTAAATTAGCTGGATGGTTGAGATGCCTTAGGCTTAGGCAATCCGATGATAACCCTTTCTGTTTAGAAAGTGTTCTTATATAATTGTAACGATCCTTAAGACAAGTAAAATGGTATAGAACAGATGGATGTGTAGATTGTAGAATCGTCTACGGTACAGGTATAATAAATCCTTCAAGGCTGTGATTTTCTCTGTTTGCAATCGGTTGTGTTTGTGTATAATTGTAAACCGAACTGAACAATAATACATACATCATCATCATGTCGAGCTTGCTCGGCCATCCATGACACGTTTCTTCCATCCTTCTCTGTCAGACATTGCAGTAGGTAGTTCATCATACTGACAGCCCGTATCATCGATCAGTTGGTCGATGAAGGTCCTCTTTGGACATCCTGGTCTTTGTTTGCCGTGACTGGGTCTCCATAGTAGAACATCCCCCACCAGTTCTTCTTTGCTACGCCAGCAGTGTCCCGCGAAGCCAGTCTTTGTTGACGTATTGAT
>JAPXFY010000030.1:22473491-22490991 GCA_030674185.1 Monoplex corrugatus
TTAAGTTCGGAGTGTACGTTGTCCTATACGGGCAACTCTCCCATGCTGACGACACCCATACAGTCTGGATCGATTATGAACAGGTAGTATGGGATCAACTGACTAATCACCGCTAACTGATATTTTGCATGCAAGGAAGCTAGGCACTGACAGGTCTACACATATGTTGACCAGGAAGATGGGAAAAATACCTGCCGTTTACCCACCTATCAGAGATGTCAAGGCATATCAAACCCAGCATATAAGATGTGTTGTCTGATTCTAATACATGTGACCAGAATCCTAGTCACTTGACTTATGATTTGTATATTGACGACGAATCGTCCTAGTTCAAGTAATGTTGGTAGGGTCATAATTATGTATTTACTCCAAGTAATTGTTCACAAATGTTTTGGTATTTTTTTATGGAGTAACTTTTGTGATAGACACTTTTAAGATAGTGGCACGACAACGGAATTCTATGCATTGTCACTGGAGTCTCCTGCAAATGGGAACTTATTCCAGTGTCTTCAGTTGATGTAGGAAAAATGATCATGTCATATAGGTATACCGCTGTATCTGGTCTCGTTTCTGAATTTAAAGTAGATCTTTTCAGGGCATTGATTACTTTGTTTGCTTATTTTGCTGGATATTCCTGTGCATATATACAGTTCCTGTTGTTGTGGTTAATAACTTAAATATTTTGTTCTAGTTTGTGGCTTGTGTGGTATGAGAGCCTCATGCAAATGAAAGAGACATTCTGGGGTTGTTTTTTGTATAGCCTCTTGCTTTCTGTGTTTTGATTTTTAATCTTCATTTCTAGTTATGGCGTCTGTCCAGTTTATTTTGCGATTCTGTTTCACTTGTTGAACGTGTACATAACAAACTTGTGGTTTTCATGTTATTAGATTCTCTGATAAGTGATTAATCAATGTCTTGTTAGTAAGCTGGTAAGTCATGAACAAATATACTGAATAACGTCAGGTTCAGTGAATTTCCTTGAAGTACTCGTTTTTGTAACAGTATACTAGGAGAAAGACAATCTGTGGTTCTTGTACGTAATGTGTCATTTTTGTACATTATTGTTACAATTTTAAACAGTTGACTTTCATTCCAAATTCATATATTTTCAGCATGAGACCTTCATGCCACATGATATCAAAAGCTTTCTGAAAATCGAGAAAGCAGCCACAGAATGTCCTTTTTCAGTTGTTTCTTTTTAATGAGATTATCAATAAAGTTTGTGGTCTGTGATTCTTGGATTTTCCAAACCAAGCGTGTTTATTTGTAAATATGTGGTTGTCGTTTACACAACTGTTTACGCTGTTATTCAGGATATTTAAAAAAAAAGCTGTCAAGTATTATCCTTCTGAATTAATAATTGGAAACACTTGGTTTGAGCACTTGGTAGAAGGAAATGGACATGGATGAATCCAGGAGACAGCACAAGAAATCAAACTGATTACATCCTGATGAAGAAAATATCTTGAAATTCTTTATTGATAGCAAGACATAACTATAAATATCTTGAAATTCTTTATTGATAGCAAGACATAACTATGTGCAGACTACAACAGTGACCATAATCATGTAATGTGACAATTTAGGATAAACTAAAGAGCAGAAAACAGACCAGAAACAACCTCAAACTAAATCTTGAACGCCTGAAAACAGATGAATTAACTCGTGCAAAATTGAGCCTATCAATTCAAACATTTTCAGTGCTCTGGACACCAAGATAGTTCCATAACCCTGAGGTCGTAGGGGAGTGAGGTAACAGAGACTTCAACTTTTCCTGGGGTCAGCACCACGAGGGCGGCGCCCATCCCCTCTCCCTAGATTCAAATTCATATTCATATTCACATTTTTTTTCACCAAGACTTCAGAAAGACAAGAAGATTGATTGGTCTTCAAGGGGTGGGACCTGGGAAGTCAATCTATCTCTCCAGTGTTTTATACCAAGGCGGCCCGGCAATCCCCTGCTCTTCACGGTTTTCAACTGCTGTCGGATCTTTAGCATATGCAGCCAGAAGGCACACAGGTCTGACCCGTTTTTTCGTCCCCTTCCGAAGGACTAGACGTTCAGTTCGATTTTCCGGTCAATCTGAGGAGAAGAGTCGAGGCCTCTACGGGGAGCGAACTCTGGAACCTGGAGTGTAGTTATTGGCATGCGAACGTCTGAACCATTCTGCCACTCTTCCCTTTGATGTTTTCAAGAAGAATGTTAAGAATTTCATGGACAGCAAAGAAAACAAAGGAGACAATCTGGAAAGAAGCAAACACGAAAAGAACATTAATGAAAATTAGGGAGAGACAAGTAACATGTATAGGGCATTTTATGAAGCGAGAGGAATTTGAGCACCTAGTTAAATCAGGAAAACTTGAGGGAAAAAGAGCACCAGGTAGACCCAGGGAAAAATATTAGACAGTTTTGCAGAGTGGGGGTAAAAGGGGCAGAAGATATACTTGCGGCGAGAAGAGAGAGGATCGTATGGAGGGCCAAAATCGCAAACACCATGCGGCAAGGTATATGATAATGAGATGTGATCATTTTTCATGAAAGGGGGCCCAAAGATATAAGATATTTCCATTACTGAAAAGTACAAGAAACGCTCTTTCCAAAGGTGTTAGATAACTTCAATAGAGCTTAAGAAATATATACTTAAATGAAATAGGTGAAGAAGTGATCATTTTGAAAAAAAACATTGCAGTTAAAGGAAGGTATTGACTTTTCTAATTTTTTCCTCAGCAATTATTATGACAACTTTCTCAAATTTTAGGAACTTGTAGACACAGGTGTTGTGCACTGTACACTGCTGTACAATATACAGAGGATGTATACGGTTTGATCACTGTAAATGTTGTGTGAAACTCCGTTGTTTGCTTAATACACTGGTTTCATTTGAAGGGGATGTATCATTTTAACACGCCATTTCAACATGCTTCCTGGTCAAATTTTACCTTGAACTCTCACTTCATGATAAATGTAGAGTTTCTGAACATCATCATCATCAGGTGCCTTGCCGCATGGCGTTGGCGATCATGGACTTCCATCTGTCTCTATCTCTTGTTGCCTCAAGCATCTCTTCCACCCTCCCTGACTTCAGTCACTCTGCAAGTCCGTCTAGTATCTTCTCCCTGGGTCTACCTGGTGCTCTCTTTCCCTCCAGCTTTCCCGTTGTGACCAGGTGCTCCAATTCCCCTTTCCTCATAAAATGGCCTATAAATGTTGCCGGTCTTTTCCTAGTCTTCCTTATGAATGATCTACTTGTGTCTGCCTCCATCAAGACTGTCTCGTTTGTTTTCTTTGCTATCCATGGAACTCTCAACATTCTTCTTAGAAACCACATCTCAGCTGCCCCAATCTTGTTCTGGCTTTGCTTGTTGACTGTCCACGCCTCACAACCGTACAACAGTATTGGTTCTATATGACATTCAAGGACTCTCTTCCTGATGTTAATTGATAGGCATTTGTTGGTAAGAATGATTTTCATCTTCTTGAATTCTGTTTTGGCTCGGCCGATTCTTCTGGCTATTTCTGATGTGCATCTGCCGTCAGGTGAAATGATCGTTCCCAGGTATTATCAACCTGTGTCAAGGTTGTGCCGTTTGCTGTTATTTTGCATGAGGGGATTTCATGTTTTTTACTGATCACCATGACTTCAGTCTTCCTGCTGTTTAGTTCCAACCCCTTACCTTTGCTTTCTATTTCTGGTATATTCACAAGGTTTTGTAGGTCCCTTTCATTTTCTGCAATTAGCATGGTGTCATCTGCATGTCGAATGTTGTTTATCATTTTTCCTCCAACCTTTAATCCAGGGTCTTCCTCTAGATTTCTCACGATGTTTTCGCTGTAAAGTGAAAACATCTGGTGACAAAACACAACCCTGTCTGACTCCTTTTTGATATTTGGAAAGAGCTTATATCGTTTTCTATTCTCATTGCAGCTGTTTGTTCCCAATACATATTTCTGATTATTCGTAGATCTTTTCCATCAGTATTGAGTCTTTCTAGTTGGTTGATCAATTCTTCATGTCTTACCCGATCGAAAGCCTTGGTGTAATCGACAAAGCTTAAATATAAATCCTTATTCATCTCGATTGACCTCTCTGTGATAGTTCTTAGGATGTATATGGCATTAATATTTCCTTTCCCTTCCACAAATCCACACTGTTCTTCTGCTGTTTCTCTTTTGATTCAATTCCTTGTCCTCATCATGATTATTCTTAATAGGAGTTTTGTTACGTGACTCATCAAACTGATTGTGCGATGGAGTTCGCATTTTATGGCTCCTGTCTTTTTTGGAAGTGCAATGAAAATTGATTTTGACATATCTCTGGGGATTTTTCCAGTGTTGTAAATTTCATTTAGGAGGACTGTTATTTTTTCAATACCAAATTCCTCCAGGGCTTCAATCATCTCTGTGGTAATGCTGTCTGGTTCTGGGGCTTTTCCTGGTTTCATCTTTTTCAGTGCTGCTCTAACTTCATCTTTGATTATGGGTGGTCCTTCAAAGTTCTTTCTTATAATGTGTTCTTCGTTTCTGTCATCTTCAAAAAGGTCTTTAATGTACTCTCCCCATCTGTCTAATATTTTGTCTTTTTCCATGATAAGCGTGCCATCTTTCGATTTTAAGCAACCAATTGATGTGCATGTATTTTTCCTGTGGACAATTTCTTCAATTCGTCTGTACATACCCTGAGGATCCGTTTTGTGCCGGTCTTCTATTTCTTTGAATTTTGTTTTCAGCCAAGCTTCCTTAGCTTCATTGCACCTATTCCTGATTTCATTTATTATCTTCCTGTACATCTCCTCGTTTCTCTTTGCCTTCCTCCGTTCCTCCATCAAGTCTAAAATTTCTTTTGTCATCCAGTTCTTTTTTGCTTTTCTATCTACTTCAGGGATTTCTTCACAAGCTTCATTTATCGAATTTCTCAACTTTGTCCATTGTTCCTCACTGTCACCAACGTCTTCCAGAGCACTGAATTTGTTTTGAACATGTACATTAAATTTTCTACGTATCACTTCATCTGTCTTTAAGAGGCCAATATTTAGTTTGATGTTGCTTTTGGTCTGTTTCCTTTTCCATAATTTCAGCCTAAATCTTCCCACTACAGGATTGTGGTCACTGTTGCAGTCTACGCCTGGTAGTGTTTTTGCTGACAGTAAAGAATTTCTAAATCTTTTATTAATCAGGATGTAGTCAATCTGATTTTTTGGTATTATCTCTTGGACTCATCCAGGCCCATTTTCTTCTATTAGGCTGCTCATAACAGGTGTTTCCTGTTATGAACTCATTCATCTGTGCCCATTCTACAAGTTTCCCTCCCCTTTCATTTTGTGTACCAAGGGCATGAGGTCGAACTATGTCCTCCGCCCTATCCTGTCCCACTTTAGCATTAAAATCTCTCATTTCTGAACATAGCACAATAAAAACCTCAAGACTGACCATCAATATGTTTTCTGTTGCCTGTGTTGAGAACGGCCACTTTGGTCTGCTTTCCTAACAACAGGTCACAGATAATGCATACGATGCCAAAAACTTAACTCAGTCATCATTTAATTATTTCACATTTATTACTAATATGCACCGTGTGTTTATGCGCAAGCTTGAGGCTTGTGCCATAATCATTCTTTGATCTTCTCCATCACATGGCAACTGTGAGTTAGTGCATAAGGAATTCATTCTGAGCGAGGAGACATCATTTTGAGAAACTGAAGCCGCAAATGATATATGCACGAGGAGACTGATGAATGAAGATTTATTTGTGTATTCTAATCCTGACGTGTGCATGTGTGAGTGTGAGTGTGAGTGTGAGTGTGAGTGTGAGTGTGAGTGTGAGTGTGAGTGTGAGTGTGAGTGTGAGTGTGAGTGTGAGTGTGTGTGTGTGTGTGTGTGTGCGTGCTTCCGCACGCGCGCGCGCGCGCGCGCGTGTGTGTGCGTGTGTGTGTGTATGCGTGTGTGCGTGTGTGTGTGTGTGTGTGTGTGTGCGTGTGTGTGTGTGCGTGCGTGTGTGTGTGTGCTTGCGTGTGCGTGTGTGTGTGTGTGCGTGCATGTGTGTGTGTACGTGCGCGCGCGCGCGCGCGTGTGTGCGTGTGTGTGCGCGCGCGTGCGTGTGTGTGTGTGTGCGTGCGCGCGCGCGCGCGCGCGTGTGTGTGTGTGCGCGTACGTGCGTGTGTGTGTGTGTGTGTGTGTGTGTGTGTGTGTGTGCGTGTGTGTGTGTGTATGCCTGACATCAGCCAGCACAGTGTAATGGACAGGAGAGTTGTGCTCTTTTGTGAGCAGAGAGCCATGAATTTAGTGATGTTTAAATCAGGGTTTACAGTTGTTGAACCTTGTACTGAGTGGGACCATAGATGTAGAAATATATAGACTCATTGCCAGGCCACTGTAAAAATGAACTATTCAGTTTGTATTTTATGTTTATGTTCTTTGTTCTTTGTGGTTACAATGGTTTTATTGTCATCTCTCCACCTTGCCATTCGGTCTGTGGACAGGGTAACTGATGACTGGGTCCGGATAGATTATACAACACATGGACATGCCCCCCCCCCCCCCCGACACCTTTGCTTGAAGAAATGACTGTCGATTTGGCGCCTGGAGCTTGGGAGGTGATTGTCCGGAGAGTGGCCAGGCACTGGTGCTCCGGGTCCCATCTGCACCCTCGTGGTGTTTCTTGTTAACATCGGCTTGTGGCTTGGCCACTGATTTCAGGGAATCAAGCTGAAGGGAAAGACCTGCTGGCTGCTCGGAAAGACGGCAAACTTGGGATCCCGTTCGGAGCATGTCAGACCTTGCTGAACAGCAAAATGGGCTGTGTCCGGATCATCATGCCTGGCCACTTTCGTGGCCGTTCAAACAACCCCTGTGATTGAAGTAAGACAAGGTAGGGATTTTCTGACTGCCAAGTGTCGAGATTATAATAAGCTGACAGCTCTTCCAGCTGGTGGCAGGGCGGGCTGCCCGAAAGAGAGATGAAGACCAGACTGGGGCGAGAGAGGGGTTTTTCATTCTCTCTTGGTCGAGAGGTTGCATTGGACCTGATCATCTCCCCACCTTGTCATTCGGTTTGTGGACACGGAAACTGATGACTGGGTCCGAATTGATCATGCAACGCATTGACAGAACCCACCCCCCCCACTTTGCTTGAAAAAATGACTGTCGATTGGCGTCGGGAGCTTTGGGGGGGGGGGGGGGTGGGTGTCTCGAGAGTGGCCAGGCATTGGTACTCTGGGTCCCGTCCGCATCTCGTGGTGTTTCCTGGCAACTTATATTAGTTTTTGTTTTCTTTTTGGTTACAATGTATTTATTAAGTGAAGCTCGGGCTGTTTACACCAGGGAGAGGTGTCTGCACAGGGCAGCGTCACCCATTGTTATCTGTGTATAATTGTCGCTAATTGTCCGTGACGGTGGGTTTTTCTATAGAATATCACCAGAGTTAACCACGAGATCTTTAATGTGCGCTGAGTGCCTTGTTCTAGTACTCATTACAGTCTGGATTTTCATGGCCTGAGGACACAGTAGCACCTTTTTATTGTAATGATTGCAGAATAGACAGGAGAGACAGAATACAGACCCGTAAAACCTGACAAATTTAGGGCTCTGGTCCTCTCCTTCCCAGTAATGGAGAGCTATTTCATGAGGTCATAAAAGATGTGTATCATCATCATCATCATTCTCCTGCCCGTGATGGGCGTAGAGGAGAGATGAGAGACACTCTTGAAGCCAGCCGTCGCCAACCGGTCCTGTCCTCCGCCTGTCGCACCAGCGTGGGGCCATCCAACCTGGTCCATTCTTTGATGTTGTCCATCCAGCATTTGGCTTGTCGTCCCCTTCGTCTGCCGCCTCGCAGTGTACCCTGGAGGACCGTCTTGGGCAGTGAGTTGTGGCGTGTGACATGCCCGAACCACGACAGCTTCCTGTTCTTGACTGTTGCCAGGAGGGGTTCTTGTGGGCCTGCGAGTGTTGTTATTTGGCTCCACACAAAGTCGTTTGTCTTCAGATCTTGCCAAGAGATCCCGAGCAAGCGCCTGAAGCATTTAGTTTCAAACGTCTGGATTCTCTTGGTGGTCTCTGCTGTCATGGTCCAGCTCTCGCATCCATACAGCAGGATGGGGAGCACCAGGGACTTGTACAGCTTCATCTTCGATGGAAAGCCGATCTCTCTGCTCTTCCAGATCTTGTTTAGCTTTACCATTGCTGCTGTTGCGATCGCTAGTCTTGTCTTGATTTCTGTTGTAGAGCGACCGTCTTTGGTGAGAGTGGCGCCAAGGTATTTGAAAGCGTCCACTTCTTCAAGCTGTTGCCCGTTCATGTAGATTTCAGCATGGGTGTTGGTTGTGCTGTTGACCAGGACTTTGCTTTTTTCTGTGCTCACTTCCATTCCGTGTGCACCTGCACTTTCTTCCAGTCTCATGGTCAGGTCTTGTAGTTCTTCGTTGCTGCCTCCCATCAGGTCGATGTCATCTGTGAACCTCAGGTTGTTGATGGTTCTTCCTCCGATGGAGACAGTGGAGTGGAAGTCATGGAGGGCTTCACGCATGATGTTCTCCAGGAAGAGATTGAACAGCACGGGAGAGAGTAGGCAGCCTTGACGGACTCCAACTGTGGTCTTGAAGTAGTCCCCTATCTGGTTGTTGAGGAGAACTGCGCTGCTGGCAGTGTTATACAGCGCCTGGATGGTTTGGACGAGACCTTCCTCTATGCCAAACTTTCTTAGCACCTGCCACAAACCCTTATGCCACACCCTGTCGAATGCTTTTTTAAAGTCTATGAAGTTGTGGAACAGGTCTCTCTGATGCTGCAGATGTTTCTCCATCATTATCCGGCAGGTGAAGATCTGTTCTACTGTGCTTCTGCCCGCCCTAAATCCAGCTTGTTCTTCCGCAGGTGTTCTTCGCTTCTTTTTTCAGTCGATTCAATATGACTCTGAGCATGATCTTGCTGGTGTGGCTAATGAGACTTATTGTTCTGTAGTTCTGGCATTGGCGCATATTTCCCTTTTTGGGCAGGGGGATGATGAGTGATTGAGTCCATTCTGTGGGCCACTGTTTTGTCTCCCAGATCTTCTGACAAATCGATGTTACACGAGTGACCAAATCATTCCCTCCATGTTTGAGCAGCTCTGCTGGGATATTGTCTGCTCCAGGTGATTTCCCTGCTGGTAGGCTGCGGATGGCTTCTTCCACTTCTTCTCTCATCACTGGTAGCGGTGAGGATTCCCTCAATGGTGTTGAGTCCCCCTGAAACAAACTATCATCTGGCTGTATTGGGTAGTTGTATAGTTCTTGGCAGTACTGCGTCCATCTGTTCAGAACAGCGGAGCTTTCTGTCAGCAGCTCGCCTGAGGTATCCTCGATGACTGACGATCTGTTTTGCTGCGTCTTGGTAAGGTTTTTCAGTGTGGTGAAGGCATGTTTGCTGTTTCCTTTTTTCATGCCTTTCTCGATGTTCTCACACTGGTTGTTGATCCATTGTTCTTTGGCTTCAATCATTTTCTTCTTTACAAGGTTGTTGGTTTTACGATACTGTGCGGCTTCTTCAGGGCTGGAGTTTTTCGTCTTCTTCAGTGATCTTCTGTTGTCGCAGAGGTCAAGGATGTCATTTGAGATCCATGCTTGGTGTTTCTTCCTCTGTCGCCCCAGTACCTCCTCTGCTGTTTCGCGGACTGCCTCACCAAAGTTGTTTGTGAGGTCGTTGATGTCGCTGTCCAGGAAGTAGAGTGCCGCGAACCGCCCCCCGAGCTGTGCCTGGAATGCCTCTTCTATCTCTGGATCTTTTAGCTTTTCCAGGTCAAACTTGATGCGTGGCTGCGCAGCTTGGTACTTCTTTTTCAATTTGATTTCATTGTGAGCAGCACGAGGTCGTGGTCGCTGCCTATATCAGCTCCAGGGTATGTCCTCGTCTTTGCTTTATTAATGCTTGATTTGAAGCGCCGCGGTGTGAGGACAAAGTCGATCTGGTTGTGAGTCTTTCCGTTCGGCGCATGCCAGGTTGTTCTTCTTGACAGTTTGTGGGGGTAGAGGGTGTTGGCAATGGTGAGCCGTTGGGTGCAGGCAAACTCCAGAAGGCGAAGTCCCCTGTCATTAGTTTCCCCTGTGTATGTGTATACCATCCCCCATATACATGAAAAGATGTGCCTACCAACCCCTATGTACATAAAAGTTGTGCCTACCAACCTCAACATACATAAAAGATTTACCTATCAACCTCCATATCATCATCATGTGCCCTGCCACTTGGCGTTTTGTGAATCATGGCCCTCCACACGAATCTATCTCCTGTCACTGCAAGTACATCTCCCACCCTCTCTGTCTTCAGCCATTCTACAAGTTCGTCCAATATTTTCTCCCTGGGTCTGACTGGTGTTCACTTCCCCTCCAGCTTTCATCTTCTTGAATGCTGTTTTGGCTTTGCCGATTCTGCTGGCTTATTTTGATGTGCAACTGTCGTCTGGTGAGATGACCGTTCTCAGATATTTAAGCTTATCAACCTGTTTCCAAAGTTCTTGCTATGTAGCTCCAACCCTTTATTTTTGCTTTCTAATTCTATTATATTCACATGGTTTTGTAGGTCTTTTTCATTCTCTGCAATCAGCATGATGCCATCTGCGTAACGAATGCTATATATACGAGCAAGTGAATCAGGAGCAGAACTGTCAGCAACTCTGCGCTTTGAGGTGTTAAGTGTAGATGTGCTTAGATTAATGAGAATGTTTTTGTCAGAGACAAAGAAGCACAGACAGGCAGAAAGATCTGTCACTTCTTTTGCTGCACTATGCTATACACGATTTTAGCCATATTTTCAAACACATTTTATTGTTCACATTCCACAGATGCTTGACTCACTGTCTCTTATGCTTTATCTGGTTTCATTTTCCGGCTGCACAACGTCCAGAACGTTTCCCTGTACCGGGACCCCATGGCATAGTACACAAAAATATTAAAACTGGAGTTCATGAAAGCGAACACTTCAGCTGTCCACAGTGAAGTTAAGTAAAAGTTATGATGACGACGTCCTGAATTTATTTCTGGGAAAATGAGCCAACACAATCGAATCAGGGCAACAGGAGCAACACAGGCGATGAACAAGATGGAGTTGCCGACCAGCATCTTGGTTAACGCCACTTCCCGAGGAGAAAGGGATGACGATGTTCCAGCACGCCATGTCACAATGTGACGAAGTTTTACTACAGTGATTATCGTTGACGTTGTCACTGCTATAACCACAGTCGTAGGCAGCCCAACATAGATAATTCCGTCCAGAAGGTCGACGATTTGTTTGTGGTCTCTGTATACTTTTCCAACAATAAAAGTGTTTAAAGCCACACTGGAATCAATATCATAAATACAACCAACACGATATCGGAATACCACTATAAAGGATAGACTCAGGACAAGCACAAAGACTGTGATGACAATAAGTGCCATTGTTCTAGTACTCATTACAGTCTGGATTTTCAGTGGCCTGAGGACACAGTAGCACCTTTCTATTGCAATGATTGCAGAATAGACAGGAGAGACAGAATACAGACCCGTAAAACCTGACAAATTTGTGTTCCAAACAAAGATTTCCATTGGACCATACCTTTCCATCGTTGTGAACTGCAAATAAATTTGTTCACCATGAAGAAACATGCATGAAATATAGAAAAGTTCATCAGTTAAGGACAAGGCAAAAAGACACACGTTGACACGGTCCTTAAGGCCCTGTTTGTAGAACACCGCCATGTTGATGACGTTGGCTGGTCCACCAATCAGAAACAACAGCACCATAATATTGTCTTTAACTCTCCGTGCAATCTGTTCTACTTCTGCACTCACGATGTTTTCGGGATTGTCCCAAGGTAAATAATCCATCGCACTGAAGTTGATTTTCTGGCAATCATCATGGAATGAGGAGTTTTGTGCCAAGATCAGTGTATGATCATGCACTGAAAGCGTGGTCTGAATGCTTACAGTGTTATTTGTATTCGTAAACTGAAGTAAAGTTTTCAACGTGGTATTATCAGAAATAGCTGTCATTTTGTTGGGTCTGCTGTATGACGTTTAAGGCATGTGATTGTGTGCAGTAGTGTCAACCAGGAATCCAAGTAGTGTACAATGATTGTTACAGACATACATCAAGTGTCACACGAGGAATCAAAATGAACGTTAAGTTCAGCATGAATCACCTGTAACCACACACACACACACACACACACACACACACCACACACACACACACACACACACACACACACACACACACACACACACACACACACACACACACACACACGCACATTGCCGTCTAATATCACTTATAGTGAAAAGACGTTAAATCAAGCAACGAACGAACGAACACACACATTGAACATTAAACATTGAACATTGTTTAATTAATAGATCCTTTAACACCACTTGGGGCATATAGATCAACAGCAACTAAACGACAATCCAACAGGATTATTACATAATATGAAGCACAAAGATTAGTTCAACAGAAAAACGTATACAGCAAACACAGGCACACACACACATACACATGCATTCTTGCACGCATATACATACAAACACATACAACTATCTCTCCCCCCACAACACGCACACACACACACACACACACAATCTCTCTCTCACACAAACACAAACACACACACACACACACACACACACACACACACACACACACACACACACACACACACACACACACAATCTCTCTCTCTCTCTCTCTCTCACACACACACACACACTCTCTCTCTCACACACACACCCGCACACACACCCTGCATACACACACACACTCACGCGCTTGCGCGCACGTGCATACACATACATACAAAACATAAACACGCGCATGCACACCCAGTAAGCATCCGTGTATCTCGTGAGATAATGGTAGCATCTTGGTCGATTAAGGTCTGTAAACATGTTAACAATTTGTCGTGCTCCTTGTACTTTCCTAAAACTAATGCAAAGCGCTCAATTGGCGTGGTAGCAATTAGACCATTACAAGCAAACAAACATCACGAACCACATCAATAAACCTCTGCTGTTGCACGTGTTCTGTCACCAGATTTGTTTTCACTTTACAGTGAAACCATCATGAGAAAGACAGTTGAATACCTTGGGATAAAGGTTGGAGGAAAAATGATAAATAATCTTAGTTATGCAAATGACCCCTTTCACATGAATAAATTTTTCAAAAAACCTACATCTCGTGAATATAATAGAAAAACCAGAAAAAAAGGACTGGAGCTAAATAACCAGAAGTCATGGTAATAAGTAAATTGTACAATTTGGAATACTTTCGATAACATAGCACAAATTACCACTCACAGTTTGGTTAAGAAGCCTTTTGATAAAAAAAGTATATGTCCACAAAAAAATCGAAATACAGTAAAAGCCAAACAGAAATTCATTCAGCTTATAAGAGTTGCGCTCTTATGTTTATTAAGAGAGGTCATCCATCGACGAAACGTCTCATGAGCATAACAAAATAGTCAACGTATTTTGCAGGGGTAATTGTACAAATATGGGCAAAGGACCTCTTAATGAATATGAACTGTATTTCCTGTTATATAGTTATTCACGCTCAAAGTGGCTTTCTGCCACTGGCTGTCCAGCCAGAGACAGGATATATGTATACATATATACACATATGTATATATGTATATATATATACAGATAGATAGATAGATAGATGCATGCATACATACATACATACGTACATATGTATATATATATACATATATAGATAGATACACACATACATACATACATACATACATACATACATACATATATACATACATACATAATAATAATAATAATAATAATAATAATAAGAGACCATTTATAAGCGCACATCTCTGCCTACGGCGGAGCTTATGACGCTTTACAATCATTCACTCACAATATTTCAATCTCTCGGACCTCACGTACATACACTAAATACACAATACAAAGTAATAGAATAAATCCATAAAAATACTACATACGCTACAATCATACACGGATTCTCACGCAAGTCCAAATGCACCCCACAACCCCCACGGCTATACCCCAAAGTACTGTGAGGCACATTGGGCTCTATAATCACCCACCCCCACCCCCACCTACCTACTATAACATACATACACACTAACACACCTTTTCTACTATTAGGCTGGGGGGAAATGAGGTTGAACTTACTGATAATATTTTTGAAAGAGGTGAGTTTTTAGAGCTGTTTTGAAAGAAGAAGTCGATTTTAGGTGTCGGATTTCAAAGGGAAGAGAGTTCCAGATAGTGGGGGCTGCGAAGGAGAAAGAGCGATGTCCAAATGTTTTTGTGCGCACGCGTGGAACACGGAGCAATCTGGTATCAACAATGGAGCGGAGATTTCTAGAAGGAGTGTACACAGAGAGAAGATCAGCCAGGTAGCGAGGAGAGAGATCAGAGAAAAAAGAGTGGCATAGTGAGGCAAGCTTATAGTCAATGCGAGCTTGAACAGGCAACCAGTGAAGGGATTTGAGAATAGGTGTGACATGATCATGCTTGCGGGAACGAGAAACAAGTTTAGCGGCAGAGTTTTGTACTTTTTGAAGTTTGTCTAATTGATTTTGAGGACAGCCAGAAAAGAGGGAGTTACAGTAGTCTAATTTGGAGAGAACAAAGGCAGAAAGAAATGTTTTGGTAGCGTCTTCTGAAAGTAAGTGGCGAATATAACTAATGCGTCTAAGGTCAATGTATGCTTTGCGGCAGACTGTCTGTACATGTGTTGAGATACTCATGTCTTTGCTGAAGTGGAAGCCAAGATTTCGTGCGGTAGAGGAAAAGGGAATATCTGTTGATCCAACGGTAAGAGATGTAGGAGTGGTAGACGGCAGAGACTTAAAAGAGGAAGAACAGAGGACAGCTTCAGTTTTCTCGTCATTTAGTTTTAGCTTGTTTTCGAGCATCCAGATTCGTATGTCGGTGATACAAAGTTCGAGAGAGGAAATGGCTGGGTGTATGTTCTCGGGAGGAGTAGAGAGTTCAAGTTGAGTGTCATCTGCAAATGATTGATGTTCAGGAGAGTGAGACTGTATCAGGCCGGCAAGTGGTTGTGTATAGAGGACAAAGAGCACGGGGCCCAACACAGATCCCTGTGGGACCCCGTACAATAGTTCTTCAGATGTAGAGTTGAGGTTATTGACAAAGACCGATTGTGTTCTTTCTGTGAGGTATGAACGGAACCAGGAAAGAGCGGTGTGAGAAATGCCGTAACTGTATTGGAGTCTGTTAAGCAAAATGGTATGGTCTATTGTATCAAAAGCAGCTGAGAGGTCCAGTAAAGTTAGTAGAGAGACGTTTCCAGAGTCAAGAGCTAAAAGGATGTCATTAGAAATTTTGAGGAGCGCAGTTTCAGTACTGTGATGAGGACGATAAGCAGACTGAGAAGGAGAGAAGAGGTCGTAGTCATTAAGATATGTAAGTAATTGTTGGAGAACGACTTTTTCAAGAATTTTGGAAAAGAATGATAGGTTAGAAACCGGTCTGTAATTTTTCAAGTTGTTTGGGTCCAAGGATTGTTTCTTGAGGAGAGGTTTTACAACAGCTATTTTAAGACTTGATGGAAATATACCGGAAGAAAGAGAGGAGTTGATGATTACAGTGAGAGTTGGGAGCAGATCATCAAGAAACTGGAGAAACAGAGGGGTAGGAATGGGATCGAGGGAACATGAAGTGGGTTTTGATTTGAGAATGATGGTTTTAAGTTCAGACTCAGTAACAGGGTTAAACATGCAGAAAGTTGAAGTGAGGGTGGTGGAGGTAGGTCTTTTTACCAAAGGGGACAACGTGGCCTGATCTAATTCTTTTCTGATGTTTTTTACTTTGTCGAGGAAATACTTATTAAACACTGAAGGTAGGTCATTTAAAGGGTATGTGTTGGGAAGTAGAGATTTTTTGCTGCGGCCTAGCAATCTGTCACAGACATTGAACAATTTTCTTTGGCTTGTAGCGGAGGCGATTTCGTTTAGATAGAAGAGAGATTTAGCCTTTAGAATAATTTTTGAAACTGCCTTTTTTGCTGTGTTGAAAATATGTTTAGTGATCGTAATAGGGTTTTTGAGCCATCTGCGCTCAGCCCAGCGTCTGTGCTTTTTCGCTGCCTCAAGGTCATCTTTAACCGCGGCAAACCAAGGCTCAAGGCGATTGGTGCGCATCTTGCGACGACGTAGTGGTGCGTGTTTGTCAAACACAGACACGAGGGCAGAGCTCAAGTGGTCAACAGAGGGGCAAAGGTCAGGGGTCACGAGAATGCGAAGGTCGGAACTGAATGAAACGCTGTCGATCGCACGTACGTTGCGCGACTCAGAGTACTCTACGGGATCAGACGGCACAGTGACAGACAGTTCAGCCACAACACAGTAGTGATCGGACGACAGTGAATGGGTGACGTGCGTGGAGCGTAAAATGTTGTCGGTAGGCCGAAACACTACCCAATCAAGAATGTGGCCATGCTTTTGTGTTGGCTCAGAGACGGCTTGAGAGAAACTAAACATGTCAAGATAACTTTTGATTTGTGCAGAGGTTGGATCAGAATCAGAATCAAAATGAACATTGACATCACCAATGATAAAAGAACTGCCTGACAAGGTATTACAAAAATCAAGCAATAAAGGAAAGTCATTCAAAAACATTGCAACAGTCAATTTGTTTTTTCGGCTAGGCGGGGGTCTGTAAACACAGACAAAATGCAAACAGTTCATTGGCAACGAGAGGGAAAGGCGGACGGCTTCGAAGGATGGGTGCTGGAAGGGGAAGGTAGTGGCGGTGGTCAGTCGTTTGGCTAGGCAGTCTTTATGGACGACGGCGATGCCTCCTCCGCGGGAAGCACGGGGAAAGGAGAGAGCTGTGTAGCCAGTCGGTGCCAGGTCGAGACATCTCGCTTCGTCACCGTGTTGACGAAGCCAAGTTTCTGTCACAAACAGAATGTCAACATACATACACACACACACACACATACACACACACACACATACCTAGATACATACGTAGATAGATAGATAGATAGATAGATAGACAGACAGATAGACAGATAGGTAGATAGATACATACATAGATAGATAGACAGACAGACAGAAGATAGATAGACAGACAGATAGACAGAAAGACAGATAGAGAGACAAACAGACGGAGAGACCGACAGATGGTTAGATAGACGGACAGATAGATGGATAGATGGATAGATACATGCATACTTCATACATACGTACATACATACATACATACAGACAGACAGACAGACATACATACATACACAGATACATAGATACATAGATACAGAGGTAGATTCATAGATAGGTACATAGATAAAGACAGAAAGAGACAGATAGTAAATAAACAAAATCACTAGATTTCAGAATAAAACAAAAGGTGAGATAACTTCTCTGAAGTTTGTTTGATATAGAGAACATACCACGTTTTATGCAGTAATTTGTACGCCATTTTAATGGCCACAGTAGCCAGGATAACATGGCAACAACATTGAGACAGGTTGATAAGTGTA
>JAPXFY010000030.1:22495991-22528491 GCA_030674185.1 Monoplex corrugatus
ATTCCATTTTTGTTGATCCTAGCCTGTGCCTCTTGGTCTGCGTGTGCCCTACTATTTCTCTGACTATGAGGTTTTCTTTTTCTGCGGCCAATCCCTCCTGGACATTCCATTTCGTACCAGTCCTCACATGGGCTGGATTGATCTCACGACCTCATTTCCCGAGTCTTTAAGTATGCTGAGACCTTTCCTTCCTTGTATTTCTCAACAATGGATTTTAGGGGTAGCTTCAGCTTTTTCCGGCGACGATAGGGTGCAATATCCGTGAGATTGGGTGGGACACCAAGCCATTTGCTTGTGTATTTGTTGATTTTGGCCTCTGTTGATTCTACTGTGATTGTGCAGATATCGTATATCAACAGAGGCTAGAGAAGCTTTGGAATCAGCAGAAAGTACAGGCACTATACTCTGTATTTACCAATAAGGCCACAATAATCTATTACCTGCACATTTTATTCTGCCATTTGCTTGGTTTTCTTACCCATTGTGTATCTTTCAGGGAGTCGTCATACTACCTTCCGAGCCATCAAACAACTGTTTAGAGTATTTGTGAGGAATGTCCACATTGTTTCATTGTTAGTTTTTCTGCAAACAACTACTTTCATTTTCACACAAAACAAAAGAAAACAAAAACTCTCCAAAGACGTATTCTAAAGAAGTTACTTCAAATGAAGTTATTTAATTGAAATTTCAGAATCATTGGTACACAGTCCTATTTATGTACCATGTTAGTGTTGATAAAGTTTGTGTTCTCTTGAGAATTGTTCTTTCATAGTTACTGTTAACAGTGTTCATATTTCAGGTCCATGTATCTACTAACCCAGGTCTCTTTTCTATGTCATTATCTCTTCCATTTACACACTTTCTGTCTCTTACCCTGTCTGTCTTCCCTCTACCCTCCTCCACTTGGTGTTTGTTTGTTTGTCTTGTAATGTCAGTTAGTGTGAAAAGACGTTAACTGAATTACGAACACAAGCAAACAGAAACACAAACACACACACACACACACACACACACACACACACACACACACACACACACACACACACACACACACACACACACACACACACACACACACACACGCACACTCACGCACGCACAAACGCACATACACCCCCCTTACACATTTACCAAACACATGGCTATTGCCCCAACCAACAACAACCACAACATGTTGATAAATTCTAGAGAAACTAGTAACTGAATATATACATGGACAAATAAAAAAAGAGAAGAAATAGAGAGTTTAAGAGTTTAGAAATGGGAGAGGTGGTTGGTAGCGCTGGGGAAACATTCCATTGGCAAAAATCCTGTATTAAAACCAGTAGTGTTTTGTCGTGTGGTCAAAGGTCTCCCCTCGTTTATTCAATAATCTTTCTGTGTTTCAACAGAGATATGTTATTCTATGTGGTCGGGACATAGTGAAACATTTCCCATCATTTTAATCATGTTACCATCATTTATTTCATCAACTGAAATTGTTTGACATCAGTGAAGATTTTGACGAATTTAAAAAAAACCTTTTCTGACTGAGCAAATGTTTCAGTATCTCAGATGAAAAACTTTTCCACTGATGATGGAACCTGCTCCAAAGACGTCAAAATAAGAACTGGAATGGCAAAGTAAAAACATGGTCCAACTCAACAACATCCGGAAAGACAGGCATACCAAATGGCCTAAAAGTTATACTTTTGAAATGCTTGATCCAGCCAGTTATGATTTATAGCTGCGAAGCCTGGACTCTGAGAAAAGCTGATTGCAGAAGAATTAAGGCAGCAGAGATGTGCTTTTCTCGGAGACTATCATGTGTCAAATGGACAGATAGAAGAACTGTTGAACGTGTCCTAGAAGAACTTGATACCACCAGAAAACTACTAGCAGACATCAACAGTAGTAGTAGGCCTCCTTCGGTCATGACTGACCATGGACAAAGTACATCCGTTCTAATGTCTAGATGGGCTGTCTGCTTGGTCCAAGCAGCGTCGTCTGTGACTATACAGACCAATGCGAGAGAGGCAGTCTCTGTCGCAGCGGTCGCATGTGTATGCTGATGCTGGTCTGTTGGCTGTCATCCCTTTTCTGCGAACTCGCTTTTCTGCTGCAGCAGCTGACAGTTTGTCCTCACCAATCCGCAGCTGTTTCTTGAGAGTAGTTCTCCAGCTGTTGCGGTCGTCTGCGAGGTCCTCCCAGGACTCAGTGTTGATCTCAAGCGCCTTCATGTCACGCTTGCAAACGTCTTTGTATCTCAGCTGTGGGCGGCCAATGTTTCTCTGCCCTGTGGCAAGCTCACCATAAAGGATGTCTTTTGGGATGCGACCATCTTCCATGCGGCGAACGTGGCCCAACCAGCGCAGCCGACGCTGTCTCAGCATGGTATGCATGGTTGGGAGGCCAGCGCAGGTTAGGACTTCGGTGTTGGTCACTTGTCTTGCCAGGAAATGCCAAGTATGCGCCATAGGCTTCTCAGGTGGAAGGTATTGAGTCTTTTCTCCTGATGAGTATGCGTGGTCCACGCCTCGCTGCCATACAGCAAGGTGCTGAGGACACAGGCGTTGTATACAGCCATCTTTGTCTTTGTGGTCAGCTTGGGATTTGTCCACACCCTTTGTGTGAGGCGGGCTAGTGTTGTGGCTGCCTTCCCGATCCTCTTGTCGACCTCTGTGTCAAGGGAGAGGTTATCGGTGATGGTGGACCCAAGATATGTGAATTGATGGATGGCTTCAAGCTCGTAGTCATCAATGGTGATGGCTGGTGGAGATGGCGTGTCTTGGCCCAGGACGTTTGTCTTCTTAAGACTGATGGTCAGACCAAAATCTTTGCAGGCCTGGGAGAAGCAGTCCATTAGTGACTGCAAGTCCTGCTGAGTATGGGTCACAACTGCGGCATCGTCAGCAAATAGCATGTCTCTGATGAGGGCTTCACGGACCTTTGTCCTTGCTCTGAGGCGGGCAAGGTTGAAGAGCCTGCCATCTGATCTGGTCCGTAGGTGGATCCCTTCTTGTGCTGTGCTGAACGCATGCCTCAAGAGGAGAGCGAAGAAGATTCCAAAGAGGGTTGGGGCCAGGACGCAGCCTTGTTTCACACCGCTGCGTACGTCGAAGGGCTTGGAGAGGTTTCCGTTGAACTGCACCATCCCTTTCATGTTTGAGTGGAAGGACTCAATTAAGCTTTGCAGTTTGGGGGGGCAGCCGATTTTTCGGAGAGCCCTGAAAAGGCCATCTCTGCTGACTAGGTCAAAGGCCTTGGTGAGGTCAATGAATGCCACATACAGGGGCATCCGCTGCTCTCTGCACTTCTCCTGGATTTGGCGAAGGGAGAAGACCATGTCTACCGTGGATCTCTCTGCTCGAAAACCACACTGTGATTCCGGGTAGACGCGTTCAGCCAGTTTCTGCAGGGGGATTAGGAGGACCCGAGCATAGACTTTGCCAACAATGCTGAGGAGCGAGATACCTCTGTAGTTGTTGCAGTCGCTCCTTTCGCCCTTGTTTTTGTACAGGGTGACGATCTTGACGTCCCTCATGTCCTGTGGTACAGCTCCCTCATTCCAACACTGACAGAGAACTGCGTGCAAAGGGTGCAGAAGAGAAGTCTTGCAGTGCTTGATGAGGTCTGGGGGAATTCCGTCGATGCCAGGTGCCTTCCCTGATGCCAGGCTATCAATGGCCTTGCTGAGTTCGTCCGCAGTTGGCTCTGCGTCAAGTTCTTCCATTACCGGCATGCACTTGATGGCATCGAGGGCTAAGGGGGACACCATGTTCTGTGTGGAGTAGAGGTCGGAGTAATGTTCCGCCCATCTTTCCATCTGTTGGCTAGGATTGCTGATTACTTCCCCAGTGGAGGATTTGAGGGTGGCGATCTTGCTCTGTGTTGGTCCCAGTGCCTTCTTGATGCCATCATACATTCCTCGGATGTTGCCTCTTTCAGCAGCACTCTGTATCTCTTCGCTGAGCTCTGTCCAGTACTCGTTTGCGCAGCGCCTGGTGTTAAGCTGAACCTTACTTCTGGCAGCCCTGAGGATTTGCAGGTTCTTCTCACTGGGTGACCGCTTATACTTGGTGAGTGCGGCACGCTTGGCCTCAACAGTGGGAGTCATCTCTGATGATTTGGCCTCAAACCAGTCGTGGGACTTCACAGTTTTCTTCCCAAAGGTTGCTATAGCAATGCGGTGCATGGTGTCTCGTAGCGTTTCCCATCTCTCAGTGGCAGAGTCTCTGGGCTGCAATGCATCGTATTCTCTCTGAAAGGCCTCTGTGAACTGTTCTACAAGATCTGGCTGAGACATCTTGCTGACGTCAATGCGAGGGTTCCCTTGTTTCTTTGAGCAGTGGAACTTTTTTGGTTGTAGCCTGATCTTGCAACATACCAGAGAGTGGTCTGTGTCGCAGTCTGCGCTGTGATAAGAGCGAGTGTGGAGAACGTTTTTGATAGCGGCACGTCTTACTAGGATCAAATCCAGTTGGTGCCAATGTTTTGAGCGGGGATGCCTCCAGGAGACTTTGTGCTGAGGCTTTGTCTTGAAGAAGGAGTTGGCGATGCACAGTTCATGGCATGACACATGGCCAATGTATTTTAGTCTTCTCTTTAGACATCAACAAGAGAAGACTAAAATACATTGGCCATGTGTCATGCAGGAATAACAGGGACCTCATGGCAACCATTTTTCAAGGAAAAACTGGCAAAATGGAAGAAAGGCAGACCTCCAATCTCATACTTCGAAAACATAACCAATATCTGTGGCTAAATATTCAAGAAATTGTCCACAAAAGTCCAGACAGAGTGGCCTGGAGGGAGGTGGTAGTGTAACAGAGTGCATCGGCCATCACTAAACCCAGTGACGCTGACAGGTGAGACAGGTGAGACAGGTGAGAGACACTTTTCCAAATGAATGGAGTGATAAAGTGACTGACCTGGAACCTGTCCCCCTCCAAGCTAACAAATAAAAAGTTCTTCTGTAAAAGTCAACAATTAAAATACAGCACAATTTTTACAGTGTTTTGGGTGTTGTTTTCTACTTGTCTGGCCGATACACATCATCCTAAGATCTTAATGGTTATCTGTCTCTCAACCAATATTCATTTAGGTCAAAATGTCTTTTTTGTTAGAGCATAATCATCTTTTCGTTGCTTGAAGCTTTCCTTTATTCAAAAGCTGTCACTTCGGTGTATTGATAATCGTTTCTTTTGTGCATGTTCAAGTATTCAAGGTCTTTGACATCTTCATGTCGTACCAAGATAAAACTGTCATAATACGCTGTTAAGAAATACGTCCATACAATAACTTGGTCAATAACTTTTGTTGCGCCTTTAAAGACGAAAAATTTCATAATATCACTCTAATTGTTTCTCCAGCTGATCAGCTGTCTGTCAGTGACTGGCAACGTCTTTTGTTTTGATACGCGTTTGTGATCACACAATTATGTGTTCCCGTTGTTTAAGTATGTCTGTCACCTCCCTGACTGTGGTTGATTTTCTGATGGGTGTCTTGCTAGAACTGGAGCAGCTGATAAAAATCTTTTGTGCTGGTTATCTCCATTATGATGACACTTCCATTAGTGCCGTGGACTGTATAGTGGCAGGATTGTTGTCTCTGTTGTCCAGTGAAGTGTCATTTCAGATGATTTGACTTGTTACTCTCGATTTTGTTTTCATAGTTTTCCATTCAGCTACTTCCGATTTGAGAGGAGTCCTGCAACAGTGGCTTGTCTGCAACATGGTTGGTTGACTGGTATCTTGCAATGGGGCATTTACTTATGATAACATCATGCTGGGAGTTTTATAATCCGGCACTTTTTCTAATGGGGATGCCAGGGCTCTTTCAGTATAAATAGTATCCCCACCTTCTGGAAATTCTGTGCTAGAAATGTCCTCTTTTCTGTCACTCTCTTTGTTTCTGCCTTGTTCCTTTGCTGTCTGTCATTTCTTTCTATAATTTTCTGCCCAGCTGGTCCATTCACCTGTATGTTTTCGATAGTCTTACGTATTTTCTTAGGATCGACAGTTGGGTACACGTGTTAAGTGCATCTTTGGCTCTAGGGAGGTGAGATATGGGGAAGCAATTTTAGGTAACTTAGGCCCGTATTTGTATGTTTTAGTGTCCTTATTTGTGTTTAAATTTGTGTTCAGGTTTGTTTTTTAAATCCCCTGTGCGATAAATTGGATGGAGTGGTCAACGCCAGGGGCATCTCCTTAGATTATGTGCGCGAATGCAATGATATGTTACTTTGTTTTCTTTTCTTTTTGGCTGTTGAAGTATTGTTTATGTTTTGAAACGGTTATAGCAGCCCTGATATGGCTCTATGCAGTCAGCTGGGCTTTACAGAAAAAAATAACAATAACAATAAGTCCGACAATGTATTTGCATTACACTTCAAAACTTCTGGCAAAACATCAGAGAAGGAGTGCTTACCTTCAGGATACATCATCATCTTCATTAGGTGCCCTGCCGCATGGCGTTGGCGACCATGGACTTCCAACCATCTCTATCTCTCAGGATATATCAGGATACATATCGTCTTTAATCTTATTTTATTTGCACTAGTCTCTGTGGGCCAGAATCTTATCTACTGGTCAATACGGAAATATGACAATAATATGCAACAGGTCCATAACTTAAGTGTCATGTGACATAACCATAGCTCGGTGATTGATCAGTGTGGTTGCAAACAGATTTCATGTATCGATTTCCCATCCTGCTGTGTGGATTGCTGTCTATGGCTATTCCAATCCCTGCAAAGGTAAATATGAGTTTACCTGTACTCGCACTACCCTTACACTTTGTTCTTAATCCTTTTGTGTGCACCTTCAACATTTTAATTGAAAAATGACAGAAATCAAACCAAGCTAAAATGTTAAAATGTACAGAAGCCAGTGCAGACATAATTTGATATTGTGGAATAAAATGGCTTGTGTCTTCCATAAGAATAACTTTGCTCATTTCTTCTCTCTCTCTCTCTCTTTCTCTCTTTCTCTCTCACTCACTCACTCTCTCTCTCTCTGCTCTGTCTCTCTGGCTCTGTCTCTCGCTCTCTCTGAGTCTCTGTCTCTGTCTCTGTCTCTCTCCCTGTGTGTGTGTGTGTGTGTGTGTGTGTGTGTGTGTGTGTGTGTGTGTGTTAACAACTGTACAACAGCGTATTTCCAGTTTTGTGGCATGCAGTGAATTGTTAAACCATGTGATGTGTCACCTGATGTCAGTTCACAGAGTGCCGTATACGCAAACACACAGTTGTATGGAGGGCTATGATCGCCAACGCCTCGTGGCAGGGCACATGTTGATGATGACATGGTGACAAAGACAGGAAATAACTCCAGGCCGTTAAAATGCTTATCACGTATTTCATGAGTGTCGTCCGTAATTCAAACGGCGCTTTGTGTCTGGAAATAGTGTTCTGTGTTGTGCTTGTGATGACCATAACAGGGAAAGCAATGGACCCTGGGCTGTGAAATGTGCATCACATTTTGTAGTGTCATACACTGCGTTTGAATTATCCAGTATTCGTGCATGTATGCATACCATGTGTGTGTGGTGTGTGGTGTGTGTGTGTGTGTGTGTGTGTGTGTGTGTGTGTGTGTGTGTGTGCATAAATGTGTGTGTATGTGTGTTTGTGTGTGTGTGTGCGTGCGTGTGTGCGCATGTGTGTGCGTGCATGTGTGTGTGTGTGTGTGTGTGCTGGTGCTTGTGTTTATCTGGATGTGCGTGAGCGTGTATACAGTAGGATAGATAAGCTGAGGCGTGTGAATGTCCAACACCAAGGTTGTCTGTATCTTCGGCCTTGTCAGTGTTGGAACATGTTGGGAAAGGAGTGTAGAGTGCAATCTGATTGTGTAGCCTCAGTCAAAAAGGAACTTGATGACGTCTTGGAGGTATATGGTCACTCGCTTGGTCTGGTTTTCAGAATAAGTGATGACTGCATCAGTAGTGGAATGATCAGGTAAGTGTTCTGAGTATACTGCATCACAACAAGCAATGGGCCTGATGAACTCCACCAAACTGCCCAGCAGCAGTGCAGTCTGTCTCTGTGCGAGCCCTCATGCAGCTTGTATCAATGGCTGCCTGTTGACTTGCTGGCACTGACAAACTGACTGAACAGTGCTTCGTGTTAGGGAGACAGCCGATGAGCTGCAGGGTGGCAATACCACTTTAAGCACATAAACGACATGAGAGCTCAAACCCAAACGAAAATATGGTCATGCCATATTAACCATTCCCCTTTCAATAACGATTTAACACTTTGGTGAAGTAGTTACCCTCAATATCAAATGACCTCAATGTATTTTCTGGCAGTTGGTTTCTTAATAGCAATCAAACATACTACTCAAAGTGGTTTCATTCTGATTCATGAATAGCATACATATGTATACATACGTATACATTATATATATATATATTATATATATGTGTGTTGTGTGTGTGTGTGTGTGTGTGTGTGTGTGTGTGTGTACGATGCTAGTGTGAGCCAACGATGATTCTTCGAATTATCATGCAGTGTGTAATTTATGGCGAATTTTACACTCTGCAGTGATAATTCGAAGAATCATCGTCGGCTCACACCAGCATCGTGTCACATACGTAGCCACAATGTATATATATAATATATATATATATATATATATATATATATATATATATATCATCATCATCATCATCATGTCGAGCTTGCTTGGCTATCCATGACAGTTTCTTCCATCCTTCTCTGTCAGACATTGCAGTAGGTAGTTCATCATAGTGACAGCCCATAATATCGATCAGTTGGTCGATGAAGGTCTTCTCTGGACGTCCTGGTCTTTGTTTGCCATGACTGGGTTCCATAGTAGAACATCCCCCACCAGTTCTTCTTTGCTACGCCAGCAGTGTCCCGTGAAGCGCAGTCTTTGTTGACGTATTGATTTACTGATTGGTGAGATCTTGCCATATAACTGTTTGTTAGTTGGATGTTCTCTCCAGGATTTGTTCAGGGCTTTACTTAAATTTCATAGCGTTTAAAATTCATAGCGTTTTTACCCCAATGGTCCAAGTACAGAACCACGTTTAAGTTGACCTTATGCCTACAGGACTGTGCACTATAGTGGTATGTGGTCCAGATGGGGACATCATCCTAGATTCTGTGTCCCCTGTGGGTATGCCGGGTATGGGTGCCTTTCAGTATAAAAAGTATCCCCATCTTCTGGAAATTATGTGCTTGAAATTTCCTCTTCTGTCACTTTCTTTGTTTCTGTCTTTTTCTTTGCTTTCTGTCATTTCTTCCTATCTTTTTAACGTCTTGCTGGTCCATTCACCTGTGTGTGTTCGATAAAGTCTTACATACATTTTCTTAGGACTGATAATTCAGTACATATATTAAGTGCATTTTTGGCTGTAGGTAGGTGACATATGCCGAAGCAATTTTAGGTAATTTATGCCCATTTTAGATATGTTTCGGTGTTCTTATATATGCTTAAATTTGTATTCAGGTGTGTTTTTTTAAATCCCCTGTGCGATAAATTGGACGGAGTGGTCAACGCGGGCAGCATATCCATAGATTATGTACACGAATGCACTGGTATGTGTACGTAATTTTCTTTTTTTTCCTGTTGAAGTTTTCTGTTTTGAAGTGGACACAGCCCTGATGTGGCTCTACGCAGTCGGCTGGGCTTTAAACAACAATAACAATAACAATCATCCTGTGATAACTGACCAGCGTGTTCTTGCTGACATCTGCTGACATGTCTTTCTGCTCTCATGATCGTGACGTTTGATCGATGTCAATGGAGTTTGTAGATTAATACAGTTGTTAAACGCCACGCATTTTCAACAAATCTGGTGACAGTCTGTTTAAACAGTTGAGCGCTCTCCTGGTAAACATACTCCCATTCAAAACCACCCCGGTACAAATGGTGGACTGTTTGGGACATGCATTAATATGTATTTGCCACAACTCAACAGCAAGGACCAGACTGTCAAACCTGGTCCACATTCATCACCAAAGAGAATGAAGTGTCAAAAGAAAAAAGAGAGAAAAACACGCATAGCGAGAGATAGAGATAGAAGATAGATAAATAGAGAGAGAGAAAGAGAGAGAGAGAGAGAGAGAGAGAGAGAGAGAGAGAGAGAGAGAGAGAAAGACAGACAGACAGACAGATGGAGAGAGAGAGAGAAATCTTTTATTGATCAGGATGTAGTCAATTTGATTTTTGGTATTATCTCCTGGACCCATCCATGTCCAATTTCTTGTGTATTAGGCTGCTCAAACCAAGTGTTTCCTACTATGAACTCATTCATCTGTGCCCATTCCACAAGTTTCTCTCCCCTTTTGTGTACCAATGCCATGAAGTCCAACTATATCCTCCATCCTATCCTGTCCCCACATTACTCCCCATTATGATTGTAACTTCCTGCCATTTACGTTTGAGCCTTGGCCATCTCTGATACTTCATACAAATTGTCAATTTCGTCCAGACTACTTGCAGATCTTGGAGGATACACCTGGATGATGTTGATATCAAATGCTTGCCATCCAATTTAACCAGCAAAACTCTGTCTGACACAGCCAAGTATCCCTTAACTGCTTTTGATTTGTCCATGTCAATTATGATGCCTACTCCTCTTTCATGTGCGTTTTCACCCGTATATATTATAGTATGCTCTCCTGATGTTATCATGCCTGCCCCCTTCCATCGCACGTCCCCAAGTCCTAAAATATTAATGTTAAGCCTTTGCATCTCAGTCTTGACATTCTCTAGTTTTCCCTTTTACCAACCCCCATATACATAAAAAGATGTGCCTACCGACCTCCATATGCATAAAAAGATGTGCCTACCAGCCTCCATATACAACAAAGATGTGCTTACCAGCCTCCATATACATAAAAAGATATGCCTACCAGCCTCCATATACATACAAAGATATGCCTACAAACCTCCATATACATAAAAAGATGTGCTTACCAACCTCCATATATATGTGTATATACATAGACATACATACATATATACATACATGTCTCTGTCCCTCTGTCCCTCTGTCTTTCTGTCTCTCTGTCTCTGCTCTCTCTCTCTCTCTCACGTGTGCGTGTTTGTTCAGATAGACAGAAAGGTATAACACTCTTACACGCACACACACAAATATGCACTCCCACATGCACATACGCACGCAAACACATAAACATGCGCATATCCACTCAACCACATATAGGCATACGTGCGCGCGCGCGCGCGCGCGCACACACACACACACACACACACGCACACACACACACACACACACACGCACACACACACACATGCATGCATCCACGCACGCGCGCGTGAGCACACACACACATATACTCCCCTCCTCTCTCTCTCAGCTGGTTAACTTTTCCAAAGGTTATGTCTATGTGTGTGTAATTGTCTGTTTGTCTGTCTGTCTGTCTGTCTGTTTGTCGGTCTGTCTGTCTGTCTCTCTCTGTGTATGTATGTGCATGTTAACTCAGAACTGAGTACACATTTTTTTTGTCATAAGAACCAAGATGTGGCTATGCACATATCTGTTATAGTAAATTGACAAATCATTATCATTTTTCGCCATCGAAAGTCCGTTGTTGGAAGTAGACCTTCCGCTGCTGCTTCCATTCACCTCGTTCCAGCGCTTTTCCAGTTCTTGTCAATTCCATCCAGGTTGTCTCTCCGTCTAATTTTTTTATTCTATTGCCAGCGCCGTCTCTTGGTATCCAGAGCGTGGTTTTTGTTGTCCAACGATTGTCCATTCTCCGGGTGAGATGTCCTGCCCAGTTCCATTTCAGTTTGTTGATGATTTCCAAGATATCTCGCATTTTTGTTCTTTCTCTGATCCACTGAGCCGTTTTGCGATCTTTCCAGGTGAATACAAGCATGATTCTTTCATGTGCTCGCTGCATGGCTCTTAGTTCAAAGCGAGTTTTTTTCGTTAGATTCCACGTTTCTGCACCGTAGGTGACTGTGACGTGTGTTGACAGTAAACATCGTGCGGATAACAGCACGGCATGATATTCGTTTAAATGATAACTGATTGCTGTTCACTGTGATATGTATATATACTGTAGTCAGTTGAGAATCGGAGGGCGACGAGTAAAGACGTAGAAGCATTGCCCTGTCTTCCGAGTTGGCTGTAGAAAGAACGAAACATGGTGTCAGAATCGTGATTACGAACTCCAACAAAAATCCAGAATATTGAAGACTAAAGTTCAACCATGGAAGATGAACAAGAAGAGAGAAGAGCCAGTTGACGACATGCCAAGATTCCCTTGCCTCCTAAACTTGATGTGAATGGAGGAAACCTGCAGAGCAGCTGGAGGAAATTCAAGAGGCTTTGGGACAGCTATGAAATTGTGACAACACAGACAGAAGAAGACTCAACATACAGAACAGCAGTTTTTCTTTCTTGCATCGGGCTGGATGCTATGGACATCTATGAAGGATTGGCATTTGCTAATGAAGCTGAAAGAAATGACATTGACACTGTTCTCCAGAAATTCGAAGAATACTGTGTGGGTTCAACCAATGAAACTTACGAAGCATTCAGATTCAACTGCAGACATCAAGCAGCAGGAGAATCTATCGAACAGTTTATAGCAGAACTGCGGAGACTGATCAAGACCTGTAACTATGGTACACTGGAAGACAGACTGTTGAGAGATCAAATCGTACTGTGTGTACAACACGAGACTCTGCGATCAAAATTACTGGAAGTGCGACAGCTGACATTGACTGCATGTATTGATATGTGCAGAGCGCATGAATCAAGTCAACATCAAACCGTCCAAATGATGAGAAAAACGCAGACAAGCTTTCAAAGAAAAGAAGACAGAGAAGCAGTATAGCAAAGGAAACAAACCAGAGTACAGAGAGAAATGCGGATATTGTGGTGGAAAGCACCCAAGAGCAAAAGAGAAATGTCCAGCATTTGGAAGAAAATGCAAAGCTTGTGGAAGAAATAATCACTTTGCTTCATGCTGCAGAACACACAAGAAAAATCAAAAGAAAACAAGAGTTCGGCACTTTGAAGAAGAGGAAACTGACACTGAAAGCGATAATGAAATCCTCGGGATCGAAGACAAAACCAGAAAAAAGGAGAGAAACATACGAGCAAAAATGCTGATAAATGAGATGCCGGTAAGATTTCTTCTTGACACAGGTGCAACAACAAACGTGATGTCTGAGAGCCTGTACAGAGAAGTCACAGGAGATGAAAGAAAGTCTGACCTGCAAGAGACGAAGAAGAAGCTGGTGATGTTCAACGGAACAGAAATGAAGCCTGTAGGGGAGATAGTGATGCGAGTGAAAAACCCCAAGAACAGAAGGAAATACAAAGTCAACTTCGCGATCACCAGAACGGACTGTAAGCCAGTACTGGGACTGAAAGCTGTACAGCACATGCAATTGTTGACGATCAATGAAGAGAACATTGCAACGATAGCGGCGAATCAGAAAGAGGAGGAAAATGCAAAAGATATGCTCACAAAGTACAACGATGTCTTTGAAGGAGCAGGAAAACTAGAAGGGAAATTACACCTAGAAACAGACCCCAGTATTGCTCCAGTGAAGATGCCTTGCAGAAAGTGGCCAATAGCAGTGCAAGAGAAAGTGAAGGGCGAGCTGAAGAGGTTGAAAAAACTGGACGTGGTCACTAAAGTAGACATGCCCAGGATGAACATGGACATTGAAGATTTTGTCAAAACATGCAGCGCCTGTAACACATACCAACGTGGTCAGCAGAAGGAACCACTTATCAGTACAGAGATCCCTGACCTGCCCTGGCAGCACATCGCTTGTGATATCTTTGAACATAATGGCAATGAATACCTGGTCAAAGTCGATCACTACTCTGATTTTTTTGAGATTGATCGGTTACAAACAAGAGAATCCAAAGAGGTCATCATCTGTCTGAAGAGACACTTGGCAAGACACGGAATACCAGAACGCCTGACAACAGACTGTGGAACTCAATTCACATCAAATCAATTTGGAAAGTTCAGAGAAACATATGGGTTTGAACACGTAACAAGCTCACCACACTACCCTCAGTCCAATGGAAAAGCAGAGAGCGCAGTGAAGGCTGCAAAGACGTGCATGAAGAAAGCAGAACACAACAATCAAGATCCCTTCCTCGCTTTACTTGAGCTGAGAAACATCCCGACAGAGACTGTAAACAGTTCGCCTGCTCAGAGACTGTTCGGCAGAAGAACACGAACACAAGTGCCGACGTCAAAGACATTACTCCAACCTACAGTTGTACCAATCAAGAAAGAACTTGAGAAAAGGAAACTGAAGCAAGCGCACTACTACAACAGAAGCGCAGTAGAGCTGACAGAACTGAGTCCAGGACAGATTGTGAAATTCCAACCTCCAGGATCCAAAAAGTGGATCAGCGCCAAAGTAGACCAATAGGTGAACATCTGGTCATACAACATTCGCACAGAGGACGGACGTCAGTACAGAAGGAATCGTCGTCAGCTACGAGACACAACAGAAACGGAGCTTCAGCAGACAATCAACCCTCAACGACTGGTCCAGAGAAGGATGATTTCAGGAAAGCGACACATCGGGCAAGCAACAGCAAATCATCATTCCATCAAAACAGATGCTGGAAGATAACAAGAAAACTGGAACTGGAACAGAGCTCAGGACGCCAGCATCATCTGTCCGTGAGAACTCATCTGATCAGTCACCAGTCATCAAAATGTCTGAGACAATAAGCATCAAGGAGCCAGATGAAGTTATCAAACAAACAAGGACAGGACAACCCGAACCAGTTAGTTCTCCTTACAGAACAAGATCTGGAAGACAAAGCAAAAGGCCAGATTTCCTGAAATATGAATGAAACTGAAGACTCTACCACAATCAGATAAACTGAAAGCATTGCGAAATATGGACATGATGATGATGGATAGTATAATGATCAGAGATATAATGAGGTGAATGAATGATTGGGCCCTGTGCGTGAGAGAAAGAATGAGTGTTTGTTAAGTTAATGCTGTGATAAAAGTGGGAAACATATTTATTTCGTATGGACTGAAAGATAGGGAAAATGATTCATTGATTTTGTTTCCTTAAAGAAAGGGAGATGTGAGTGTGTTGACAGTAAACATCGTGCATGATATTCGTTTAAATGATAACTGATTGCTGTTCACTGTGATATGTATATATACTGTAGTCAGTTGAGAATCGGAGGGCGACGAGTAAAGACGTAGAAGCATTGCCCTGTCTTCCGAGTTGGCTGTAGAAAGAACGAAACAGTGACTGTGGACAGAATGCATTGGTCGTAGATTTTTTTTAGGACAGTTTGAGACTGCATAATGCTAATCTGTTAGACTGCTCAATATCTGTAAGGTTCTAAACTGTAGTTTTTTTAAATTTTGCCACAGAAAAATAACTTGGACTTGCCTGAACTCTCTTTTTGAGTCAACAAACAGACACAAGCCTATACTTGTATTACAGTATTTTTTTCAAAGTTTCGTGTTTGGTCTATACATGACTCATTCCAATATCAGGCAGAATGTCTGCTATCTCTTTGGTGGAAGTGCAAACTGGATATCTTCATGTGTCCATAAACTACCAGATATTGACAAGACTCAGTATAGTAAGGCCTCCTATGATTGAGATCAACTATGGAAGGTGCGCCCTAGTTGTCAGTTTCCTGCTGCTCTGGTAGTGTCGAGTGTCCTCTCCATGGCTCAAGCTTGGACAGGCTGATATGGGTAACAAGTCATCGTCCATGCTGTAGGTCTCCCGTCTCTATGAGAACTGTGGATCCAAATGAGTGGCGAAGGCAAATACAGTTTGGCGCTAGCAGCTTCACAGAAGTTGCCAGGAGGGTGCCGAAATCAACGTCAGTTTAACTTTGGGACCCAGTATTCTGGATTTTTCATAAGGGTTGGCTGGATTTTTCATTTAGGTTGACTGGATTTTTCATTAAGGTTGACTGGATTTTTCATTAAGATTGACTGGATTTTTCATCATGGTTGGCCGGATTTTTCATCAGGGTTGGTTGGATTTTTATTAGGGTTGACTCCCAAAGCCTTCTCATGGGTAGGCATGGCCGCAAGGCAGTAGAGATTTAAATTCCGAGTGTACGTTGTCCTATACGGGCTACTCACCCATGCTGACGAGATCCATACAGTCTGAATCGATTATGAACAGATAGTATGGGATCAACTGACTAATCACCGCTAACTGATATTTTGCATGCATATGCACATGCAAGGAAGCTAGGCACTGACAGTTCTACATACATAGTTGACCTGGGAGATGGGAAAAAATGCCTGCTGTTTACCCGCCAATCAGAAATCTCTAGGGGGATCAAACCCAGCATATAAGACATACTGTCTGATTCTAATATACGTGACCAGATTCCTAGTGACTTGACTTATAATTTGTATACTGACGGCAAATCGTTCTAGGTCGAGTGATGTTGGCAGATTCATAATTATTTATTTACTCCAAGTAATTGCTCACAAATATTTTCATATTTTTTTTATGGAGTAACTTTTGTGATAGACACTTTTAAGATAGTAACACGACACGGAATTTTGTGTCACTGGAGTCTCCTGCAAAGGGGAACTTATTCCAGTGTCTTCAGTTGGTGTAGGAAAAATGATTGTCATATAGGTTTACCAACATATCTGGTGTCGTTTGTGAATCTTAAGTAGATCTTTTCAGGGCATGGATTACTTTGTTTGCTTATTTTGCTGGATAATCTTGTGCATAAATACAGTTCCCGTTGTTGTGGTTAATAACTCTTAAATATTTTTTTCTGGTTTGCGGTTTGTCTGGTATGAGAGCCTCAGGCAAATGAAAGAGACATTGTGCTGTTTTATTAGTATAGTCTTCTTGATTTCTGTGTTTTGATTTGATTTTTCAAATTGATTTTAAATCTTCATTTCTAGTTATGGAGTCTGTCCTGTTTGTTTTGCGATTCTGTTTCACTTGTTGAAAGTGTACATAACAAACTTGTGGTTTTCATGTTATCAGATTCTCTGATAAGTGATTAATCAATGTCTTGTCAGTAAGTTGGTCAATCATGAACAAATATATTGAATAACGTCAGGTTCAGTGAATTTCCTTGAAATACTCGTTTTTGTAACAGTATACTAGGAGAAAGACAATCTGTGGTTCTTGTGTGTAATGTGGCATTTTCGTACATTGATGTTATAATTTTAAACAGTTGACTTTCATTTCAATTTCATATATTTTCAGCATGAGACCTTCATACCACATAATATCAAAAGCTTTCTGAAAATCATGAAAACAGCCACAGAATGTCTTTTTTCAGTTATTGTTGCTTTTTTTAATGACATTATCAATAAAGTTTGTGGTCTATGATTCTTGGATTTTCCAAACCAAGCGTGCTTATTTGTCAACATTTGGTTGTCGTTTATATGACTGTTTAAGCTGTCATTTATGATATTTTTTAAAAAGCTGTTAAGTGTTATCCTTCTGAATTCATAATAGGGAACACATGGTTTGAGCACCTAATAGAAGGAAATGGACATGGATAAATCCAGGAGACAACACAAGAAATCAAATTTATTATATCTTGATGAATAAAATATCTTGAAATTCTTTATTGATAACAAAAACTCACTATGTGCAGACTACAACAGTGACCATAATTCTGAAATGTACAATTTAGGCTAAAACTAAAGAGCAGAAAACAGACCAGAAACAACGTCAAACTAAATCTTGAACGCCTGAAATTAGATGAATTAAACTCGTGCAAAATTTAGCGTATCAATTAAAACAATCAGTGCTCTGGATACCAAAATAGTTCCATAACCCTGAGGAGTGAGGTAACACAGACCTCAACTTTTCCCGGGGTCAGCACCACGAGGGTGGCACCCATCCCCTCTCCCTAGATTCAAATTCATATACGGGATTCACTTTTTTTACTAGCACTTGGGAAAGACAAGAAGGCTAATTGGTCTTCACGGGGTGGGACCTGGGAAATCAATCTATCTCTCCAGTGTTTTGCACCAGGCAGCCGGCAATGCCCCGCTCTTCACGATTTTCAACTGCAGTGGGATCTTTAGCATGTGCAGCCAGAAGGCACGCGGGTCCGACTCGTTTTTTGTCCCCTTCCGAAGGACTAAGTCTTACATTCGATTTTCTGGTCAATCTGAGTAGAAAAGTTGAGCCTCTACGGGGAGGGAACCCGGGAACCTCGAGTTTAGTTACTGGCAGGACGAACGTCTGAACCATTCTGCCACTCTTCTCCCTTGATGTTTTCAAGAAGAATGTTAATAAATAATTCCATGGACAGCAAAGAAAACAAATGAGACAATCTGGAAAGAAGCAAACACGAAAAAATCATTCATGAAGATTAGGAAAAGGCAAATAACATGTATAGGGCATTTTATGAGACAAGAGGAATTCGAGCACCTAGTCAAATCAGGAAAGCTTGAGCGAAGAAGAACACCATGTAGACCTAGGCAGAAAATATTAGAGTTTTGCAGAATGGGTGGGGGTAAAAGGGGCAGAAGATATACTTGCAGCCAAGAAGAGAGAGGATCGTATGGAGGGCCAAAATGGCAAACACCATGTGGCAAGGTATATGATAATGAGATGTGATCATTTTTCATGAAAGAGGGGCCAAAGGTATAGGATATTTCCATAACTGCAAATTAAAAGAAACGCTCCTTCCAAAGGTGTTAGATAACTTTAACTTTAATAGTGCTTAAGAAATAACTACTTAAATGAAATAGGAGAAGAAGTGATCATTTTGAAAAAAAATTGCAGTTAAAGGTAGGTAATGACTTTTCCAATTTTCTCCTCAGCAATTGTTGACAACTTTCTCAAACTTTGGGAACTTGTAGACACACTTGTTGTACACTGCACACTGCTGTACAATATACAGAGGTTCCATATGGTTTGATGACTGTAAATGTTGTGTGAAACTCCGTTGTTTGCTTAATACACTGGTTTCATTTGAAGAGGATGTATCATTTTAACACGCCATTTCAACATGTTTCTTTGTCACAGTTTACTTGGAATTCTCACTACATGATAACTAACGGTTTCTGAACATAGCACAACAAAAACCTCAAGACTGACCATCAACATGTTTTCTGTTGCCTGTGTTGAGAACGGCCACTTTGGTCTGCTTTCCTAACAACAGGTCACAGATATTGCATACGATGCCAAAAAATTAACTCAGTCATGATTTAATTATCACACATATGCATCATGTGTTTATGCGCAAGCTTAAGGCTTGTGCCATAATCATTCTTTGATCTACTCCATCACATGGCACCTGTGACGTTAGTACATAAGGAATTCTGAGCGTGGAGACGTCATCTTGAGAAACTGAAGCTGCTAATCATATATGCACGAGGAGACTGATGAATGAAGATTCATTTGTGTATTGTAATCCTGACGTATGCATGTGTGTGTGCGTGCGTGTTCCCGAATGGGTCATGCAACGCATGTACAGCCGCCCCCCCCCCCTGCCCTTTTGATTGAAGAAATGACTGTCGATTGGCGTCGGGAGCTTGGGAGATGAGTGTCCCAAGAGTGGCCAAGTATTGGTGCTCCAAGTCCCGTCCGCACCCTCGTGGTGTTTCCTGGTAACTTATATTAGTTTTTGTTTTCGCTTTGGTTACAATGGATTTATCAAGTGAAGCTCCGGCTGTTTTCACCAGGGAGAGAGTGTCGGCACAGGGCAGCGCCACCCACTGTTATCTATGTACATCATCATCACGTGCCATGCCACATGGCGTTGGCGATCATGGCCTTCCATCTGTTTTTATCCCTTGTTGCCGCAAGCACCTCTTTCACCCTCTCTGTCTTTAGCCACTCTGCAAGTCTATCCAAAACATTCTCCCTGGGTCTGCCTGGTGCTCTCTCTGTGTACAATTGTCTCTAATTGTCTGTGACAGTCGGTGTTTCTATAGAATGTCACCAGAGTTAACCATGAGATCTTTAATATGTGCTGAGTGCCTGCCTCACACAGGGCCTTGTCTGTTCCTGCCATCCAAAAGACCAGCACTTAGACCACCACTTAAAATACAGTGAAGAGGGGAAAAATCTCGCTCTGATCCGTGACTTACTGTTACTTTTGTGTTAAGTCCAGCCGACTGTGTAGAGCCATATCAGGGCTATAACCGTTTCAAACATACACAATACTTCAACAGGAAAAATAGGAAAGAAAATTAAGAACACATATCAATACAATCGCGCACATAATCTAAGGAGATGCCCCTGGGGTTGACCATTCTGTCCAATTCATCACACAGAAAACATAAAAAAAAACATACTTGAATACAAGTATAAACGATAACTAAGGACACCAAAACATGTATAAAAACGGGCCTAAATTACCTGAAATTGCTTCCGCATATCTCATTTCCCTAGAGCCAAAAATACACTGAATACATTACATAATCATCAGTCCCAAGAGAAACTATGTAAGGCTTTATCGAACACATACAGATGAATGGACAAACAAGGCAGAAAGTGATAGGAAAAAATGACAGAAAGCAAAAGAGGAAGAAAGAAACAAAGAAAGTGACAGAGAAGAGGAAATTTCTAGCACAGAATTTCCAGAAGGTGCAGACACTATTTATACTGAAAGACCCCCCGGCATCCCCATGGATTCTTGTGTCCTCGATAGGTGTTCCATTTAGACTCACACACTACAGCCCACAAAATGGTAGTGCATACGATTTGTGTGCTGAATCATGGTGTTTACCGTGAGTGTGTTAGGTCTTCAGTACATCAGGTTTGTGGTGTGATGCGTATGGACACATCTGTGTCTCCAGCACTGTATTAAAACTGATACTGACGATCAAACTGTGGATTTTCAGAATATGTAAATGGCTGGAATTGTCTGGCATCTCCAACTATTATTACAAAAGAAGGAATAACTGAATCTGGTAAACGCAGTCTCATGTTATTTTCACCTTCTTTATAACCTTGTGGAGTCTGGCGTTTGTTCAGGAAGGGATTCATCGTACTCGTATGCACCACCCTAATTTGCCAGCAACCATTTGGCAGACACCCTGAGCCTGCGCAAAACTTTCAGTGCTGGCAAATTATTGAAATGGTGGAAAAGGAGAAAGGATCTGTGAAACACTAAGCTGACACAAATAGAATGATGGTAACGTCAAAATGGGCAGCAAACAGGCCAGTATCTATTGTTACGGGCCGGGACTAAACTCGAAATATCAGACCTTGAGTCTATGGCTCTGTCACAGGAAGAAAATTTTGGGTGATCATCTGTCACGGGGAGGATTTTTGGGTGATGTTCTGGAATGTGAGGGAGGTTTAACATTTGGGGGATGATTATGTGGAATTATCTTTCTATATAGAGATCACACACAACAAGAAGGAAGGAGAGAGACGAGTAGAAAAGCGTTAAGCACACTAGCAATAACTTTCAAAAGCAGTCCACACATAGCATTACAAGTCAACATAGTTCCTTTAATTAAGCATGTTCAACTTAAAGCATAATCATTCATCCTCTTATTCTTATTTGCCTACGTCCTAAAGCAATCCTACTTCTTTGCCTATCAGCCCTAAAACTCAACACTGAAACAAAACATCAACGTACCTTCACTACATGTTTCTGGCAAAGGCTCAGCACCTCTGCCAGGTTGAGTGGCCTGTCTCCCACTATGACCGTCAATGCTCTGACCGTTCTATCTCTCCTGTCTGTCTACCTTCCTGTGTTCTTTTCCTTTTTCATTTACAGAGCGTGGATCAGAACACGCTGGGGCTCTAACCCCACCTATCTTAGGACGACTTTCGAGAAGGTTCCTCTACTTGTGAGTGCATGAAGGAGGGGTTGACGTGGACAAGCACAGGCCAGACCCTGTCCACTGAAACTATGGATTGCTCTCTTTCACTGGGGCGATCATCGAACACATGCCAACAGAGCTGTGTGTACAACTGGCTCTACTGGTTAACTGTCTCGTTTACAGTCTAACATAAGTGTGAGACCAGCTGTGCTGCCAGATGTTGTTTAATCCTAAGCCATCAGTTGAGAGGCTAGTTTGTTGGCTCACCAGACACTGTCCACTTCATGTTTCACACTGAAGTGCCCGTGAGGGCCTGTTTCTACTTGAGGGGTTGTGCGTTGGTAAATCCTAAACTTTCACTACATGCTAGTTCATCAGCCTTGCCAGACATTGTCAACATCTTGTCTCAGACTGAAGTACAGGTATGGGCCTGTTTCTACATGAGTCGTTTCTATGATAGCTCTATCAATAGGAACAAGCAGTCCTTGTTGATATGGCCTAGTGTTTGAAACACCACCCAGACCACACGAACCCAGGTTTGAATCATGGATAGAATAGAATTTTGTTTCTAACTCCATTACAGCCTAAGTGGTGGTCTAGATGATGGTCCTTCACATGAGATGATAAACCAAGGTAGAATTGTTCAATGTTTTTTATACAAAGATCAACTTGACCTGAAAAACTACTTTCCATTATGTACAGAACGGACTAGACGTATTTAGACTTGGGAAACAGAGGCTTCTCAAATTACTGCACCCATGCACAAAATCAAGACCGGTAGACTTGGCATATGCAGGTACTATGGCAACAACAGTTCTCTGCTACACATTGTGACTGAACGAAAACTGCCGACGTTCAAGCAAACAGAAGCCAAATTCCACAGAAATAGAATGAGAACGTGCATTTAGTTAATTTAATAAAGAAACGGGATAGGCACAAATTTTCGATAACTAGCCATTTTTCTTTTTTTGTAAGGATGATCAATTGGCCTTTGTCATCATGAACAAAGATTGATATCAGGATGAATCAAAAAATAATACTGAAATACCGAGCATTACAACAACAACAACAAAATTAAAATCACGAACATCTGAACGTACAATAAGAATGCATATTTAATTATTTAAATCAGGCAGGTGCAACTTTCAAGTGTACACAAAAGACAATCAAAAACAAGACCAGTTGCTGTTGGTGTAACGTAACAGATATCGACTGGAGGGCTGTGGGTTCGAATCCCCATCACTCCCTTTAAAAATCGGCTTCAATCGTCAAGGTCATGACATGTCAGCAAATGTCAGCAAGGACTCACTGGTCATTTATCAGAGAATGATGTCACGTCTGGACCATATATCAGTACAGTGCACAGTCCTGTAGGCATAATGTCAACATAACCCTTTGACTCCCGCACCCTGTCCACCAGCATCCTGCATTGTCAACCATGCTAGCAAAGCAAAAACTTAACCACCTGACACTCTCTCCTATCCACCAGCTTCCTGCAGGATAGGTGGGGGAGTCAAAGGGTTAAGCTTTTGCAGTTGTTGGATAGGGTGCGGGAGTCAAAGGGTTAAACGTGATTCTGTATTTGGACCTCTGGGTAAAAACGTTACGAATTTAGGTATTTATATATAGGTTATTTGTAAATCAGCATGGACCACTTTGAGTAGTATGTTTGCTTGCTGTTAGAAAACTCATGGCTAGGAAATAAATTGAAGTCATCTGATATTCAGGGTAACTACTTCACCGGAAGTGTTAAATGGGTACAGAAAGGGAGATTGTTAGTATGGCATGACCATATTTTAGTTAGGATTTTTAGCTCTTATGTCGTTTATGTGCTTCAGTGGTACTGCCGCCCTGCAGCTCATCAGCTGACTCCCTAACACAAAGCCCAGTTCAGTCAGTTTGTCAGTGCCAGCAAGTCAACAGACAGCCATTGATACCAAGCTGCCATGAGGACACCCACAGAGGCAGACTGCACTGCTGCCGGGCAGTTTGGTGGAAATCAGCAGGACTATTGCTTGTTGTGATGCAGCATACTTAGCACACTTGATCATCCCACTACTGACGACAGTTGTCACTTATTATGAAAACCATACTGAGCGAACGACCCTATCCTTCCAAGACGTCTTTAAGTTCCTTTTCGAATGAGACTACACAATCAGATTGCACTCTACACTCTCTTTCACAAAATGTTCCAACACCGACCAGGCCCGAGAGATACAGACAACCTTGGTGTTAGATGTGTTGAGTAGATGTCGCGCCAGCAGGCAGCAAAAGTGTGTGTTGTGTTTTACAGTGATTTTATTGTGGTTCTATTTGATTTTATGCATTGAATTTTGTATCAGTTTGTTCCTTTTAAATCCCGACATACGGTGATGCATATATTTTTTTAAAAAATTTGAATATTTTACCAGATAATCTGATTTTAAAGTTTTTATACCTACTTTTCATCATTTTAATTCAGCCGTTCAAGTCGGACATTTTATCTGTGAACTGTGTTTACATTTTAGCCTACTGTGTTCGCCCAACGCTACAGCTCCCAAACCTTTGTGTTCTCTGGTTTTAAGTGTTGTGAACTGACCAACCCACACACCAACCTGCAAACATCATCCTCTCCTGACTGGCTCGCAATTATGGACCCGTCCTTTCTAAAACAAATTGGACTGACACTTTTTAAACACAGCAAGTGCTACCTCGGTGGAGACGTCTACCAGCGCATACGAACACTGGGGCTGTGTTGTAAGCCCCGCACTGCGCGATCCTGTCGTGCTGGACGTCTCCACCGTCTTTGGCACAACCTGCCTCCTGCTGTACCAGTCTGACACCACTTTTCGTCTTCTGCTTCTTCGTCTCCTCCGCTGCCCCTGCCCTCGACCTTGCTGCTGCGGGCTTCGTCTCCTCCTCTGCCATCTTCGCCTTTGCCTTCTGTCCTGGTGGCGCCACCTGCACCTTCTGTCCTGATGGTGCCGCCTTCACCTTCTGTCCCGCCAGTGCCGCCTTCACCTTCTTTTCCTGCCGGTGCTGCCTCCATCTTATGTACCGCCGGTGCCGCCTTCATCTTCTGTCCCGCCGGCGCTGCCCTCGTCTTCTGTCCCGCAGGTGCCGCCTTCGTCTTCTGTCCCATCGTTGCTGCCTTCGTCTTCTGCCCCACTGGTGTCGCCTTCATCTCCATCTCGGCCATCACCATGTGACTCTGATAAACTAAAACTATGCCTTTTTAACGCTCAGTCAACATGCACAGATGGCAAAGCCGATGTCATTGCTGACTTTATCGCAGATGAGCATGTTGACATTGCTTTTATCACAGAAACATGGCTTAACCCCCTTGGTCATGAACCCATACATGAGAGTCTCACTCCGAGTGGTTACAGGCTTGCTTCTTTCCATCGCTCATCCCGAGGTGGTGGTATCGCCATCCTCTACAATGACTCACTCCATTCCCGCCTATCTTTCTCGCAGTCTCTGCCTTTCTCCCATCCTTATTTCGAGCACGTTGAAGTATCCCTCCAATCCACCCCTCACCCCATCACCTTCTCCTGTGTCTATCAACCTCCACCTAGCTCTGCCAACAAGCTCACCACATCCATGTTTCTCTCTGACTTTGACCAACTACTTGACTACTACTGCCTCTTACCTGGAAATCTCATCATTCTAGGTGACATCAATGTCCACTATGACAACACTCACCGTTATGACACAAGACATATCATCAACTCTCTGTCCAATCACAATATGACTCAACACATTTCTGAACCAACCCATCAAAAAGGTCACATTCTTGACTGGATCATTTCTTGTGATCACCACAATTCAGCTACTGACAACTGCTTAGTTCTTTCTACCCATCTAACTTCAGCCCTTCCATCTGACCACTCTGCAATTCTCTGTTCTCTTGACATTTCTCCTTCTTCACGTACCACGCGCACAGTGACTCGACGCAATCTCAAATCTATTGACCTCTCCACATTTTCATCTGATGCCTCCCGTCTCCTTTCTGAAAAGTCACATAACCTTGCCGATGAATTCTATACTACTCTCCACCATCTTCTGGACACTCATGCTCCAGCCACAAGCCCATCTTTTACCTGACCGCCCCCCTACCCCCTGGCTCACTCATGAGATTGCCTGTGCAAAACGTGCCCGCCGCAGAGCAGAGCGCCACTGGCGCAAATCCAAACTCACTGTACATGTACATAGGCAATTTTTCCAAGCCTCTAAAACAAAAGTATCCACCCTCATTGCATCTGCAAAAACAAGCTATTTCCAAACCAAAATCCTGAATGCCTCTTCTTCAAAAGAACTCTTTACAACCATGAATCATCTCCTTGGCACACGAAAAGATTTACCTCTCCCAACAAAACACACAAATGAAGAACTCCCATCTGTATTCTCCAAGTATTTCACCACCAAAATACAAACTCTTCGTGACAGGCTTGACAGGACACCCTGTCAACCATGCCCACCTGACCCTTCTTTCTCTGGCACACCTCTTACTACTTTTACCCCAGTCTCACAAGAAGAAATTCTCAACACAATCAGATCCATGTCGTTCAAAACCTGCGAACTGGATCCTCTTCCAGGTTCTCTCTACTCTGACTATCTCCCTACTCTCCTCCCATTCATCACTGACATCATCAACACTTCTCTTCAAACTGGAACTGTCCCAGATTCTTTCAAGTCTGCTATTGTTCACCCTCTCCTCAAGAAATACAATTTAGACCCAAATGAACTGAAACATTACTGGCCTATCTCTAATCTCTCTTTCTTTCAAAACTCATCGAAAAAGTTGTCCTCAACCAACTGAACTCTCACCTGTCTGCCAACAATCTCCTCCATCCTTTCCAGTCAGCCTACCGCCAGTGCCATAGCATTGAAACTGCTCTACTACACATTCTCAACAATCTCCTCCTTGCAACTGATACTGACAAAGTCTGTCTCCTCACACTCCTTGATCTGTCTGCAGCCTTTGATACCATTGATCATGGTATTCTCCTTTCTAGACTTCATCATACTTTTGGCATCTCTGACATTGCTCTCTCCTGGTTCACTTCATATCTATCAAACAGAAAACAAACTGTTCTCATTAATGGCACTTACTCTCAACCTGCATACCTGACCTGTGGTGTTCTACAAGGATCTGTCCTTGGCCCTGTTCGTTTCACTCTTTACACCTCCCCCCTGTCCACCATCATCAACTCTCACTCTATAAAACACCACTTCTATGCTGATGACACCCAACTTCTAGACAGTGACTCACCTGACAATATACAACGCCTCTTGACTCACACCACTGAGTGTTACTCGGACATTAAGAACTGGATGACATACATTGGCACCCGTCAGAAACTTTCTCAGCTGCCTCCTCTTTCTCTCCCATTATGTAACACATCAGTCCCAATTTCTGATTCAGCTAAAAACCTTGGTGTCTGCATTGACTCTACCCTCTCCATGAACAACTTTGTTTCTCAAACTGCCAGATCTTGCTACTATCACCTCTATCGTATAAGCCTGATCAGGAAGTATCTCTCTGTCGAAACAGCTGCAAAACTCGTTCTCTCCTTCATAATGTCTCGCATTGACTATTGCAATTCACTCCTGTCTGGTCTTCCTGCCTCCACCATTCACATCCTACAGCGCATTCAAAACAATGCTGCGCGCCTTGTACTCAAAAAGAAAAAAGCTGACCACATATCTCCTGTCCTGGCACAACTTCACTGGCTCCCTGTATCAAAGCGCATACAGTACAAACTAGACACCATGTGCTACAAAAGCCTCAATAACGCAGCCCCCGATTACCTTTCAAGCCTACTTGAGATCTATGTTCCCTAACGTACTCTCCGCTCTGCCTCCGATCCTCTGACTTTTCGCTTTCCACGCACTAAGCTCAATACCTATGGTCCACGAGCCTTCTCTGTTTCTGGTCCACTCTCCTGGAACAAACTTCCTCTCTCAGTCCGTCAGCAACCTACTTTTGTCTCCTTCAAGTCCGCTCTCAAAACTCACCTTTTCTCCTCTGCATAAAATCCTGACCTCACTCAATCCCCTCTGCAGCCTGTCTCCACTCGGAGGGGAATCACATTGTAATCATATTGTAATATATAATTGTATATAATATGCTCTCTATAATTTTCCATTGCTTTTATTCTTTCTCCCCATTTATAGCCGTGTGCGCGCGCGCGCGCGCGCGCGCGCGCGTGTGTGTGTGTGTGTGTGTGTGCGTGCGTGCGTGTGTGTGCGTACGTGCGTGTGTCTGTTTCAGCGCTTAGATTTGATTTTATCAAGATTTTGCGCTATATAAATAAAATATTGTATTGTATTGTATTGTATTCACACGCCTTGGCTTACATGTCCGACTGTATACACGCTCACACACATACAGATAAGCACAAGCACCAGCACACACACACATACACACACAAACACACACACACACACACACACACACACACACACACACACACACACACACACACACACACACACACACACTCATTGTCATGCCTACATGCACGAATACTGGATAATTCAAAGGCAGTGCATGACACTACAAAACATGTTGCACATTTCACAGCCAGGGTCCATTCCTTTCCCTGTTATGGTCATTACAAGCACAACACATAACACAAAGCGCCGTTTGAATTACGCACGTCACTCACGAAATACATGATATGCATTTTAACGGCCTGGAGTTATTTCCTTTCCTTGTCATTGTGTGTCTGCGTATACAGCTGTCTGTCAACTGTGGTCAGTGTGACACATCACATGGTTTAAGAATTTACTGCAGGCCGCAAAATTGGAAACACGCTGTGGTACAGTTGTAAACACAGACAGACAGACAGACAGACAGACAACACACACACACACACACACACACACACACACACACATACACACACACACATACACATTCGACACGCCAGTGTCCAGTATCTTCCATTACTGACGTTAAAATGGATGTTGAAAACAAAACTAGGCCTAAAGAGAAAGAGAGAGAGAGAGAGAGAGAGAGAGAGAGAGAGAAGAGACAGAGACAGAGCAGCAGAGAGACAGAGAGACAGAGACAGAGAGATGTCCATAGAACTCTCAACATTCTTCTTAGAAATCATATCTTGGCTGCTTCAATCTTGTTCTGGCTTTGCGTGTTGACTGTCCATGCCTCACAATCATATAACAGTATTGGTTCTATATGACATTCAAGAACTCTCTTCCTGATGTTAATTGATAGGCATTTGTTGGTAAGAATGTTTTTCATCTTCTTGAGTGCTGTTTTGGCTTGGCCAATTCTGCTGGCTATTTTTGATATTTATCTGCCATCTGGTGAGATGATCGTTCCCAGATATTTAAACTTATTAACCTGTCTCAAAGTTGTGCCGTTTATTGTTGTTGTTTTTTTGCATGAGAGGATTTCATATTTTTTCAATGATTACCATGACTTCAGTCTTCTTACTATTTTGCTCCAACTCTTTATTTTTGCTTTCTATTTCCATTATATTCACAAGGTTTAGTAGGTCCTTTTCATTTTCTGCAATTAGCACGGTGTCATTTGCGTATCGAATGTTGTTTATCATTTTTCCTCCAACCTGTAATCCAGGGCATTCTTCTAGGTTTTTCATGGTGGTTTTGCTGTAAAGTGAAAACAGATCTAGTGACAGAACACAACCTTGCTGACTCCTCTTTCGATATTTTGGAAAGAGCTTACATCGTTTTGTATTCTCAATGCAGCTGTTTGTTCCCAAAAGATATTTTTGATTATTCATAGATCTTTTCCATCAATAGTGAGTCTTTCTAGTTGGTTGATCAATTCTTCATGTCTTACCGATCGAAAGCCTTGGTATAATCAACAAAGCATAAATAAATATAAATTCTTATTCAACTCAACTAACCTCTCTATGATAGTTCTTAGGATGTATATGGCATTACTAGTTTCTTTCCCTTCCACAAATCCACACTGTTCTTCTGCTATTTCTCTTGTGATTCTATTCTTTGTCTTCATCATGATTATTCTTATTAGGATTTTTGTCACATGACTCATCAAGCTGATTGTGCGATGGAGTTCGCATTCTATGGCCCCTGTTTTCTTTGGAACAGGGATGAAAATTGATTTTGACATATTTTTGGAAATTTTTCCAGTGTCATAAATTTCATTTAGGAGGACTGTTATTGTTTTCAATACCAAATTCCTCCAGGGCTTTACAGTGTATGTGACAGTTTTGTGTTGATACGACATGAAGATGGCAATAACCTTGAACACTTCAACTTGCACAAAAGAAAAGATTATCAAATATGTTGAAATGACAGGTTCTGAATAAACGGAAGCTTCAAGCGACGAAAATATGATTATGCTCTGACAATGAATAACTTAAAAGACATTTGATCAAACTGAATGTTGGTTGAGAGACGATGACCATTAACATCTAAGTATATTGTGTATCGGCCTGACGACAAGAAAATAACACCCAAAACACTGACAGAATTGTGCTCTATTTTCATCGTTGACTTTTACAGAACAACTTCTTGTATATTAGCTGGTGGGGAGGCTTTCCAGGTCAGTCATTTTATCACTCCATTGATTTGGAAAAGTGTCTCTCACCTATCTCATCTGTCGGCGTCACCGGGTTCAGTGTTGACCGCTGCACTTTGTGACACCACACCTCCCTATACGCTGCTCTGTCTTGACTTTTGTGGACAAATCTTGAATATTAGGCCACTGATGTTGGTTATGTTCTCGATGTATGAGATTGGAGTCTGCCTTTCTTCCTTTTTGCCACTGTTTTCCCTTGAAAAATGGTTGCCATGAGGTCCGTATTCTTCCTGTGTGACACATGGCCAATGTATTTTAGCCTTCCCTTGTTGATGTCTACTAGTAGTTTTATGGTGGTATCAAGGTTTTCCAGGACACTTTCAACAGTTTTTCTATCTGTCCATTTGACACATAGTAGTCTCCGATAAAACCAAATTTCTGCTGCCTCAATTCTTCTGCAGTCAGTTTTTCTCAAAGCCCAGGTTTTGCAGCCATAAATCATGACCAACCGGATCAAATATCTTAAAAGTCTAACTTTCAGGCCATTTGGTATGCCTCTGTCTTTCCAGATGTTGTTGAGTTGGACCATTTTTTTGCTTTGCCATTCCAATTCTTATTTTGATGTCTTTGGAGCAGGTTCCATCATCAATGGAAAAGTGTTTCATGATAAATAAATTTTTTTTTACTGAGATACTGAAACATTTGCTCAGTCAGAAAAGTGTATTTTGGAATCGTCAAAATCTTCACTGATGTCAAACAATTTCAGTTGATGAACTAAATGACGGTAACATAATTAAAAAGATAGCAAATGTTTCACTATGTCCCGACCAGATAGAATAACATTTCTCTGTTGAAACACAGAGAGATTATTGAATGCACGAGGGGAGATCTTTGATCACATGACAAAAGCTCTATTGGTTTTAATACAGCATTTTTACCACGTGGAATGTTTCCCCAGCATTACCAACCACCTCTACCATTTCTTAACTCCTAAACTCTCTATTTCCTCTTTTTTATTTGTCCATGTATATATTCATTTAATAGTTTCTCCAGAATTTATCAATACGGTTAACGATAATGTTTTGGTTGTTAATGGCTGGGGCGATAGCCATGTGTTTGGTAAATGTGTAGAGGTGTGTGTGTATGTGTGTGTGGTGTGTGTGTGGTGTGTTGTGTGTGTGTGTGTGTGTGTACGTGTGTGTGTATGTGTGTTTCTGTTTGTCTGTGTTCGTATTTTACTTAACGTCTTTTCACACTAAGTGACATTATTAGAGAAACAAACAAACAACACCAAGCAGAGGAGGGTAGAGGGAAGAGAGACAGGCTAAGAGACGGAAAATGTGTAAATGGAAGAGACAATGACATAGAAAAGAGACTTGGGTTAGTATTCCATGGAGCTGAAACTTAACAAAATTAACAGTAACTATGAAAGTACAATTCTCACTAAAACACAAACTTTATCAACACTAAGATGATACACAAATAGGACTGAATCAATGATTCTGAAATTTCAAATAAACAACTCCACCTAAAGTTACTTCTTTATAATACGTCTTTGGATAATTTTTGTTTTGTTTTGTTTTTGTGTGAACTTTTTCGATGAAAAGCAAAGTACTTGTTTGCAGAAAAACTAACTGTGAAACAGTGTGGATTGTTCTTCACAAATACTCCAAACAGTTGTCTGATGGCTCGGAAGGTGGTATGACGACTACCTGAAAGATGCACAAAAGGATAAGAAAACCAAGCAAATGGCAGAAGAAAATTTGCAGGTAAAAGACTATTGTGGCCTTATTGGTAAATACAAAGTATGGTGCCTGTACTTTATGCTGATTCCAAAGTTTTTCTATCCTCTGTTGATATATGATATCTGCACTAGCATAATGGAATGAACAGAGGCCAAAATCAACAAATACACAAGGAAATTGCTTGGTGTCCCACCCAGTCTCACTAACGTTGCACTCTATTGTCGCTGGGCGAAGCTGAAGCTACCCCTAAAATCCATTGTTGAGGGGTACAAGGCAGGGAAAGTCATGCTCCGTAGCATGCTTGAAGACTCGGGAAATGAGGTTGTGAGATCAATCCAGCCCATGTGAGGACTGGAAGGAAATGGAATGTCCAGGAAGGATCGGTCGCAGCGAAAGAAAACCTCATAGTCAGAGAAATAGTAGGGCACACGCAGACCAAGAGGCACAGGCTGGGATCAACAAAAATGGAATAATGATCAAAGGCTAACGGAAAGGCAAAAAGAGATGATA